>CM046379.1:1846237-1881981 GCA_025413485.1 Ficus microcarpa | reverse complement strand
AGCATATTTAGATCATGGTTATCACAACATTACTAGAACTACAATCACGAATAATGCGCAATTCGATCTTTGTTTCGATCTTTTCTTCGTAAACAAAAGATTTTGATTGATTAAGCAGTGGAAATGTGAACCAAAGGCCAAAAAAAAAAAAAAAAAAAAAAAGGTGTGAGAAATGGGGTCCCTGTCAAAGTCACCTCAAAAGGGCACAAATTTATCTACCTAGTTAAGTGAATTTATCAGGGATCATCATAATGATGACTACAAATAGAGACACCAGTAGATTATAGATCTACATTAAACCGAACCAAAATACAAAAAGTTCTTTAGTTAATTCATTTAACAAAGATATATGGGGGTGTTTGGTAAATGAGTTTAGTTTAAGATTTTTAAGTTTCAATAGTAATTTTTCAGAAAAGACAAAAATTTTTTTTAGAAAAGACAAAAAACTTTTTCAGAAAAAGACAAAAATCATGATGAAAAAAGTACAGTTTAGTTTAAAATAAGTTTTAAAGCAAACGGGCCCATTATATTCTATTATAAATATTAAGTTATGGATTGATCTTAATCCTGAGTGATTAGTGAACTCATACCCATATATTATGCAATTTGATCTACCAATGATTGAAATAATTTCATAAATTAAAAACTTGATATTTTGCGACATAATATGATAGACAGTTAGGAACGTTGTTTCATAGATATGAAATCCACGGCTTCATAATGAATATTAATTTTTTTAATTGAACTGGTGTTGGGAGAATTGTTCTTTAGATTTCAATGTTGAGGCAAAGAAATGAATTTTATTACTGTTAGTTTACGCCTACAGCGACCTCTTAAACTCAGTTTATATATGAAATTAAGCACACACATAAGATTAATTAGCACATGTAAGCACACTTTTTTTATACATCAGCAGATTTTACCCATTAGATTTTATTAGTAAAATCTTTGCAACATTCTAAAACTACGAGAGTATATGACGACGTAGGAAGAATTTATGCAAGGTGATCTTTTGAAATGTAATTTGATGGGAGTCTATAGTGATAAGTTTAGTTGTTGTTTTAAATGTCGTTTCTTTTTTATTTTGCGACGTCGTTTGTGTGTAATTCAGACTTTCCAATATATAGGCATTTTTTTTTTTTTGTGTAATTACAGATGTAACGATGTCGTTTCTCTTATTTTGGGTTGTCACTCGTAATATTAATATTAATTAAAAGCCTCTGCTAGGCTAGAGAGGCAGACTTTGATATTACCCAAAAAAAAAAAAAAAAAAAACCTATATATATCTGATTTCGACCCGAAAAGATCACGAGATCTCCTTATCTACCAGCCATGAATTTGGCTGTTTTTATAGATTTAAATTTGCTGTATTATACAAGATTAAAATGAGTTTATTACATAGAGAGAGTGCTAGATAGCGCTCTCAATTATTCCACACTAATTTGGGCTGCTTATTTATTACATATTCATACATGATAGTTGTAGGAAGCAGAGAGCTTTCCGTCGATACACACTCATATATATATATATATGTTAATAATATTTATAATGTTTGAACCAGCCTAGTTATATGATATGGGATTCAAAAGGCCACTGTGTAGAGAGGCACTGACTTGTTGCAATCCAAGTTGTCTCCGGTGCTCACTTCCAACAAACGACAATACCTCTCAAAGAAGCCGATTCTATCGGTCACCCCGTCGTCACGACTACCACGGCCACACTCGCTATATCCATTGATTACGTTTGTGGTCGAACCGAAACCTGCCGGATGTTTCTTGTTAGAAAAAATGCGCCCCCGCCGCCTGCCACGATAACGTCGTGGCACGACGGTTTTCGATCTTGAGGAGTCATCCAAAACCATAAGGCTGTCTCAAATGAAACAATCGCGTTTGTGGCGACCAGATCCGGATTGCTAAGCAAGTCTATTCCAAGTGCTTTCCCCGCTTGCCCGTAATTGTAGTTGCTGTTTTCAGAAAGTCATTTAAAAAGATTAACGGTTATCCACACAATTGGCTCCTGATCAATAATTGTCCAGTAAAATTCGTTACTTTGATTGGTTAATTTTGACAATCAAGTTTGTGCAATCAAGATCAAAACGCGTCCGTTTACAATCTGTGGCCAAGCCAGACACTACTCAGTGGGTTCCCAATTTTAAGTTCTTTTTTTTAACGGAAAAATTTTGAGGAAATTTGATTGTGTTCATAATAAATTGGGAAATCTATACTTGTGACTCTACTAGAAAACAAATATATCATTTTGTTTTTGCTGAAAATATATACCCTACTTAGTAATATAGAATTCTAACTATGCCAAAAATTTATCTCTTTTGTGTTTCATGTTATACCCCACTAAAAAGAATTCCTAAATCCGTTATTATTCACAATTTGACCAACTTAATTGTCAAAGTTATATAATAAAAGATCAAAGGCAATTACTCAACAATTTATAAGAGACGAATGGTGCCAATTATATATATATATATGTAACCAAAAAATTAAATTGTGTCATGAAATATTATCTCAAAATTAAGGGAACCGTGATTAATTCTACAACTAGTGGTACTTTATATATATATATATATATATATATTAATTTTATATTATCAGTGGAACTTGAGGATGCGCAAGAGACTTGGAAGACTTACTAAGTGAGCTGAAAGGGACCTCGGCCATAATACTGTTTACCAGCAACGCAAGGCCATTCTTTGCTACGTACACAATAGTCACTCTGCCATAATAATCTTTTCTTGTTCAAACAATATCCCCAGCTATATTTGCCACTGCGTGCACCACCCTTTTCTCCTGCACAGATGCCTCAAAACATTATCTAATTTCTCTTTAATAATAATAGTAATAATAATTATAACAATATATTTACTTTTAGATTAAATCATGTCCAATTTTTATGTGTCAGATTCAAAATTCGTACAAGAATAATAAAATATAAATATGTAAACAAATTACTGTGAATATCGAATTAAACTTGATGAAAATCTGATGGTCAGAAATTGTTTCCCGCCATAGGGTAATTTTTTCATATTCTCTGAAAAAAGTCTATACTCCATGTAGTTAAAATGGCCTAATAACCATGGAGTACAAGCAAATATCATAGTTGCCAAGTACAAGTGAGTGGTCAAGTGTACGTACCTTTGGTTGCAAAAGAGGTTTGAGCAAAGAAAGCGGCAATCTCCCTCTTGCGAGTTTCAGTCGTGCCGGTAGCACCAAAGCTCGGAAACCGACTAGTGGCGGCGAGAAAAGCGTCGTAGGTGTAAAAGCCTCGGGCAGGGCAGCTCGGATGGTCTCGATTGGGAAGCATTTCTTCAAAGATGGAAGGAGTTATGATGGTGCTGATGTTGCTGGAAACACGAGGATGCGGTGGAACCGGCAGAGCGGATCCAGAAAAGGCCGGGCATTGGCTTTGGCAAAAGCGAGGGTGACAGTAGGTTCCAAGGGTGCCGCACCATCCAAAGATGCTGCAACATTCCCCCAACTTGCACAGAGCATAGCCGCCTTGCTGTCCACATTGATACGCCACCGAGGTTTCTAGCAACAAGGCTACGGATAAAATGACAAGAACTCTGCTCATATTATTACTAATGCTCATGATCATTTTCACAATTTTCTGGTGATCTCTCTTAATTACTTAATTTGATTATGCAGTAGAAATGTGGTTCATGGATGAGACTGATATGTGTCTATATATATATATATATATATATATGGATATATATATATATGGACGAGAGAGTTCGGAAATTCTACCTAACTGGGTATCACGTTTTTTTAATTTTATTTATTTATTTTATTTATTTATTGGGGAGTTATGTTTCTGCTTTTTAAGTATAGACTAATGCTTTCGCATTTTTTAACTCAATTTTTTTCTTTTTATGAAAAATTAATATAATTAATTTTTGAAAAGTTAATCAATTATAATTTAAAAATTTCAACTCAAACCGGTGTTCAAACACCATAAATAAAAATATCTTTGAAAAATCTACGCACGTGTTTTCTATAAATCTTTTCGTGTCCAACACAAGTGTTTTCAAATATGACTCACATAACTTTATTAATCCGTAGTTCAGACTTCAAAAGTCATACACAGCAACAGGAATTAGTACTCTTTATTGCTTTCAACGGACCAAAATTAACAAAGACGAAAAAAAAAAGTAATGCATTATTAAGCATCTTCAGTAAGCAAAATACTTTCCGTTAAATATTATTACTTATTAGGAATTCTAAAAATAGGAAATTAATTCCATGAAAAACGAAATTTAATTACATGAAATTAAATTCTAGAGTTAGATTAAAGTGTTCACTAATCTATCAATGAATCTATTTATTTAAGGAATTAAATTCCTATTACGATGTTTTCTTTCTAAAAAATTAGAAGGATTGAGAATACAATTATTGTAATTACCAAATTATTTTTAAATGAAAAAAAAATTGAATAAGAATAATAGTATGTTTGGTATAGAGTTAGTTATTATCTATTTTTTAGAAGGAATTTATTTTGGCAGGTAGAAGGTGGGAGACAAGTTTTTTCTTATCAAGGAAATTAATTCCTTATTTTTAGGTAGGATCTACATAATTTAATTTCTAAATACAAAAGTAAACATTGGAATTTAAAATTAGAAATTTAATTCATTTTTCTCAAATTGGATTACCTATTACTAAACACGTTATTTCTTCTTCTTCTTTTTTTTTTTTTTCTTTTTTTTTTCTTTTTTAAAAGTCATATACAATAAGACAGCGACAGTAAATTAGTACTCATTTTTGCTTTCAAGGAGATACTTTCCGTTTAATATTTCGTGATATTATTCATATTAAGCGACTTTACAGGTTGGTTTTTTATTTTCCCTCGTTTTTAATAGGGTGTTTATATGTAGACGTTTTAAAAGCTATGGATTAAGCTTTATTAAGCAGATATTTTCCGTTCAATATTTCGTGTTTTTTTTTTTTTTTTTTAAAGTCATAACACAACAACAGAGCAACAGTAAATTAGTACTCATTTTTGCTTTCAACGGTCCTTTAACAAAGAAAAAAAAATGCAGTATTAAGTATCTTTACTGAGCAAGAGATACTTTCTGTTTAATGTTTCGTGATATTATTCATATTAAGCAACTTCACAGGGTGGGGTTTTTTTTTTTTTTTTTTTTTTTTTTTTTTTTCAATTTTTTTTAAGGACGAGTACAGTAGAAGGATTAGTAATCCTTAAAAAATAAAAGTTCTCTCTAAGGTGTGGCACCAAATCAAACTTCCAAAACATGTACGTACCAAAAAGCATCAAACCGATGGAATTAAAGAAGTAATTAAAGTTCTAAGAATTACTTGGCAAATAAAGTTCTCCTCAGAGAGAATGACTAATAAATGAATATTTACATTATAAAAAATGCAAAGGACATTAACTCTAATTTTAATTTTTAAGTGGTACCAATGTGATATTAGAGTTATCGTTTTTTTATTGATAAATGATAAAAGTATTGTTATATAAATTGATTATATCTACTAATGAAAAAATGATACACAGGCTTATAATTGATATTCTTAGCACCACTATTAGATTATACATTGACTTTCCTCGTCTTGAGTTTTTGCTCTCTCTATTGTCCTCTCTTTTCTCTCTGTGATTTTACTTCTACCTCTTTAGTGATTTTTTGTCTATTTTTTTTTTTTTTAAACTTTATTCTCTCTTCTATCTTCATCCTACATCAATATTTTAATGTGTTATATGTAAAACCATAATGTATGCGGTTTTTGATCAGGTGAAGGAAAAAGTGAAATTTATCCATATATTTCCTTTGCAAAAGGGAAGGGACCTCTGCAAAAGTTTCTTGGGAATGAAATTGAGATTTCCAAAAACAAAAAAGCAAAAAAGGTAACATTTCATATGGATTTAGAGCTAAATTTGTCTTTTTGAAGATAGACAGAAAAGTGATTCTTTTTTTATTTTTTATTTTTTTTCATTGAATGACATATCCTAATTAAGTTCACATCCACTAATTAAGGTCTAATTCTTTTAAAAATCTCTCCTATTTTTATTTTTTAACTCGTAAAGAAATTTCTTTTTGTCGTTTGCCGTTATCTTTTTTTTTTTTTTTAAATTTATTATAAATTAAAAAGGTGATTGTTCATATGGCAACGTTTTGCACTTGTCGTTTTTTTTCGAAAGTTATTTTTGTCCTATTGTCTCTGTTCATGGTTGATGTTATTGCTTTATTTCTTTTGTGTTCACGGTATTATTATCGTTTTATTTCGTTTCAGCCTTTCATCAGTTTATATCCTTTATGGTTTATTGTTGTTTCCCCTTTCTGGTGACCATTCATAGTTTGCTGTCGTTTGAGTGTTTGTCTTATATATTTATTAATTTAATTTTCAAAAGGAACGTCGTTTTAATTTGTTGCCATTCCAAACTCTCCTCTCTCTTTCTGTCTCTCTCCGATGGTCATGTCGTTTTTCCAATAGTCTCGTCAAATGGTCTAATTAAGACCATTATCATCTTCCGCGCATATTCCCAGGAGATTTCTAATCCTTTATAATACACACAAAAAAAAAAAAAAAAAAAAAAAAAAAAAAGAAGAAGATCTAGAAGAGGAGGAAGAAGAAGAAGACGTTGTGGAACTAGTTGTCTTTCCAGCATCTTCCACGAACATGCAGAGATAAATAAAGGTTGTGCACTTATTGATGTCTCTTTAGCCACTAAGGAAAAAAGGTAATCGCGCGTTAGTTTATAATTTACTTGTAAAGCAATGCAACTTTTTGACCAAATGCAAAGCAAAGGAAAAGATGAATAAACTTGGTCGACAGGCCAATGATATTCTCACAGAGAAGCATATAATAAAGTTTCGATTACTATAATTATGACTGCTTTTATCTAACTAAATTCAATGTTTCCGCAAGGAAAGCTTCAAGTGGGTGTTGGGGGGTGTGCCCCACGGTTTAAGCTTACGCGAGAGAGTAATTTCTTCGTTCTTTAAACATGTGAGAATTAAAAAGTAAATTTGAATAATTTAAATTTAAAATTTTATGAGAAAAACTTTTTAGATAATGCAGAAAGTATTTTCTAACAAAGTGTATATTCCGTTAACCCGGAGACGTAGTTACTTAGGACATGGGGGGATTTAAGCCCACTTCAACCCTTTTTATTTTTTATTTTTTATTTTTATTTTTTTATTTTTAAATTTTAAATACCCTATAATTTTGAGGAAAATTTCATAATAACCTCCCTTAAAAGTGATAACTTTGCTCATAATATTCTTCAATTATCCATTACAGAGAATTAGCATGATTAAAATATCTGGCTTAATTATTGCGTTGACCAATATAAAGTATACAAATGAAACGAAGGGATAGTTGATAAACTATCCAGTTATTGATTGAAGAGACATTTGAGAATCATGAGTTAATATTAAACAAATGAAACGAAAAGATAGTTGATTAGGCAACATATATTCCACGACTTGTTACTCTCACTTTAATCAAAAGGTGTAGATTTTTTTATTTGTTTATTAGTCGATCTGATGTCGTAATTTGTTGAAAGTTTCAGGTTAACACACTGTATTTAGTAGAAGAATTCCAATAGTGCCTCTCAATAACCCCTCACCTCTCTCTCTTTCTCATATTTTCTTTTTTCTTTTTTTGTTTTTTGTTTTTATTTAATTGGGGGGATTGGGGGATAAATAAGGAATTAGAGGGAAAGATATTCCAACTATATACATATATATATATATATATATATTGGGACCCCCCATGCCCCTTTTACCAATCCTCTTCTTAATTACCCCTTTATTTAAATGAAAAATATAAATACAAACGAGTGGATGATTAAAAAAAATAATAAATACACATATTAACCTATTAATTCGGTTGATAAAGAGCAATAATGTGGCCATTTGTTTCCATGTCCATGTCCATTTCAATTCATTTCCCATTTCGAAAATTTGGGAATATAAATTTGGCCCCATTTCTAAAATTACATCCCAATCCAATGCTAAATTATTGGGCAAATAGTAACTTTTGAGTATTCAAATAAGGACTTCGTGGCTAAGCATCTTTCGGCGGAGAAAGGAAGCGACCATCTCATTATGGATTCAACCTCTCTATCCACTCCTTGTCCTTCCGGTATTAAAAAAAAGTGCTCTCAAATAAAATACTATTTTTTATGTCAAATTTTCTATATACTAAATTTTGTGGCAAATTTGGTACAAAATATAGTCAATGTCAAATTTGACATATGATTCTTATTAATTATTACTTTGATTTTTTCATGTAATTTTTACAATATTTACATTTACAAAATTTAAATACTAAAAATTCACTTTTACGAGTTACAAAACATCATAATAATGATTAAAAATAGAAATAGCCTTGGAAATAACATTACACATTGGAGTGTAAAGTAAGATAATGCTAACATTGGTGTAGACAAATGTATTAGAGATAGTCTCATTTTACACTTTCCTAGACCAGTTTTGCACAATAACATGATTTTCATATTCAAAAGTGTCTCTCTGTTCAAGTTTTAAACATCATAACTTTTTCATTCATTTTTTAATTAAGATGATTTTTTTTTTCAATGTGGTCATAATAACAACAATGGGAACAAATCCCCTTCCACATACCGTATTAATATTTTATGTTCACTAAGGTTTTATTAGATTTGAGTTTACAATATTTTTAAAATGATTGTTTTAACATCATCTAAACACCATTTTAGAAAAATATTATCTTTTTAGAATGACAATTTTAATCACACAATTCAAATGTTACTTTAGAGCCAAACAAAAATGACATTTATATCACTTTTATATTTTCGTCTTAAAATGGAACAAAATGAATCTAGGAAACAAGCGGACCCAATGTTTGCTTTTTGAAAAATTGAGAGAAAATTTTTTCTTGAACTTGGACCTAATTTATTGCCAAACTTTGAAATGCATTGCTTGTCGTTTAAAAGGAAAAAAAAAAAAAAAAATCCCTCTGAACTATGGTCATTATGCATGCAAATTTAAAATTTCAACGGTAGCAAGCTTACTCGTCAATCTATGTTAATCGTTGAAAAAAGTCTCAATTCCTTTAGATATTGAAATTTGTCGATTTCCTTCCAAAGACTTGTATGGAAAGGATTGGAGGTGATCTTTATAATATATTGTAAGTTAAATGACTGGGACAAGTGCGTAATTTAACAAGCACAACTGTTTAAGGTAGATTTTTTAAAATTTGTTTCTAATTTTAGGACACAATTCTACGAACATGGGAAAAATAATTAGTTTTTAAAGTTTATAGAGGACCTTATTATTTACTTCAGTAACGACTTCATCTTGAGTTCATGTAGAGAGTTCAAATCCCCTTTATCCCGTAATTTTCTTTCTTTATTTTTTTTGGGGGGGGGGGGGGGGTGGGTGTTTCCAGTAATGTGTCAATGAAAATAATTTAGTGTCGATGGCAAGTACTTGATGTAATTGAGCATCTCTAATAGAGCATTAACTTGATGTGCCAATGGTAAATTTTGATATATAGGTTAAAAAAAAAAAAAGCTCTTAACAAAAGTTATCTTTACTATCAAAATTTTCATATACTAAATATAGTTAAGGTTAAATTAATTAACATATTTGATTCTTAGTAATTTATATCTTTTTAACATATTTGATTCCTATTAATTGATATCTTGACCTTTTCATATAAGGATCAAAGTATTTTTATTTTTAAAATTTGTAAATATTTCTAAAAGTTTGTAGTTTACTTTTACGAGTTCTAAAGGTTAATAATAACATTAAAGATAGCAATAAACATTAGAGTATGAAGTATGATACTGTTATTTTTCACATTGTTTTTGTCATAAATATAATATTTGCATAAAAATATACATTGGAGATGGTCCAGAGCAGGTGTAAAGCTAAAATAATTGTACTACTTGTTCAAAGTAAACATGGTCGGGACCGAAGCTATAAACTAATAGTTTGAAAACCAAATACAATTTCCAACATTTTTTTGTAATGGAATTTTGTTGAATAAACAAGGCATTCCTATTTACTTGATTTTGCAGCATTGTAGTTTTTTCCAATAGGAATCGACAACTCTAAAGTTTCTTTTAAGAAACCTTTACGTTGAACATTAAAAAACTAAAGTTTAACATACCTATAAAAACTTATTATGTTGTGCATATTCCATAACAATTTTCATAAGTCGTAAAAAAAAAATATATATATATATATATATAGAAATAAAAACTAATCTCTCAAAATAAAAAAGTTAATAGATCTTTAAATTTACATACCTTAGTGATAAATAAGATAATATTGAGAACAACTACGTAAGCTTTATTCAAAAGTTCTGTCATAATTTAATTTGCATCACAATTTTACTAAAAAGAAAAACTAAATAAATAATAATTTGAAAAAGTTGAAAAAAGAGAATGATGAAAGTACTTACCAATGGATTATGTTGGTGAGAGAATTAGTAATATCGAATATATACATATTTTGGAAGAGAATGAGAGCAAGAGAGGGGGAAAAAAAAAAAGAGTAAAAAAAGTGAGGACTCAAGCCAAAAAAAAAAAAAATCCAACCAAAACCTAAAAGAACAAAGGGGAAAGAAAAAAATATGCATACACACACACAAAGAATGTCAATATATATAAAGAAGAAGCCGGAATTAAATTAATTGGTGGGGACCACAATTAAAAAAAATGCCCAATAAATTTAAAAAAAATTACGGAAATGAGAATGGAAGAGATAATTGTTGTAGTTAGTGGTGGGGCATAAAAAAAGAATTGAAAAAAATAAAAATCTGAGTGATAGTTAGTAGGAGTATAAATTGTTTTTAACGGTCATAAATTTAAGAACTTTAAAAAAAAAATTCATATTTAAGAACATTAAAAAAAATATATGAATTTTTTTTATAACGTTTTTCTTGGTGCAAGTACGTGTCCCCACTCCCCACCATGTTCCTTTGCACCTTTAATAGGTCCTAATGATCATCTGGACACCACTAAAATGACCAATATTTAAATCTTTATTTATTCATGCATGCCCAATGAAATCCTAATTGGAGATGCATCTATTTTTCCACGTCAAGATGTCTACCTAGAAAACGGACCATTTCTACTTAAGTGTAAGTTACAGTACATATGCACAGTAAAAGGTTACATAATTGCTGTCAAAATTGCCAAGAATGGAGAGGCAGTTGGTACGCGTTTTCCACTGAGATGCCAAATAATGGTGCTCTTGCACATGATGAAAACTGACCGTGGCTCACCAACTTGAATGCAATCAAGTAACGAAATATAGGAGGCGTTTCACGTATCCGTTCCAACCAAACAATTTCAATTATTTTTTAATCTTTTTCTTCAAAAATAAATTCAATTTCACTATTTAAATATTCTATTTTTACTTACAAACTCAAATTTTAAAAGTCCATAATTTTATTATTTTAAGTCGAAATGAGATTTTTTTTCTTTAAAATTGCATGGAATTTGGAGAGGAGCAAAACAAAATCTATAATGATATTTTTTTTTCTGAACATATTTTAATTTTTTATACTTTTTAGCTTTAATTTCATTTTTAACCAAACGCACATTGTCAAAACTCAATTAAAGTTTAATCAAAATATAACTCTAATTCTTGAACTCAAGTGGATCAACCAAATAAATGCATATCAAAACTCAATTAAAGTCTATTGGATTTTGTTTCTAACTGTCGGGTCTGTACACTTTTGTCATCGACAGGGAGTGAGGACCTTGAGTGGTTTATAACTGTCACAAGTTCTTTTCCAGTCAGCAATTACATGAAGTTGTAATTTAGTATGGTTCACTCATAAGTCCATTTGGTTCTTTCTCTTCAAGGCCTTGTGGTTGATCTGCAATCGTGGGATATACATATGTATTTGCTTGTATGTGTATATATAAATCATATATGACATTTCGAAATATACAGTACTACCAAATTGTAATACTCTTCTATAGAAAGTACCTTCCTCAAACATATTTGCCACTTGAAGGGCGGGATGATTTCCTAGCATTTTGTGAGCAAAATTAAGATAAAGTACGGTACTGTACGAGCTACGTCTTGGACTTCGTGGTAAAATATTGAACTAGAATAGCAATAAGCCAGGTTTGTGTCCTCTAATTATATATGTAGCATACGCAAAGTTATCATGGTCATATTTGTAAAACCTTATCCAAATTTTATATGAGAAAACTTGCATCACCAAGTGGAGGAATCAAGTGTACCCATAAGTGAACCTTATTAAGTTACAATTTCCAGACAATTATTGACTGGAAGAAAACTTGTGGAAGAGAACTTGGTTTCTCATCCTAAAGATTATTATGGTTGATTTGTCCTGTGAAAATGTACGTGTGTTTTTACTTGGGTATACCAAAACAAACTTGCATCACCAAGTATGGTAATGGTACAGTAGGCAAATCCAGCAAAAATACTACACACACACACACACACACAAAGCAAATAGGTTGTTTTGCACTGCGGTGTCTCGTGCAAAAGTGGAAGTGTATTAATGTTTCCTTTTTTTTTTTTTTTTTTTTTTTTTTTTTTTTAAGGTGTTTCTTGTTTCTGGCATTTTGAAGAAAAGTCAAAAATACTTTTTTAGAACACGTTATAAAGGTCTTTTCTATATAAGTAGAGGAATTGGATATTAATGGCTCAACAAATAGGTTCATTAATTACAAAACGAAAAACAAAAAGCCTCAACTCCATCTAATTCCATGGCTTTCACTCATGTCTACACACTTCTGATCTATTTTTTTCTCCTCCACGTCTTCTCAGGTACTCGTACACGAACAATACCACAGAACACAGCTAGCTAGACATATATTCATTAATGCTTCGTTGGAATAACTATTCATCATATATTCTAACGCAGTTTTGATATTTTATTGTTTGTTCATTTAAAATTTGGATTATATATATTGGTATAGTAGAGTAAACAAAATTATCCTTTCGAGACTCTACAGTTTTGGATGGATAAATTTTTGTCAGTCCTTTCAATTTAATATACTTTTCACAGTAATATTATAATATGGTGGTCCGGGTAGTGTTAAAAAAAAAAAAAAGAATATAGTACAAAAGATAAATATATACTTTTATTTCTACTATGATATGATATCTGTGACATAATCTCTAATTTTCAAAATGGAACGCTCATGAGTACCAGTAAGAAACTCTACAATCGAATTTCTAATTTAAAAGTTTTCTTTTGCTTATTAAAAAGGGGCCACGACCAAGCATTCAACGAAGTTAAAAATCATCAACAAATGCAATATCACAATCTGGCCAGGCGTCTTATCAAACAGTTGGTCAGCACAACCTTCCACCACAGGCAGCATCACCCTCAAACCAGACAAATCCTATACTCTCTCCATCTCCACTCCCTGGTCAGGCCGCTTATGGGGCCAAACCCACTGCACCAGCGGCTGCGGTGAAGGCGGAAACCCCACGCCACAGGCGCCGTCCACTCTCGTGGAGTTCTCGCTCAACCGGTCGAGTACCGGACTTGATTTCTACGACGTCAGCCTCGTCGACGGCTACAACCTCCCCGTGATGGTTTTTCCACGAGGCGAGAACACGTCGCGGTGTCAAGCGACGGGTTGCTCTGCGGATTTGAACGTGGTTTGCCCTAGGGAGCTTAGAGTTTTTATGGAGAGCGTGGTTGTGGCGTGCAAGAGCGCCTGCGCGGCGTTTGGCAAGCCGGAGTTCTGCTGCACCGGGCCGTATGCGGCGTCGACGGAGTGTAAGGCCAGCTACTACTCGGAGCTCTTCGAGAGGTGGTGTCCACTGGCTCATAGCTTCGCTTATGACAAGACCACCACTTTCTCTTGTGCAGCCGAGGAGTATGTCGTCGTTTTTTGTCCTTCCTCGTCTCTTTCCCGGCCTTCAAATTATAGGTGAGCATATACCTTTTTCATACATCTGTTTCGAAATCTAGGTTTTTTTTTTAGATTGTAAAGTTGTCACGCATAGTTAAATTATTGAGTTGTTCTAACGTTTATATATATGTGGATTGAACACCCCTTCTTCTTAACTTAGTTTTTGAGAATTAGTTTAATCCAAACTCACTTATTTACATGGAATAAAAGTATAAAAATAAGAGTTTTCAGGCAAAAATAGATTTGGACCCCAACTTAATTATTTATATGACATGCTAGGCATGGGGGATGATGTTATATTGTAAATTTATCTCAAATTGCCAAGTTATTCGGCTACTATACATGTAGATTAGACACCCTCTTCTCTTAAGTTAGCTTTTGGGGATCCACCCAAACTCATTTAACAATATATTAGAGCCAAACTTTTATAGACGATAGTGGATTTAAAAAATTTTCCCACATTGATAAGTTATTAGATTGTTCTGGTGTATATATGTAGATTAGGCACTTCTCTTAAATTAACTTTTGAGAATGAATTTTACCCAAACCCATTTAATATGGAATACTCATTTCTTTTCTATAAATGGGTTTTAATAAGACACAAACTTGTCTAGAAAGATCTTATAACACGACGATGTAGTGGTTGCTTATGTGTTTTTTCTCCTCTTTGGAGTGGTTTTTGTTTCTTTGTTTTTTTTTTTTTTTTGTTTTTTGTTTTTTTGGTCAAACTTGATTTTATGTTTTTCTTTTTATTCTTAGCTTCATGTGAGACGGGTAAATAATAAGAATATTAAAGAGGTACCGATTTAATCAAAATATACATATTAATTTTTTTTACCATCATTTATTTAAAAACATGATCTCTATAAGGCCATATATACCAATACTGATATACAATATCTAGTTGTATGTTTTGGTTTTGCAGGTATTCTCAAGTTAATTTTTGAACATATATTTTTTCGTGAACATATAAGTTTAATTAATTATTTATATGTGTGTATATATTCCCGGCCTTCACTATATGTTTTTGAGTGTCCTAAAATTTGTATTTTACCTTAATACATGCACACACGTACGGTTAAATATGTCTAGCTTTGAGGTAATTAATTTACACCTACTTATTTTATTTTATCGCCTTAAGCATCATCACATCCGATTTCCCGCACTATATAATACTATATTGTCGAGGTCTCAAAAGATTATCATATCTTGCATTCCCACAAGTTAAATCATTTGTTGAATTTTGAACTATTAAATTTTGCTTTTTATTTTATCTTCCACTAAAAATAAAGTAAATCACTTTTTTCTTTCTATAATTTCCTTTTTCAACAAAAGTTGGGTGAAAGAGATTCGAATTTATAACTTTCAACATCAGTATTCAAGAAAAAAGAATTGTTTGAGGATGTGAGGTGTACGTATACATCAACAATAACTTTTGTATTTTTTTATCAATGAAAAAGAGCAACTAGTATCCAGAAACACTAAAACAAATTGGCATCTAATAATGTACTCCTTCCTCCACCAAGCTCCCACCTCATTATTACCAACTAAAAATATTTGCACCAATATGGTGTCGTACGTTAGCCTTTTCTTTTTCTTTTTCTCTTTCTTTTTTCCGTTATCTATAGAGTTAATCTTTATATTCTAATTTATAAGCATGATATTTAAGCATGAGGTTACTAGAAATCAGTTTTGTCGAGATAAATTAATCAACATTTAGTCGTGGCTGGTGCAGCTTAAATGAGCCGAATAATAACAGGTTTAAGTCACCGCCGGACGGGGTTGAAGTCTCGGTGACGGCGGCCACTACTTTTGAGAAGAAGAAGACCAGAAGTAACAGCGTGATAATTGCTATTGGCAGCACAGTTTTATCAGTTGTACTGATAATTGCCTTGTTCATAACTAGGGTTTTGAAGATCAGCCGCTCCTATAATAACATGGATCCGCTAAACCCATCTCACTGCCACTGTTGTTCTCTTACCTTGTGTTCTCTATCTTAATTAATCCGCTATAGAATTAATTAGATGCTGATAAATACTTCTAGCAAAGTGTGTATTAAAAAAAATATAAATATATATATATGGTAATAATTAAGCTCGACAATATCGGTTGGGTGAGAATATAGTGGGTCTAGCTGATGAAGTCTGTTGTAAATTATTATAAGTGTTTGCCCTAGCTAGAGTGTATGGTGCAATTAAATATGTAACAGATGATAACGGAGCCAAGAAGAATATATATACACACATATATGAAAATCATTCTCATAATTTCTTCATTTATTTATTCCACTCGATCGGGATAGCTAATTTGTCTCCATGGGTTCAACGTTATTATTATTATTTTTAAAAATGATGACTAATAATGAAAGAAAATAACTGATGTTACGTAAAAACAACGAACGAACTCATCATTTAATTATCAGAGTCTATTTTGATTAAAAAAAGCAACAAAAGAAATTATATATAACTTTCTCAGAACAAGCACACAAAAAAAAAAAAGTTTTTCTAATTCCAACCATAAAAAGATCACTCCGCATGGTAATGTTGTGGCTCGTTAGTGTCGTTTTGTCCTCTCCCCCACTAAAGGTGATATGTTGTGTTGGACGATTATTCTAGAATCGATCGTCCATTTCGTGATAATAGGGTGATTAATATTTAAACATTTATGGAGATTAACTTAATTAATCCCTATAAACTAATTTCGCAAGGTCAAGATTGGAGGCTCAACCGGTACTCCTTTTGGCATTCCTCCGAGCTGGCTCCAATCCTTGATGAAACTTTTTCCACACTGCAAAACAATTAATTAAATAAAAGCTGGCTGGTTTAAAGCCAAAAAAGCTGAAGCTGGGTTTTCTTAAGTTCGTTGCGTTAATTAGAATATGGCCTTTCATAATCAGTCAAACTAGACTTTCTGGAATTTTTTGGCTACGCTTCTTGCAGCTCCCTTCTCCAAGAAGAAAATGAACTTAGTCCCGTTTGTTTCTCTAGTTCAAATTAAAACATTTCAACCCATTTTTGTCTTTTTCTGAAAAATAAATAAAAATTTTAACTAATTTTGAAAAGTCAAATAATTTCAACCCAAAAAATTCAACTCCAACCTATATACCAAACACAAGCTTAAACACAGGCCTATAAGTTCGTCCATCAAACGTGTTCCAATCCCACTCTCTATATATAGTGCTATCCTCTATTAACTAAGCTTCCATTTGGCTCTTCATTTGAAACATAAAAGTTTTTATATCATTTTTTTTTTCTGAAAAAGTCAATAAAATGATAAGTAGTTTTTGAAAAGTTAACAAATTCCAACCTAAAAATTCCATTCTAAAACATGTATCCAAACACAAGCTAAATTATTTCCGCACTTCCTTATTATTGTCAGAAAATTAGGCTTGTTGTTTTTTTTAATCACCTAATCTAATAGATGACCGATATTTTTTTAATTTAGGAAAATGACCATTTGTCATTTTTCAAATTTAGTCAATCAGTGATTGGCTATGAAAATTGATAATTGATTAGTGACCAATCAGTGATTGTTTATTGGTCAATCAGTAATTGACTATGAAATTTGGTGATTTATGTTATGGTCAATATATTAGTTATTGGCCATAAGTCAATAATTGATTGACTATTTTGTGATCAATTATAATTAAATATTTAAGAAAATTAATTAATCATTTTAGAAAAAAGACCTTTTAGCAAACTTTTAAAAACTTCTCAATATAAAGGTTAGTGACTTCTCCGTCAACACCTCAAGAATACTTTTACTATTTCATCGTACTTTTATCTTCTTATTTTCTTCCAATTCTCTCATTTTGTCACCTGATCATTTGGTTGAAACTCAGATTGTTTTTGACAGTTATGCGTTTTTTTTTTTAAATTTTTTCGCCGGAATGTTTTCCTCCCAATACCCTATATATTCTCGTGTACAAAGGTTCATATCATCTGTAGAATTGTGCTTGGATGAATAATATTGGTGAGCTTTGCGATGGATGCTAATATGGCGGTTTGTTTCGCTCAAGTTATTGTTATCTTCCTTCTTTGTCTTCTCCACATCCTTGGTAAAAAGCAACAGATGAATACTTTGGGTTTAAGAAAAGAATTTAAAAAAATATATATATATACATATACATCTGATCATGTTTATGTGTTTCAATGATCTGAATTTAGGCACGTCTTCGAAGCCGACGTTAAAGTTCATAAATTCATGCAACGAAACCATATGGCCGGCTATAGTATCTAAACCCGACTCGCCGGAGCTCTCCAAGAACACGACTGGATTTTCCCTCCGACCAGGAGAATCCAAGACAGTCTTGGTTCCAGACAACTGGACCGGCATGCTATGGGGCCGCACACACTGCAGGAGCGACGCCACCGGAAAATTCACTTGCGGGACCGGAGATTGTGGCTCCTGTGCCGTGGAGTGCCCAAGTGGAGCCGCCGTGCCAGCCGCCACCACTCTCGCCTACTTCACCGCGAACGGCAGGGTCGGCGAGTACACCATCTCCGTCAGCCTTGAGAAGGGGTTTAACCAGCCGATGACGGTGGTTCCAAGAGGTAAGAAAGGAGGTGATGATTCGAGGTACTGTCGGGCAGTTGGCTGCGTTGCGGATCTGAACAAGGAGTGCCCCATGGATGTTCAAATTGTGCTTGGAAACGACAATAATACTATTATTGGGTGTAACAGCGCGTGCGAGGCGTTTAAAGAATCGCATGATCACTATTGTGGTCGTTCCAGTACTTACTCTGATCACTTCAAGAGATTCTGTCCACATGCTCAGGCATATCAAAACGACAAAACAAGCAATAGTACCTCTGATTGTGTCTTTGCAGATCACTATGATTTCAATTTCTGTGCTTCCGGTTTTCCTTCAAGTACTCCTCCGTACCGGTACGGATTATATTCTAACCTACATAGATTATTATTATTGTTTTTGTTCTTGATAAATCTTATATATATATATATATATATTATACGTTAATTATTGTGAAAGTCAGTAAAATATAATTTTTGAAACTAGGCAAATTAATACTGTTGGTGTGTGTGTATGATTGACTAAAACAATATTCCCTTCAGCTTGGCTGTTTTTTGTTTCACAATTTTTTATAATGCGACAAGAGATATTCCTCGGGAAGAAGCTCTCTCTCTCTTCTTGCGTGTGTGTCCTAGGGTTTGTTGTGAGTGATTGAGCGTGCTTCACTATTAGGGCCTGAATCCGGTGTCAGCACTTGGCTCACCCTTCCGCTAGATTTGTTTCTGTGTAGAGTTTGTGGTGGCCTTCGTACTAGCTCTCAATTGATCTTAAATTTTCATTGATTATTGAGGTCTCAAAAAGAACCTTATGTGGGCTTGATTAGTGGTGTATTGAGAAACTTTGCCGTTGCCAGCTTTCGGTATACATCTTCTTCCTTACGTATAGTAGAATCAATCTCTTTTCTTGTGCATTACAGGGTTATTTGTATTATTTTTTAGATTTGTAATCTTTGTTTAGTTTAAATACATCTCCCCTTTAAAAAAAAATCTGAAAGTGACAACCAACCATGTGTAAATCTTATTGATCAAAATATAATAAAAATGCAAATTGTCCAATTGAAAATTCAGAAATATGAAAAGTTTTGGGGTTATGCATCCAATTTTTCTTAAAGGCAATAAGGTGCCAATGCCATAGTAGGAGATTTGGAATCCGTAAATAAAGTGATTTTGGATACCCTAAATATTATTATCAATATGTTTTTAGCGGAGATCAAATGTAATTTTGATTAGAACACTCCCTTCATATATCCACTTGAGTTGGACTGATCAGTATTAAATGGGAGACTGGCATATATATAAAAAAAAAAAAAAATCCTACTTTGATGAATCATGATGTTTAGAGTTTTTTGTTTTTTGTTTTTGTTTTTTTTTTTTAAATATAAGTTCGCTTTTTGAATTTCTTTTTTTGATAAAGTAATAATCACAGTACCTAATTTTAATGAGGTTTAGTGTACGATGAGATAGGACATAGGAGTCGATCTAAACTAACAGGTTGTTTTTCCTAAATGTGATATTCATTATCTTTTCTCATCATTTATTAAAAAATATATATTTTTTTATATAATTCCCCTATGTTTTTGATGGAACAGTGCGAGTTCGCCCGTTGTTAGCATTCCAGAGGAGGAGGAGCAGTTGTCCGGTGGCAAAAGTACTTCATTGGTGGTCAAAATAGTTGCATCTTTAGTTGGCATCGCCGGGGCAGGAGTGATATCACTGCTAGCGCATTTCCTTTGGAGTCGTTATCAGAACGGGGAACACAGTTGTCCATTATGTAAACTAAACCTCAATTGCAGCTGTTGTAACCACTTGTGCAACTGTTGCAACTCATCTTCCGATCCCAATCCCGACCCCGATCACAATCCCCATCACCGCCACCGCAGTATCCAAAACAAAAGGAGCAACATCAAAAGCATGGAGAAAGTGTGACTTATGTGCCAGGGAAATTAGGCTTTTCTCACGTCTACGTACGGACGTCGTGACTAGCTTATCTACATGATTGATATGATGGCTGCCGGAGAACTTTGCTTTCGGTTTTGTGTATATGTGTAAGTATTTGTATGTACTGTTGGCGAGTTCCAATTGTGCTTTGTTTGGTTGATTTCAGTGTCGCGAAAAATCTTGGTAACATTGTGTCTCCTATAATTGGAATATGTTTCTTCTGTGTAGTCTCTTTGTAGTTAAGCAACTAATTGCTTTATTTTGTTTTGCAGAGGGAAGGGTTTGGGTAGGGCTCTCAGATTTAACTTCTAGGAGTATTTTCGTCTGATTTCTTTTTTTTTTTTTTTAAATTCTTTTTTTAATAACTAGGTGCTAGATAGTTCCCATACTAATAATTGTGCACTAAATTTCCATAAAGGAAAACCACATAGTGGGGTTAGGTGTGTAGAGCTTTTCTTCAATCTCTGAACAACATAACCACATACAAGATCATACCATAGACGATCTTTTCATAACCATATCCATGATGGATAATTTTATTTTAGGTCTAATACAACTTTATTTTTTTCTTGCTAATAACAACGTATAATATTCTAATTGGAATGGAACAATAACCATGCCCATATGTTGGTGCATTTGGGGGAAAAAAAACAGCTTTAATTTGGATGTCTCCGAAAAAAATGGCATTTTGGTAGAAAAAATAGAAACAGAAAAAAAATTTGATAGAAAAAATAGAAACAAAAAAAAAAAAAAAGAAAGTAAAAAAACATTATTTTTTATCAAATTTTCTTGCCCTTTTTTAAGGATATGTCTCCTCAAGAATGACATGTTTCCAAAAACAGCAAACAAACGAGAGCAAACTTAAAAAGATATATGTTCTGTTAAAATATTTTATATATTTATTTTTTCCCCTCATGTTTATTCAGTCAGAAAATAGTGGCAAAATTAGTACTCCCCTGGTTATCAAAACAGTTAGAGCTATACTTGGCACCACAGCGTAGGATTGCTCTCATTTCTGGGGCATGTTATTAGTCTTTATCACAGGGATCAAAATTGTTCATTATGTAAATTAAAAGTCATCTGCATATGTCGTAATCACTCATCTTCCAAACCCAATCCCGATCATAATCACCGCGATCATGAAATTTGTACATTGAGCAAGTCAAAAGTACGGAAAAAGCGTGACATGTAACTGCGCATGCTTGACCATGCTTTCCTCGAGTATATATATAGAGACGTTAGCACTACATGATTGTGGCAACTACACACGTGCGAGAGTTCTCAGGTCGGGGTTTCGATATGGTGGAGGAGCCGCTTCGCCACCACCTGCAGCGGGGAGTTGTACAGTGTCTGCCGGAGAGCTTATTTTCTCATGCATATTGTGTTGAATTGCAGGCTTCTATGTATATAGTGTCGGTTCAATAACGGTCTCGCACTTTGCAGACGAAAATGATTGGTGTCTCGTTGATTTTATTGCATGGAAAAATGTTTGGAATATTGAGGTCATGTTTGATAGTCCTTATAATTTTTTTTTTTCAAAACTCTACCTTGAGAGTTCATGTATAATTGAATTGATTCTATTAACTAAAGTGTTTGTTGTGTTTGTTCTATATGTCAAAAAGTTAGGTTCTGGGCGTAAGAAAAGTAAGTTTGATTTAGTGGCGTATACAATACATATATATGATAATTTTGTGCATTACTAAATAAAGTATTGTATCTTTTCATTGCTTAATTATAACAATTACAAAATGTTTTTATTATTCTTATTATGGTTATTATTATAAGACTCCTCCCTCTAGCCCCACTATATTTTTTTAAAAAGTAAAATTTTGTATTAATTAAACAGAAAAGGAGATAGAGTCTTACAAAAGCCCCCTGAAAGTAAAGAGAACAAACAAAACCAAAAGCAAACGAATAAAACGGAAAAAAAAAAAAAAAAAAAAAGAAGAACAAAAACATTTAGGATTTTTTTTTTCAATTATAAAACCATTCCTTCTATGAGCTTTAAGCTTTTAGATGACCTTTTTTTTTTTTTTTTTTTTTGTGTAATTGGATTTTTGTCCACATATTTCCTCAAATTATCTGGCTTCTCCCCTTTAACTTTATATCTACGTTGTGTATACTCTGTTGTAAACAATTTAAATATAACAGAGGAATTGCCTTACTTTGTACCTTATAATCTTTGGCTTACGTAATCCAATAATCATAGGTCCAAAATATTAACTTAAATAACGCATGTAGTACCTCAAGTCGTATAGGGCACTAAATCTAACCATTTATTGGAATGCCTTTTGTTTGGCCAATAACTTTCAGAGCTCGTTTATTGCTCCAGCTAATTGAGCACTAGATTTCCAAAAACAAACAAATCACAAGTGGGGTTAGCTCATGTATAGATCGAACTTTTCTACATGAAAAATGAAAATACTAGATATATCAATTTTAATATCAACCTGAAATACCAATTTATGTAGTTTGTGAGTTGTTAGTTTTAATTAGTAGGTGTTTAAACAATCATCACATTAATTAATTTGTGTCTTTGATGAAATAGATAGCTTATTATCACGTGAGTTGGTATTGATCAAAAGTTGAAATTAAAATTGGTGTTCCTAGCATTTTTCTTTCTACATACTTTCTACATACTTTCCTGAAATGTTGATTTAATTTGTTAAAACCACAAGCATATAAACTTTGTGCAAAGCGCAATTAACACATGTATTTTTTAAGGGATGGCAACAGGTGAGACGGAGATAGATTATCAGCCTCCCTCACCCTCATATTTTATTCCTTTTTTTTTTTTTTTAATTTATCTGCATGTCTATCTAATTTAAAGTAGGATCTGGATCTCTAACAATCAAGGAAACTATCATTATACCCTATCCATTTATCTATTTAGAAATTAAGAAAAAAAATATTGCATCATTATCAAAATTAAAAGAAAACTCGATTAAACAGAATATATAAAGTTTAACCGTATATAATCACTAATCTTTCATGAGAACAAATCGAAATCTCATCATATCCAAGCTCCAACAAACAAACCAAAGCCTAAAAAATAAATCCAAACTTTAAAAATATTAAGCTAAATTCCTAAAAATTCAAGCCGAGAACTAAAATCAGAAGCATTAATAACGCTTCTATGATAGGGCATCTTTGAGATGATTAAGCTGCATATATGAGGGGGAAAGTTGTTGTGTGGCGAGGAACTTTTTGTCGTTTTGAAGCTATCGATCGAATCAGGCTTAGATTATTTTACTCCGAAGACTTTTTAAATTTGCTTTTGCTTTTCTTATTTTATTTTCTTGTTTTTGGAAAGCAATGCAGGGCTAATGCAAATTACGTCAAAAAATTAAGACCAGCCGCGAAGGCGAAAAGAAGCAAAACGTAATGAGAAGAGTAATTGGCTTCAATGGTTCCTGAACTACTTAAAAGGTGATACTTTGATCTCTATTTTTTTTTTATCCATGCCGACCCTAATTAAACTCTCTAAAAGGTGATGGTTTGGTTCTTTCCATCCAGTTTTGTTACAAAACTCACGAAATGGTCATGTAAGAAGCACATTTTATGCTTTTTGAAGGAAAATACCCCTAAAAAGATGAATATATCATTAATTGTATTAAAAAAAAAAAAACCCTCTATCTCTTTCCCCTCCCCTCCCTCCCTCCCACCCCTACAGATCAGAACCAGAGCTGGAGACCATCTTCCTCCCTCCCTCTCTCCCTCCTTCAACCCCGTGCGATCCCCCTTGCCCCAACGCGATTTGAGTTTTGCCCCATCCCCTCGAACACTACAATTTCAAACCCCCCCTCTTGGCCACTGCGATTTGGGTTTCGGAACCCTCGGCGCGATGGAGATAAAGGTGGAGGGGGGAAGGAGACGGCACAATTTGAGTTTTGGCCCCCTGTTTCTCTCCCTCGCTCCACCTTCATTTGCGTTGCACTGAGGGTTCTGAAACCTATATCACGACTACCGGGGGGGTGGTGGGACAGAAATTGCAACGTTGGAGTGGGCAGGGGCAAAACCCAGATTGCGCTGGCTCTAAGGGGATCACGCTGAAGGGAG
The DNA here is from genome assembly GCA_025413485.1 of Ficus microcarpa. Taxonomy (NCBI): domain Eukaryota; kingdom Viridiplantae; phylum Streptophyta; class Magnoliopsida; order Rosales; family Moraceae; genus Ficus; species Ficus microcarpa. Next base: position 1,857,579 of record CM046379.1, on the reverse strand, counting down.
GAGGGGGAAGAAGGGAGAGAGAGAGGGACGGAGACAGACTCTGGCTCCGATTTTGATCTAGGGGGTGGGAGGGAGGGAGAGAGTTTAAAAAAAAAAAAAAACAATTAAGGGTATTTTCAACTTTTTAGGGGTATTTTCTTTCAAAAATACAAAACGTGCTTACTACGTGACTATTCCATGATTTTTTTAACTGAATCAGACGGAAAGGACCAGATCATCACTTTCTTACAGAGTTTAGGGTCAGCAAAGTAAAAAAAAAAAAAAAAAAAGAACAGGGATCAAAGTGTCACTTTTAAAGAGTTCAGGGATGATTGACGCCAATAACTTTAATAAGAATTAATGAAGCAAAAATTCACATCATTATAATAATTACTGCATGCGTTGTAGCATAAAACCTGAATAGCATCATGATAATTAGTATGTAATTACCACTACAAGAATTTCGCTTTTTTGTTACCAAAAGATCGGTAGCTGAAAGTCCTGTTTTTGGTAACAAATTATTTTTGATACCAAAAAAATTTGGTAACAGAAAGTGAGTCGCAAAAAGTATTTGTTACCAAATTTTTGGTAGCAAAAACTTTTTATTATCAAAATTTATTTAGGTAACAAATTGTATTTGGTAGCAAAATATGTAATATTCGGTGACCAAAAAATTTGGTAGCAAAAGGTATGACATTTGGGGAACCAAAATTTTGGTAGCAAAAAATATGTAAGTTAGTGACCAAATTTTTTGGTAGCAAAATGTATTTGGTAACGAATTGTATAAGATTCTATAACCAAATCTTTGGTAGCAAAAGGTATGAGATTTAGTTACTGAATATTTGGTAGCAAAAGGTATTTGGTAGTGAAAAAGTATGATATTTAGAAACCAAATTTTTGATAGCATAATGTATTTTGGTAGCATAATGTACAAGATTTAGGTACCAAAATTTGGGTAGTGAAAGGTATTTGGTAACGAATTCTTATGTTTTAGGCACCAAATATATGGTAGCACAATGGGCCAAAAAACTAAATTTTTGCTACCAAATATTTTTGGCCACCAAAATTTAAATAGATTAATATACCTGTATTTTTTCCCAAAATATATATAAGAAAACCAAATTTAATAGACAAAATACCAAATATCTCTAAATATCTCAATACATATTAGAATCCAAACAAAATACTAAAATAGGCATACTTAAGCAAATCCAAATAATTGTAACCTACTAAATATTGTACTAATAAACACTTAATCTTGCAAGAAGAAAAAGAGCTAACAAACTAAGGCCGGTGCTGACGGTGGTGGCGGATCTTCATTACTTGGAGGATCAGTCCAGGATGATTTGATGGCACATTAAGCTGCTGAATTTGGCTTGGAAAAGTATAGCAATATTTGGCTTGGAAAAGTAATTCAAGGAAAGAGCAAGAAAATAAAAGCCAGTCTTAGAAAATAAGATCCTGACAATGATGCAACAGAACATGGTGTAATCTATTTTTATTGGGTCAGGACTCAAGGGGAGATCCTTGTGGGTGTAGACAACTCCTTTATCACCATCTACTGCTTGCCCACTTCCTCTAAGCATCCTCCAATTGTAGCTTTTCGGCATTAGTTACTTTCAACAGATCAATGTTTTGTTAGTATTCAGCATACAGAAGTTTTCAAATCCTCGTATTCATAACCGCTCTCAACAAGCAAACAAGAAATTCAATTTGCTCCTTACCTCTGCTGCTAACTGCTAACTGCTAACTGCTAACTAATATATATACACAAGTAATCAACAAGTCTTTGAATCAGAAACTAGTACCATCTTGTCGTTAACAATCCTTCCACTCCGACTGGACCACAAGCATGAAATCGACTTGTGCTCATCCGACCTGTATGAAAATTCAAGAGTCATCAAACAAAAGAGCAGTGACAGTGAGAATACTGAGTTTTGTGGTAACTGTTGCACACGATTATACCTCTGCACCAAGTCCAAACGCAGCACCATCAAAAAATCTTGCGCTTGCATTGTGGAAAACGGCAGCTCTGCCAAAGCATATAACAAGTCACATCTCATTAGTAACTGCAGACAGAGAACGGACAACCAAAAACATACCAAGACAGGTTGAGTATTATCACCTGTCAACTTGACATAGAAAAACTTCCACAACTTCTTTGGTCTTCTGCTACGATGCAGTCAGTATGTGCACTATCGAAAGTGGGAAAAACATAGAAAAATACAAGTCTATAGCATCTACAAAACCGCATAGTACATTGTTGTGGAGAAGAATGTGATGAGAGAAAAATTCAAAAAGTTATCAAGTTTTGTTATCCAAAATAAAATGCATATCACTTGCCTTCCATGTTTATGAATATGACCAATGGCTACATAAACATCATGCACGAAAAATTTGGTTACAGAAATATATGACGTTTAACAATATCTATACGATGGGAATAACAATTCAAACATTTTTCACAAGGACAACGACACTTTCCTTCCTCATCTAGGTGACTACGTGCTTGTTCAATAAATCTTTTCACTCCATTCCTATACATCTCTGAAAGTCGATTCGTCAAAAAGATCCAACTCTTATCCATATCGAAAACCAAACTATAAATCTGAAATCCAAACAAAACAAACAAAAAAAAACCTACATTGTTTACATATAAGAAAGATTGAACGAAAGTGAGTTAACAACCAAGATTTAGCTCAAAAAAATTCAGGTACAATGGAAGAGGACTGGTAGTAAAGAGTCCCCTTGGTTTTTTTAGATGAAATTTTAGGGCAGCTCTAAGGCAACAAATAAGTGTGAAAGAGACCTATTTCAGTAAATTAACATTAATAGAAAAGAAACCATAAAATAAGGTTGACATCAAGAAAAGATCAAAACTCCAAGTGTTAAACTTACCCCTTTTTCCTGATACATTAGCCTGAATGCACCAGGCATTAAAAGTTTGGTATTTTTTCCCCCCTACAGACAGAGGATTTCTTGCATTTGAAAGATAGACTAACAGTTTGTTATGGCTTCTGGTCACTCTTAGTTGTATATGTAATATATTACTGACCAATATTTCCCTTTACAGCAATCTACATTATTGTAAAAAAATTTTAAAAGAAAATAAAAAGACTGAAAACTGTAATCAAACCTCTGACTTATTTGTTGCCTTATGGCATCTGTGGGGATACTGAACGCTCCAATCCCCATAAACAAACACTGGCCTTCCTCAAAAAGAAAATGTTTCAACCTAAACGCCGCCGTTTCAATTCCCATCGTTCGTCTTCCATGGACGCCACGCAACGCCGATATCATTTTTTGGATTTTTATCTCTCAAAGTTTTGAGAAATTTTTTAGATCTTGATTAGGGGAGTTCATATAAATACTTTTGGGTTCTCACGGATTTTTACCTAGCAAGATTTACCGAATTTTCTGTTGGCTGGTCACAACAATATTCACGGCGGCGACTGGTAATGGATGGCAACTGCTAAGCACTGGTAACAGAACGGAGATGGGACGGTGACGCTGGTGACGGCACAGCGATCCGACGGCAAAGGTCTGCTGACGGCGCGACGAAGGTCTGATGATGGCGTGGTGAAGGGACGGCCCAACGAAGTGTCTAATATAGGGGCTGTAGCAGATTCATCAGCTTGAGGTGATGCCAAAGGTGGAGTTAGATTGGGGGAGTTTTGGTTGTGGCAGGCATGTGGGTGGGCGATATGGACTCATGTGTGTTAGGCGTTTCAGTTTGCCGAGTTTGATTCCATGGAGTACTAGTGGGGAAAGGTGCTGTGTCAAGAAGAAATTTGGGTGGACTCAGAGTGAATTTGTGAGTAGAGAGAGATACGTCAAGAGAGTTAGAGAGAGAGAGAGAGAGTGTGTGTGTGTTTTTTGAAATAAATGAAGTTTTGATTTTTTTACAGTAGAAATGGAAAAAGTTATGGGTTTGTATAATTATAATATATTTAGTTACTAAATTTATTTTGACAGCGGAATTTTCTTGTCTATTATCAAAATTTGATAGCAAAAAAAACATTTATTTTATTATCAAATAATAATTAAGTAGTCAAAAATATGTATTTTGCTGTCAAATTTAGATTTAGAAACCCAAAGAAATTTTTTAATAAAATGAGAAAAATATCATTTGATAACAAAAATTTATTTAAAATCATTTTTTAACCACATTATAATATGAAATATGGATTTCAAGATGATATATCTTATTCTATATAATAAAATAATAGGATACTATCACAGATATATACATTGTTTACTTTATATATAACATACTTAATACATATCATACCAATTTATATGTCCTACAAGAAAGAGATAAATCACCAAATAAATTTGTTCATATAAAACATATTATTATTACAAACTTTGTATCAAACATATTCATGAAAAACTATAAACAAAAATTAAAAAAAAATTACAAGTATAAAATATGAAGTTATAAACTTTTTTGAAGATTTGCTACCAAATGTAATTTTTGGTAGCAAAAGATGACTTTCCGCCACCAAAATACTACTTTGGTAACGGATTCTTGTTTTAGGCCACCAAAATTTGATAGCAAAAAAGCAAATATTTTGCTACCAAATATTAGTTTGGTAGCTAAAAATATATATTTTGCTATCAAATTTGGGTTTGGGAGCAGGAAGAAAAAAATTTTTAAAATGAAAAAAATTATCATTTGATGACAAAAATTTATTTAAAACCATTTTTTTAGCTATATTATAATATGAAATATAGATTTCAAGATAATATATCTTATTCTATATAATAAAGTATTAGGATACTATTATAAGTATATACATTGTCTACTTTATATACGACATACTTAGTACATATCATACCAACTTACATGTCCTACAAGAAAGAGATAAATCACCAAATAATTTTGTTCATATAAAACTTATTATTGTTACAAACTTTGTATCAAACATATTCATGAAAAACTATAAACAAAAATTTAAAAAAAATTACAAGTATAAAATATGAGATTATAAACTTTTTTGAAGATTTGCTATCAAATGTAACTTTTGGTAGCAAAAGATGACTTTCTGTCACCAAAATATTACTTTGGTAACGGATTCTTGTTTTAGGTCACCAAAATTTGATAGCAAAAAAGCATACATGTCGCTACCAAATATGAGTTTGGTAGCTAAAAACATGTATTTTGCTACCGAATTTAAGTTTGATAGCAGGAAGAAAAAGTTTTTTAAAATGAAAAAAATTATCATTTGATAATAAAAATTTATTTAAAACCATTTTTTTAGCCACATTTTAATGTGAAATATATATTTCAAGATGATATATCTTATTTTATATAATAAAGTAACAGAATACTATCATAAGTATATACATTATCTACTTTATATATAACATACTTAATACATATCATATAAACTTATATTTCCTACAAGAAAGAGCTAAATCACCAAATAAATTTGTTCATATAAAATATCTTATTGTTACAAACTTTGTATCAAACGTATTCATGAAAAACTCTAAACAAAAAAAAAAAATTACAAGTATAAATTATGAAGTTATAAACTTTTTTGAAGATTTGCTACCAAATGTAACTTTTGGTATCAAAAAGATGACTTTTCGCCACCAAAATGTAATTTTGGTAACGGATTTTTGTTTTCTACCAACAAAATTTAGTAGCAAATGAGTTGAGCAGGAAAATATTTGGCTTCCTGCCAACGATATTGCTACCAAAACAAGTTTTGTAGAAATATAAGAAATTTTGCTACCAAAATTTGCTAGCAAAAATTTATATTTTGTTACCAAAATTTGGTAACAAAATATTTGTTACCATAGAAATTTGGTAGCAGTTGACCTTGGGGGGGGGGGGGAATTGTTGTTACCGAAATATGTTTGGTAGCAAAAAGAGATATTTAGCTATCAAAATTTGGTGACAGAAGCAAAATATACTATTTGATACCAAAAAAAATTTGGTAGCAAATAAGTTGAGTGGGAAAAAATTTGGCTTCCCGCCAACGTTTTTGCTACCAAAAAATGTTTGATAGCAAAATATGTGATTGGACCACTAAAATTTGTTAGCAGAAATTTATATTCTGCTACCAAAAATTTGATAGCGAAATATCATTTGGTAGCAAATGACATTAGCAGAAAAAATTTTGGCTTCCCGTCAATGTTTTTGCTACCAAATAATTTTGGTACCAAAATATTATAATTCGCTACCAAATCTTGGTAGTGGAATGTTAACATTTTGTTACCAAATAGTATTTTGGTAGCAAAATGTTTTCGATGGGAACCAAAATTCAATTCTTGTCATGTCATATGTTACCAAAAAAATTTGGTAGCAGATTGTGTTGTTTTTGCTATCAAAGTTGATAACAAAATGTCTATACCTTTTCGATACCAAAATTTGGTAATGGAAAATCTATTTTCTGCTATCAAACTTTTTTTGATATCAAAAAGTTTGGTCTCTTAAATTCAAAATTCTTGTAGTGTATGCTACACATAAAATATTCCAATAAAATTGTTATTTTTCAATTATGCTTTTTATAAACCTATTGTACATGTAATTTCTTAAATTTTTGTGAGATAAAATATTGTAGAAACAAAAATTTTGAGTTGGGGTTGAAATCCACGTACCCCAAATAACGTAATAAAGAAAGAGTTCAATTGCCGGGCAATTACTTGTAATTCCCCACTGTTGATAATACCGGTGGGACCACTTATATAATGTCGTTGGTGTATTTCAACTTTTAATATTTCAATTTCACACTTAATTTGTTTCGTATATAAGAAACAAAATTTTATTTGTTCCTTTGCTTGAGCTCAATGATTTAAAATTTAAAATTATGTCCTAGATACTGTTTCTAAAGCACACCCTGGTTGGTGAGCTTTTCATCATGAAATTTATTAACTTCAATAGACAAAGGTATGTGAAAGGTTACGGGAGAATGCGGTATACTGTTTCCTCTCAAATCATATATTTCTTAATATTTTCAACTTTAATTCAGGTTTATTTCTCCCTATGAATGTATAGGAAAATTTTGATTATTTATATATTTATTTTTGCTGGAAAGGAAAATCCTGATCATCACTCCAATATTCGAAGAAATAAGGTGTATTTAACGAACAAACATTACTCAAGCTTCAAAAAAAAAAAAAAACTATACCTTAGCGTCATATATAATATGTCACTAAATTTATGACCTTGGAAAACTATGCTTTATATATACCAAGATGTCGGAAAGCTAACCATTTAACCTGTTAATAATCTAACCTTGGAAATCTGTATACATGCTTAAATAATTTAATGGCAAGAAGTTGGAAAGCTGAGATTTTGACCTATTTAAACCCTACAAATGCAACAAATGGTTTATTCCTTGTATGCATAATTGGCATAATTGACCTCTCTCTCTCCAACGAAATGGCAACAGGGAAGACAATAATCAAGAAAGAAAAACTCGAATCTGACGCCTTCAACGACGATGAAGACTATGGTCTGGCAGGCCTTTTTGGCGGCTGCTATACGGACGTTCTCAAGGACTGTGGCCTGTCGTTGGAGAGACTGAAACTTGGTCCTCTGAATAGAAAGAAACTTATTGTTCTGAGTCTTGGTGGCCTGCTTTGTCATAGCGTCTACCGCAACGACAAGTCTGATCGGCCTGCAAATCGTGGCCCAGATTTAGTATATGGAAAGCATTTAGGTATTCATAGAGAAAATTGTTTTTTTTTTTTTTTTTCGTTTACTCCCTAGTTTTTCATTTGGTTAATGATATTAATTAAGTGCACATATTCTTCGTTTTCCTAATTTTGTGATCCCTCTTTTTCAGTTTACAAGAGACCTTACTGTGAAGATTTTATCAAGTTTTGCTTTGAAAGATTTGAAGTGGGAATATGGTCTTCCGCAAAGGAGTCAGTAAAGCTTTTCTATTCTAGCTATTTTCTTCATTCTAATTTGATTTGATTTTAGGTTTTAAAAGAAAAAAAACAAATTAAATTACATAGCGTCTTTGTTATAATTATGTGTAAACTTTTTGAATTAATATTCATTTTCCTAATGTTGTACATGAAATCAGATGGGATCTTGACGCCGTTTTGGATAGTGTGATGAAGGGAATGCGAAGCAAATTATTATTTGCTTGGGTAAGTATTTCTATTTCTATTTGTATTTAAATTCATTTTTTTTTAATTTTTGGGGTCAATTTTTGTAGTTTTCTAGCTACATTATAGAAAGAGAATTTATTTATTTAATTTAATTAAAAAAAATTTGTGCAACATTATTTTGGTAGCATCAAAATGAGTGCATCAATTCTGGATTCAAAACTTTGGAAAACAAATTCAAGCCCATATTTATGAAGGAGTTGAACAAATTCTGGAATTACAAATAATCATGGCGCGGAGGGCCTTATTCTTCATCCAACACTCTGTTAATCGATGACAAGCCTTACAAGGCTTTGCTCAATCCCGCAATATGTTTATGCTTAACTTTAAAATAGTTTTTACTTTTTTAATTTGGTTTTGTTTCCATTATTTTTTTAAATTTGTTTATCTTTAAAATTTTTCTCTCGAAAATTTTTCTGCAGTTGCATACTGGAATATTTCCTTCTGAATATAAAGGTTATTACCATGCTAGAGATGACCCTTTAGGTTTGTTTTCATTTACTGCTTCAATAATTTTATGTGTTTTTATTTCTCTAATTATTATAAATGAATATTTCTTATTTGAATATTGCTTCTTTTTTTTTTTTTGGGTTAATTTATAACAGGTCCAAATGGTGAACTAAGGGTTTACTTGGATAAACTGGCGGATGCAGATGATGTCCCAAGTTTCGTGAAAAAGCATCCATTTGGGCAGACTTCCATTACCCATACACATCCTGAATGGGAGTTTTATTCCAAAATTATTTATCATTTGCAAAACTAACGCAGTTAGAAACGATTTAATGGGATTACATGAGTGACTAGGGCTTGTTATGTCGTGTCTTTTACTTGTTAAAAAGTAATGTGGAGACAGTTTTCAGTTTGGAATTTCTATTTTCTAATTTTGAATGGCTTTTGTTGTTTGATGACCATTCAATTTTGAGAATTTGGAATATCAAGTCTCTCTCTCTTTTTTTCTCTCTTTTTTTTTTTTTTTCAATCTTACAATATATGGTACATGGAGCTTGTTTATTTATATATCCTTTTCTATTTAGGGTTTTTTATTTTATTTTTATTTTTTTTTTGCATCTTCTTCTCTACATCGTACATCATCATTGCAGGTTTGTTTGAAGTGCAATTCACATTTATGAGCCGTTGAATTTAACGATATGCTTAAATATTAGGCAATTAAAATCGGTAAAGGAACTATTTTAACGGGCTTGAATTAATTTTATTTTGTTTTCTTTTGGGGCTAATCTAGAGTAAGTTTGGGATTCCTGTTCTTTTATAGTAATTTCTACTTTTACATCTAGTAAAAATAGGAGTAGAAAGTAAAAGCAAAAGTTAGAAATTCTAACTCTCAAACTAAATATTAGAATGAATTGATATTTATGCAAATAACTTTTGTATTTTTTTTAACACAATATTTATATCGTCGTTTTGTAAACGACTTTTGGATACTCCAAAAGCATTACTAAACTAACATATGAAACTGTCCTATTTCTAACACTTGTCTTTTGTTTCATAACAATAAATTATTCTTTTCCAACCTAAGTGAGAGTTGTAAACCTCCAAACCCAAAGTTAATAATAAATACATTATGTAGTTAGCTGATGTTCTTAGAGAAGAACAAAACAATCGTAAAATGTTCTGTCTTATATTATTGCATATGAAGATATCGTTCACGAAATAACGTGACTGACTACTTACTACAGATAATGGAATTTTTTCCTCAAGAAGAAATCAACGAAAACAAGCAATAAGAACCAAGAAAACAGTGTGTATAAGGAAACAAAAAATCAAAGAACAAACAAAACATTTATTAACGAAGCTATTTATAAAATTTAAAAAGAAAAAAAAAAAAAAGAAAAAAGAAGAAGCACAAACAGTACTAGGACTGTACAATTTTGGTTCCTTAAAAGAAAAAAAAAATCCATGTATTTAGTGGTTTTTCTGTTGCTAACAGTTATGTCAAAAGGTTTCAAAATTCGTAAGGGATTAATAAGTTGTTTATTGTGGTTTCTATTTGAGGATTTTTATAATAAGAAATATTTATTAAAAAGGTTGTGTTAAAAGTGAAGTAAAGTGTGGGTAGAGCTAGAGCCACCCTAAATTTTTGAGCTTTCAATTTTTTTTAAAAATATTTTGTTATTCCTTGATCAGTAAGTTGGCGTCATTTATGGAATAAAAATTCATATTTAGGTAGTGCTGAGACGTAGTAGTATGGCAGCAGTATCCATATAAAATTATTTACATATTAATTAGAGTCAAAAGTCTAAAATTTTCTTTATCTTTATTAATAAAAAAAATGTCAAAACCAATATCTATATATAAAAAAAAAAAAAACTATTGTCTTTTTATGATAAAGTAAAAAACACAAATAAAGATGTTAAAAAAAAAAAAAAGGAAACAACAAACTATTTTCTTTAATTAGTTACAAATACAGAAAAAGTGGATCAACATTAAAAGTGTTATGTTAAAAAAAATAGTAAATTGTTAAAAATATGATTAATGAAAACTTGGACTAATAAAAAGAATAAAAAAACTATCAGAAAAAGGTCATCAACATGATCAGTTTGTAGATGAACATACATACATATATATATATATATATTAATAAAATAGATCAGTATCAATTTCCTTTAAAAAAAAAAAAAAAGTTCCGTTTCCCAAACAAAACATGGCAAACCCCAATTCTTGTCATAAAATTAACATTGTCCAAAAAATTAAAAATATAAAAAATATAAAACATCGGGAAACTATGCATATTATGATCCCTTAGTAACTAAACCGTCTTTCCATGTTAACTAAAAAAAAAAAAAACACGAAACTATCCCCTAGCTCAAACCCAAAAGTGGAATGAAGAAAGTTGCCCTGTCTATCTCCAAGGAAACAAACTTCCCTATAAATTGTCATTAACATTAGTGTCCAGGACCATAACATTATTCTGCTCTTTTTCTCATATATATTGGGTTTTGAATCATCAGAATCTTTAGTTATTGCAGTGATGAGCGATTGGGATTTTACAGTAAGGCTCACGAAAGATGAAGTGTTAGCACAATACATTGCTATACCCGAGATCACAGTACGCAGAAAAAGATGACTAACAAAGTTGAATAACAGTCAAATGGTGTCTGTAATTTTACATAGTATGGACACATGTGAGCTCTACAGCTTGTTCCATCGAATGGTCGCGCCAACGACGATTCTGGAATCAGAATTTTTCATGACTTTAATCTCAGAAGACCTGT
>CM046379.1:1832167-1846137 GCA_025413485.1 Ficus microcarpa | reverse complement strand
CATCATAAACAACCTCCGTTGGATTGCATATCTAATTTCGGAAAGAAAATTTTTCTTATTTTAAATAAAAAAAGCTTTTCATTCTGAGAATAAGATGGTGTTTAGATGTGTAAAAAATTTTTTTCTTGAAAACAGAAAGTTGTTTGAAATGAGAAAAAATAATATTGAGAATTATGTATTGTGAAAAGATTTTAAAAAGATTTATTTTCTTTTAAAAAAAATACTGCACAAAATAAATTTAAAATCAGATGATTTTCTTTTAAAAAAAAGTTAACAAAAACACTTTTTTTTTTTTAATTTTTCAATTTTTAAAATTGGATATGCCATGCAAATATAGGATAAGAATTTCTCTTGGTACTATTAATTTCACATTAATTTACTTGTTTTACCTCTTTAATTTAAGCTGTCCCAATGATTGTAGACATTTCCACTGCCATTTACATGATACATCTACTAATACTACTACATGTCCACGTTACCTCCGTCTAATTCGATATTAAACAGTAGCCTTCACCGTCGGCCTTTTAAGAAAAAGGAAAGTTGTGTTAGAGTTTAACACAACCTTTTGTTTACCCGTACACAGTTACGCCGACTCTTTCAAGAAGCAGATGAACCTACAATTCCTGTACACCCAACAAACACTAAGCCTGCGATTCAACAAAACAGAAACCAGACGCTTTTCCGCCAACCAATTAAGCAAACCCACTATCCTGACCCTATTACCGACTGCTCCGTAATGCATCAAATCTCTTCCTCTCCCGCCACCGCCGCCGTCATATTCTTCTTCTTCCTCATCTTCTTCTCCGTCCATGTCACGCCGTCGCTTTCTCTCTTCGGCTGCAGCAGCACCTTCACCTGCGGTCCTCTCCACAACCTGTCTTACCCCTTCACCGGCGGCGACAGCCCCGCCCACTGCGGGCCGCCGGAGTTCCGTCTCTACTGCAACGGCGCTGAGACGCCGGAGATCACCATCAGCTCTCTGAGTTACCGAGTCCTCCAAGTCGACTCGCTCCGGCGGACTCTGTCAGTGGCGCGATCGGACCTCTGGAACGAGACTTGCCCAAAGGAATTGGTCAACACAACCATGGATTCTCGCTACTTCAGCTATGGCGGCGGAAACACCGATCTGACGATGTTCTATCGGTGTAAACCTCGTCGCCGAGCATAGAGCCGGCGAATCGGTTTTCGTGTGGGAATCACGGGTGGTCGCGGAACGATTCGTACTTCCTGGTCGGCCCGGTTCCGTTCGATCCGATTCTGCAGCTTGTCGAGTGCGATGGGAGCGTTGAGGTTCCGATACTCGATTCGATTGCGGTTAATCTTACGCACAATCGGTCGTTGCTTGCGGAGGCTCTGATGTTGGGATTCAACGTGAATTACACATTTCCGTTCTTCGATGAGTGTTCCAAGTGCCTTGCTTTTGGTCGCCAATGTGGATTCGACTCCAATTTGAGTAAACCGATTTGCATTTGCGGCGATCAAGTTTGTTCAGTGCCAGGTAGGTAACTGTTTTCTTCCTCAACTGTTTAGCTACCAGTGTTGAGCTGTTGCTAGTGAAAGTACTAGGATTAACGTCTATGTTATGAGTATTACTAGGTTTATGGTACAAAAGAAAGTAATACTATAGTATGTAGAGAGTTCAGAAGATGGGTACTATGTCCTGTTTTGATGGATGTTCTTTCATGAGGAGACGTAGGTTAACATCTCCCGTTACCATTTTATCTTCTGTATTTCAAATTTTTAAATCTATATCAAAATTTTTTTTCTCTTTTTTTATTTTTAAAAAATTCAAACCTTAAAAGTCTCTAAGTTTCACATTTTAAATTAGAATAAGATGATTTTTACGTCAAAATACTCGTAATAACAAAAGAAACAAAACAAGATCTATTTCACTTTTTTTTTTTTGAATATATTTCAAATTTTTGTATTATTTTCTATATCACATAATTTTTTCAAAAGTTTTTCCCCCCAAACAAAAATTTCTAACTCAACTTCTAAAATATCACCTCCAGATGTTATCCCAAACGAGCCCATATTTCCAATCAGAAAATGTAAATCCACATTAATTCTCCCATATCAGTATCCTTCTTGTTAACTACTAACTTGTATATATATATATATATATATATATATTCATTTTCTTGATGTCCGTGCTATATGTTAGGTGGCTTTCTGCATAGGGTACAGAGCATTAGTCCAATTGACACCTTATTTTTCATACGCTTTTGGAAGTTTTTTCAATTTTTTTCTACACTATTTTCTCCCATAAAATCCCACATCTATACTACTTTCTCTCATAAAAATTCCAATTTATTATTTAAATTATGGGGTTTAACCTATGATCCAAATTGGGATTGAAAAATTAGTACTCATAGTAAAAGCAATGGTATTTCTAGTCCTTACCGTATGCTTCATTAGAACAAAGTGAGGTGTAAATGATGGAGAGTATTTAAACAATAAAAAATTTAAGTAAATAGAAATATTTAAACCCTTATTTCAAAAAGGTGACTGGTATTTTTTTAAGTTAAAAACATTGCTCTTATCAGTGATATCATGATCAATCATTGATTGACCATAGTCAATCAGTGAAAAATTCATATTAATATTGGTCAATCAATGTAATCCGTCAATAATTTATTGACTATTTAAAAATAAATAGTCATTTTACTAATTTTACAAAACTTTGGATGTTTGTAAAAATTCTTTTAAAAAATCCATGTACCCACCTATCCCTTTTGACAATTACTAGAGGTGCGATGCAATTTTGACATTAATATATCTTAAAAGTCGTCTGTGTAAATAGAATTTTGATGCTATTTATGTTGGTAACTTTCAAATAAGATTAAGAAGATGATTAATTCTTTTCCCGTGCTCGTAAGTCTGTCATAAACAAAATGAATTTCAATCGTACCATACGTTTCATACGCATTTACTCGTTTTACTTCTTTGTTGCAGGATTGTCTTCAAATGGCAAACAGATCAGATTCATAGGTAGGATGAAATATAAAATATCCTTTTATTACGAGAATATTTCAAAAAGATCCTTTTATTGGTAATATACAAAATATATTTGAAAATGAAATATAACTTTTCTTTTTCAAAATGAGAAGAAAGAAAGAAAAAGTTAAGAAAAATACTTTTTTGCACAATTTTTCCTATTTAGAAAAATGAACGCCCCATCCAAACAAATTGTTTTCATTATTATTTTTATAAAAAAAATATAGAGTTATAACTTATTTACAATAATAATAATAAAAAAAAATCCATCTTTTAGATTAATACAGAGAATTACGAATGTTTCTTTTCCCTCATTGTTGCTAGAATGTTTGCATCAAATTCAAGACCAGGCTCGTCACTACTTTTCTCCCTGTCTAGCTGTGAGTACTAATTCTAAAGGGCAGGTGATTCCCTCCAACCCCCCCCCCCCCCCCCCCCCGGGTCAAGATTAATGGATTATAATTGCCCTGACCAAGACTTTTTCTATGGAAACCGTTGAAAACTGTTTATTTTATTATTATTTTTTAAAGAGTGTTCCAAGTTTGTCATTTCGTGTAAATTCTTCTTCTTCTTCTTCTTTTTTTTTTTTGGTTCTTTTTTTCTTTCTCAAATACTTGCTATCCTCAAGTAAAGTCGACCGAGTAACCCAACCAGATGTTTCATTTTTTATCCCCACCAATCAGGTTTTATATTTTGAAGAACAATTCTGTGGGCAAACTTTGTTTTCCAATTTACAAGTTTTAGTTGAGAACCAGAATAGAACATAGCTATCAGATTTAAGATTTTAGGGCCTACAAACAAAAAGAATCCATTTATATATTCTGTCCATCAACTTCTGAAAGTATACGGATTAAAAATTGGGGGATTAGGTATGTGCGTGCGTGTGTTTAATAGATATATTTCTTCTTTGATAAAATTTCATGAAGGCTGTTAATTTAATAAGATAGTATTTGAATTTGTAAAAATTTTTCGTTTTTGAGAACAAAAGTTGTTTGGAATGAGAAGAAATTGTGTTGAGAATAGTAAATTACGAGAATATTTCAAAAAGATCCTTTTATTTTTTTTTTTCAAAATGGTAATATACAAAATATATTTGAAAATGAAATATAACTTTTCTTTTTCAAAATGAGAAGAAAGAAAGAAAAAGTTAAGAAAAATACTTTTTTGCACAATTTTTCCTATTTAGAAAAATGAACGCCCCATCCAAACAAATTGTTTTCATTATTATTTTTATAAAAAAAATATAGAGTTATAACTTATTTACAATAATAATAATAAAAAAAAATCCATCTTTTAGATTAATACAGAGAATTACGAATGTTTCTTTTCCCTCATTGTTGCTAGAATGTTTGCATCAAATTCAAGACCAGGCTCGTCACTACTTTTCTCCCTGTCTAGCTGTGAGTACTAATTCTAAAGGGCAGGTGATTCCCTCCAACACCACCCCCCCCCCCCCCCCCGGGTCAAAGATTAATGGATTATAATTGCCCTGACCAAGACTTTTTCTATGGAAACCGTTGAAAACTGTTTATTTTATCATTATTTTTTAAAGAGTGTTCCAAGTTTGTCATTTCGTGTAAATTCTTCTTCTTCTTCTTTTTTTTTTGGTTCTTTTTTTCTTTCTCAAATACTTGCTATCCTCAAGTAAAGTCGACCGAGTAACCCAACCAGATGTTTCATTTTTTATCCCCACCAATCAGGTTTTATATTTTGAAGAACAATCTGTGAGGCAAACTTTGTTGTCCAATTCACAACAAGTCAGAGAAAAAAGAATAGAACATATAGCTAGCAGATGTAAAATTTTAGGGAGTACAAACAAAAAGCATCTGTAACCTCCTGTCTATAACCTCCTGAAGGTATGTGCATGTGAGCACTTAATATATGTATTCATATCTGATAAAATTTCACGAACGCTGCTAGATTTAATATCTTAGTTGTATTTGTTTAATCTTTTTTTTCTTTTTTCTTTTTATTTTTTTTTTCAGTGATCTATTTCTTTGAGGATGAATTTTCGCCTTTGCCACATCTTTGTAAGTCTTATCATTGTAACGAAGGTCTTAGTTCATATACCAACATTTGCATTTGCTCAAGAGAATGAGCAATACGGCAACTGCAGCGCGCGCTTTAACTGCGCAAACTTGCCGGGTCTAGGCTACCCTTTCTTGGGACCAGATCGGCCGGCGTATTGTGGCCATCCGGAATTCCAGCTGAACTGCAGCGGGGAGGCACCGGTGATCACAATCAACTCGACCGATTATCGGGTCCTGGAAATTGATGAGGGGGAACATGTTCTCAAGGTTGTTAGGACGGATTACTGGAACAATACTTGTCCCGAAGTCCTCGAAAACTCCACCTCATTAGATCCCACCTTCTATGAGTACGCTTCAGATACTCAATACCTGACACTGTACTACGGATGCACAACTGCCACAGCAATTGGTGATGGCTTGGTGGCAAGTCAATTCAGTTGTCCAGACGACGGAACAACACATACTAATTACTATGCCACGGATCGTTGGAGGAATTTGATCTCCGGTTATAATCTAACGTGCGACATAAGTGTGGTTGTCCGTATTTCCAACTCAGAAGCTGGGGTTCTAGAAGGGAATACTACTCAGTCACGGGCCAATCTGAGTGCTGCGCTCGACGCTGGGTTCAGGTTAGACTGGGATGCAAACAACACGAGGTGCAGTGATTGTTCAAGTTCCGGAGGTGTGTGTGGAATCAATAGCACAACCAGCAAATTCGCTTGCTACTGCAGAGATCGACCTTATGCTTCCAGATGTGGTTCAGATTCTGTTTCGGGTCCTGGACCTTCTGGTACGTAGAATATTACGGTTGAGACATACGTACATATATGTACATATATATATGTACATACATAGAAAGAGAGAGAATCAAGATTGAAGTTTTAACTCTCTTCATTAGGAAGAGCACTCGTATTTCTATTTTCGAGTGTATGCTTTATTGAAAAAGAGTGATGGAAGCGTTGGAGGGTATTTTCAGAATTATCACAGGCGTGAATAATGAAAAAAAATTTTCTTTAAAGTTTTTCTACAATTTATGAGGGTAACTTTTCCTGAACGTGTTGAATTCTGTTCGTTACGTCCGTCATAAACAACCTCAGTTTGGATCACATATCCAATTTCAAAAAGAAAAATTTTCTTATATTAAATTAAATAATTTTTTATTCTGAGAATAAGATAGTATTTAGATGTGTAAAAATTTTTTTTTAAAGCAAAAAGTAATTTGAAATCAGAAAAAATGATGTTGAAAATTGTACATTATGAGAAGATTTAAAAAAAATATATTTTCTTTTTAGAAAAAGGTTTTTTCAAAAATGAGAGAATGATGGAAAAAGTTAAGAAAAACACATTTTTTATTTTTTTGTAAAAATTTTTCAATTTACAAATTTAGGTATGTGATCCAAACAAAGGATAAGAATTTCACTTCGTACCATTAATTTCACATTAATTTACTTGTTTTACCTCTTTCTTGCAGGATTATTTTCAAGAGGTAAATGGCAAATAGGTATGACGAACATTATCGAATCGTTACTTTCTATTGGAACACTTCTCTAACAAAGTATAATGCCCTAAAACAATGTAGATGCTTTGTTTCTTTCTTCATTTCGTGCCCTCGATGAAATAACAAGAGAGCGTTTTCCTGAATGTAGGCATCGGGGCTGCTGTGTTGGGGATTGCTGTAATTTCTGTTGCGATCATATGCTACTACAAGAGAGAATACATATCGACCACAAGAATAGCTTTTTGGAAGACAGCAACAAGAGACCGGGAGTTTGATGTGAACGCCTTTATAAGGAATTTTGAGTCAAATGCCCCGAAGCGATATAGTCATGCAGCGGTGAAGAAGATGACAAACTCATTTGCAGAAAAGATTGGAAAAGGAGGATATGGTGCTGTATATAAAGGAAAGTTACCCGATGGCCTTCCTGTGGCAGTAAAAGTCCTACATGAATCAAAGACTAGTGACGGTGAAGAATTTGTCAATGAAGTTGCGAGCATTGGTAGAACTTCACATGTTAACATAGTCACCCTACTTGGATTTTGTTGTGAGAGGAAAAAACGAGCGCTTGTTTATGAATATATGCCCAACGGGTCACTTGATAACCATATATTCAACCAAGAATCTTCGAGTGCGGACTGCCGCTTAGAATGGAAAACATTATACAATATTGCAGTTGGCATTGCACGAGGGCTAGAGTACTTGCACCAAGGTTGTAACACGAGGATTTTGCATTTCGACATAAAGCCTCAGAACATTCTTTTGGACAAGGACTTTTGCCCTAAAATTTCTGATTTTGGCCTTGCCAAACTATGGCTAACGAAGGAGAGTATTGTGTCTATGGTGGGAGCTAGAGGAACTATAGGATACATTGCACCAGAAGTATTCAGTCGGACGTATGGTGGAGTATCTCATAAATCCGATGTTTATAGCTATGGGATGTTGATTCTTGAAATGGTTGGAGGGAGAAAGAACTTTGATTCTGCAGCATCTCACACTAGCGAAATATACTTTCCAAATCGAATTTTCAAGGATCTAGAAATGGGAAATGAAGCAAGTCTGTTGGGGAACATAACGGAGGAAGAAAAGGAAATATCGAGGAAGATGATATTAGTGAGTTTCTGGTGCATTCAAATGAACCCCACAAATCGGCCATCAATGAGCAAGGTGGTAGACATGTTAGAAGGAAGTCTCGAGTCCTTGGAGTTTCCACCGAAGCCATATTTGTTTTCTCCAACAAGGTCTCCTTAACAATCCACAACGCTTTACTGTAAGCAAACATGCACAATGTCTTCACTCTGCCCTTTCATTGATCCATGTATTAAACAATGGGAACTGCTATTTTTTTTTTTTTTTCTTTTAAATCTTAGTTTCCTTTTTTAGTATCTTCTTAACAATGGGGTCGGTTTCCATGGATATGTCTAACTAGCTTGAATTATAAGTAGTTTAATTTTAAACCTGTTGTCTGATTTGTAATTGTTCTTTTCCATGTTTTGCACTCCTTGAAAAGGCTATGCTTTTGATTCCCCAATTAGTTTGTTTGTTTGTTTTTTATATTTTTTATATTTTTTATTTTTTTTTGCCTTTGTAATAAATGAACTAAAATATATCAATGTTTTACAGTCGAGGAAATTGGTCTGATTTTCCTTTTTGTCTCTCTTTTATTTTTAATCTCAAATGTCAACTGTAAGTTGATTATTTATAGTTAATGTGGTGCTTCCATGTAGAAACAGTCAACAAACATGAGTAGTGATATGAAGATCTCAAATTAAAACACTTTATAGGTAATAGGCCAAGTAGCTTTAAAGAACACGAGCTAATATGATTCTGTGTCTCAGTTTTTTCCCCTTATCCATGGGTAAATAAGAATACATAACTCTATGAAAGATCGAAAGTTATCAAGCGGAAGATTTCAGATCTGCTGTTGCCAAATTGCTTCCCATAATTGTCCTCCCACTCGAATCTTGACAGTTCATTAAAATCTCTCACGTCAACTATTTTCAGACTCCATTACAAACTGTGTCATTTTCATTGCACCTTCCTCAGTAAAAACGCATTAATGAAAAGATAAGAGTGGCATGTTTACCTATCAAAATTGCTTACCATCTTAGGCTTTTTTTTTTTTTTTAAGTGCTTCTCATTTTCTTCATGAAATGAAAAGATTGTGTGAACGTTGCACAACTTTTTGGATATTACTTCATTTGGACCGCGTGTCTGTTTTCGAAAAGGAAAATTTTTTTATTTTAAATGAAAAGTCTTTATTTTGAGAATAAGATAGTATTTGAATTTGTAAAAATTTTTCGTTTTTGAGAACAAAGGTTGTTTGGAATGAGAAGAAATTGTGTTGAGAATAGTAAATTACGAGAATATTTCAAAAAGATCCTTTTATTTATTTTTTTCAAAATGGTAATATACAAAATATATTTGAAAATGAAGTATAACTTTTCTTTTTCAAAATGAGAAGAAAGAAAGAAAAAGTTAAGAAAAATACTTTTTTGCACAATTTTTCCTATTTAGAAAAATGAACGCCCCATCCAAACAAATTGTTTTCATTATTATTTACAATTATAAAAAAAAAAAAATATAGAGTTATAACTTATTTACAATAATAATAATAATAAAAAAAATCCATCTTTTAGATTAATACAGAGAATTACGAATTTTCTTTTCCCTCATTGTTGCTAGAATGTTTGCATCAAATTCAAGACCAGGCTCGTCACTACTTTTCTCCCTGTCTAGCTGTGAGTACTAATTCTAAAGGGCAGGTGATTCCCCAACACCCCCCCCCCCCCCCCCGGTCAAGATTAATGGATTATAATTGCCCTGACCAAGACTTTTTCTATGGAAACCGTTGAAAACTGTTTATTTTATTATTATTTTTTAAAGATTGTTCCAAGTTTGTCATTTCGTGTAAATTCTTCTTCTTCTTTTTTTTTTTTTTTTGGTTCTTTTTTTCTTTCTCAAATACTTGCTATCCTCAAGTAAAGTCGACCGAGTAACCCAACCAGATGTTTCATTTTTTATCCCCACCAATCAGGTTTTATATTTTGAAGAACAATTCTGTGGGGCAAACTTTGTTTTCCAATTTACAAGTTTTAGTTGAGAACCAGAATAGAACATAGCTATCAGATTTAAGATTTTAGGGCCTACAAACAAAAAGAATCCATTTATATATTCTGTCCATCAACTTCTGAAAGTATACGGATTAAAAATTGGGGGATTAGGTATGTGCGTGCGTGCGTGTGTTTAATAGATATATTTCTTCTCTGATAAAATTTCATGAACGCTGTTAATTTAATAACTTAGTTGTATCTGATTAATCTTTTTTTTTAATGCTAATCTATCGAAGGTCTTAGGGTCCATTTAGTAAAACGGTTTAAGTTGAAATTTTTAAATTTGAGTTAGTTGACTCTTTAAAAATTAATTATAATTTTTGTTGACTTTTTAGAAAAAGATAAAAATTGAGATGAAAAAATATAATTTAGTTTGAGTTAAACTGTTTTACCAAACAAGCCCTTAGTTCATATACCAACATTTGCATTTGCTCAAGAGAATGAGCAATTCCAACACTGCAGCTCGCAGTTTACCTGCGCAAACATGCAGGATCTAGGCTACCCTTTCTTGGGACCAGATCGGCCACTGTATTGTGGCCATCCGCAGTTCCAGCTGAACCGCAGCAGGGAGGCCCCGGTGATCACAATCAAATCGATCGATTATTGGGTCCTGCAAATTGATGAGGTGGAACACGTTCTCACGGTTGTTAGGACCAATTACTGGAACACTACTTGCCCCAAAGTTTTCAGAAACTCCACCTCATTAGATCCCACCTTTAATGACTACGCTTCAGATACTCAAGACCTGACGCTGTACTACAGATGTACAGCCGTATCATTAGTTACTGATGCAGTTTCAAGTCAAGTCCAATGCCCCAATGACGGAACATCACACACTAATTACTTTGCCACGGATAGTATGAGGAATTCGCTCTCCCTTTATACTCAAACTTGTGACGAAAGTGTGCTTGTCAATATTTCCAACTCTGAAGCTGGGGTTCTAGAAGGGGGTACTACTCTGTCACAGGCCAATCTGAGTGTTGCGCTCGACACTGGGTTCAGGATGGACTGGAATGCAAACAATAGCAGGTGTGGTGATTGTGCAAGTTCCGCGGGAGTGTGTGGAATCAATAGCACAACCAGAAAATTCGCTTGCTACTGCAGAGATCTACCTTATGCTTCCACATGTGGTTCAGATTCTCCTCCAGGTCCTGGACCTTCTGGTACGTAGAATGTTACAGTTGATACATACGCATAGAGAGAGAGAGAGAGAGAATTAAGATTGAATTTTTAACTCTCTTTATTAGTAAAAGCAATGGTATTTCTGGTTTCGACTGTATGCTTTATTGAAACAGAGTGATGGAAGCGTTGGAGGGTGTTTTAAGAATTATCACTGGTGTGAGTAATGAAAAATAAATATCTTCAAAGTTTTTCTGCAATTTATGAGGGTAACTTTTCAAGAAGGTGTTGAATTCTGTTCGTGTGCTTGTAAGTCTGTCATAAACAACTACGAATTTCTCTTCGTACCATTAATTTCATTTTAATTTACTTGTTTTATCTCTTTCTTGCAGGTTTATTTTTTAGAAGTAAATGGCAAATAGGTATGAATATTATCGAATCATTACTTTGTATCGGAACACTTCCTTAACAAACTATTATGCCCTAAAACAATGTAGACGCTTTGTTTCTTTCTTCATTTTGTGCCCTCGATGAAATAACAAGAGAGCATTTTTCTGAGAGTAGGCATCGGGGCTGCTGTGTTTGGGGATTGCTGTATTTTCTGTTGTGATCACATGCTACTACAAGAGAGAAAACATATCGACCATAAGAATAGCTTTTTGGAAGACAGCAACAAGAGACCAGGAGTTTGATGTGAATGCCTATATAAGGAATTTCGAGTTACTTGCCCTGAAGCAATATAGTTATGCGGCAGGGAAGAGGATGACAAACTCATCTGCGGAAACGATTGGAAAAGGAGGATATGGTGCTGTATATAAAGGAAAGTTACCCGATGGCCTTCCTGTGGCAGTGAAAGTCCTACATGAATCAAAGACTAGTGACGGTGAAGAATTCAACAATGAAGTTGAGAGCATTGGTAGAACTTCACATGTTAACATAGTCACCCTACTTGGATTTTGTTGCGAGAGGAAAAAACGAGCGCTTGTTTATGAATATATTGCCAACAGGTCACTTGATAACCATATATTCAACCAAGAATCTTCGAGTGCGGACTGCCGCTTAGAATGGAAAACATTATACAAAATTTCAGTTGGCATTGCACGAGGGCTAGAGTACTTGCACCAAGGTTGTAACACGAGGATTTTGCGTTTCGACATAAAGCCTCAGACCATTCTTTTGGACAAGGACTTTTGCCCAAAATTTCTGATTTTGGCCTTGCCAAACTCTGGCTAACGAAGGAGAGTACTGTGTCTATGGTGGGAGCTAGAGGAACTATAGTATACATTGCACCAGAAGTTTTCAGTCGGGCCTACAGGAGAGTATCTCACAAATCAGATGTTTATAGTTATGGGATGTTGATTCTTGAGATGGTTGGAGGTAGAAAGAACATTGATTCGGCAGTGTCTCAGACTAGTGAAATATATTATCCAAATCGAATTTTCCAGGATCTAGAAATGGGAAATGAAGCAAGTCTGTAGGGGAGCATAACGGAGGAGGAAAAGGAAATATCGAGGAAGATGATATTAGTGAATTTCTGGTGCATTCAAACGAACCCCGTAGATCGGCCATCAATGAGCAAGGTGGTAGACATGTTAGAAGGAAGTCTCGAGTCCTTAGATTTTCCACCAAGGCCATATTTGTTTTCTCCAACAAGGTCTCATAAATAATCCACGACACTTTCACTGTAAAAGTCGGCAAGCGCAACGTTTTCACTCTATGTTGTTTCCTTGACCCGAACTGCTTTTGTTTTATGTTTTGTTTTGTATTTTTTTTTTTTTTTTTTTAACTCTGTTCTTAGTGACGGGTTAGTTTCCATTGGATATCTATAGCTTGTAGCTAGCTTGAATAATAAATAGTTTAATTTCTATCGAATTTTCTAATTTGTAATTTATCTTTTTCCGTGTTTTGCACTCTGAGCGGATCCAAATCTTCTAATATTATACCATGTCATTTTGAAAATTTTGAAATACTTCATAACTGATTCCTTCTATTTTAAAATCTAACTTTATTTAATGATGTGTCAAAATATTACTGACTAAACACTATTTGTGACATCAAAATTGAACAGAAAATGTGGGTTCCTCTAAACACGGTATTGATTCCCTATCAGTGGGAGGCTCTTGTTTTTGTTTTTTATATGTAAAAACAACTTAAAAAAGAAGGAAACTTGTCTGAAGGTTCCTTTCCATCTCCAACGTGAGATGTAAGTTGATTATTTCTAATTAACAAGTTAGCGTAGAAACAGTCAAACAAAAGTGTGCTGTAATTTGAAGATTTCAAATTAGAATTTTCTAGGAAAAACCGAGTGCACGGTTTTTAATTTAAGGGAACAAATGCATGGTCTCGATCACAAGAACAAATAATTATTATTATAATTATCACTTCCATGGATATTCACAGGGATGAATATTTCTTGGTTTTTTTTTTTTTTGGCTTCAAGCAGATTTTGCAGTTGCCAGGACAGCAGTAATAGCAGTCGTAAGTAGCCTACAAAGGAAGTCCACGTTTTTTATTTTTTTTTTCCCACGTTAAAACAACTTAAAATTATTCTCCAGGGAGAAGTCAAAAAATGCTTAAAATTGAGACTTTTCTACTAAAATGTGGAACCTTTGATCCAAGAAGATATAGTTATTAAGAAGGCAGGAGCCACGCATGACTGAGTTGGGGGCTCCGCCCCAGGTGAACTTTTATTCTTTTTCAATTTTACCTTTAAAAATTTTATATATTTTCTGATTTTACCCTCACTAAGAATTGATTATCTCTATATAAGCCCTTCTAAAAACTTTATCCTTCAATATACACCATAAATAAGAGGTTGGCTCCGTGCAGTTAATAAGAGGTAAAGACCAACTCGACCGGACAAAACTATGTCAAGGAGGCTACAGCAGTGTTTAAAATGGAAAGGTACCTGACAGCTCTACGGTGGCAGTAAAGATTTTGAGAGAGTCGAAAGGTAATGGCGAAGAATTTCGCAATGAAGCCGAGAGTATTAGTATAACTGCCCATGCAAAAACTGTTACTCTTCCGGGTTTCTGTTTTGAGGGATCCAACAGTGCCCTCATCATGAGTTCATGCCTCAGTGCTTCACTTGACAAGTACATGTACAAGGAAAACAAAGAAGATGAAATTTCAATTACGGAATGAGGGAATTTAGAAAATAGCAATCCGCATTGCTCAAAGGCCTAGAGATCTTTCATCAAGGATGTAAGACACAAA
>CM046379.1:1815088-1829539 GCA_025413485.1 Ficus microcarpa | reverse complement strand
TGCACCTCTCCAATTAATTAATAGGAACAACAACAACAACAACGCGTTCTTTTCTCAAAAAGGAGGAAATAATACACTGGAAAAAGTAATATTTTTTTCAAAACGTGGTTTTGGAGGTAGGTAGGTTCACAAACTTGTACATATAGACACGAATTAATAATCTCTTCGATGAACTAACTTCTCATAAATAATAAATCTTTTGCTTAGAAAATTGTGGAAAAATCAATAGATGATGATCAAGATGATCAACTTGCGTACTAGTCTTGTAATAATATTGTCCTTTGGCTTGTTGGTAGTGGCTTATTCCGCGGCTGAACAATGTGGAGAACAAGCTGACGGTGCTTTGTGTCCAGAGGGCCAGTGTTGCAGCACCTACGGATGGTGCGGCACCACCGAGAACTACTGTGGCCCTGGATACTGCCAAAGCCAATGCCCCGCTCCTTCTCTCGCCTTTTTTTTTTTTTTTTAATATAATAAAAGTAGTGTTAGAAACATTAATTTTGATATTAATTTTTATGTATGAATTTATGTGATGGTGAGTTATTATCTTTTTATTCTTAGATACAATTAATTGATATGATAATATTTTAAACACTTACCAATTAAAAATTATAATTTATGTGCCACATAAATAGGTATTCAAAAGTTAGAATTACTGTTTCCGGCGTTTTTTTCTTTTAATTCTTTTCTCTTAAAACTTTATAAATATTAGCATATACTAATCTCACTTTCTTTTAAATAAATGATGATGACAAGAATAATAGTTACAGAAAGGCATCATTTTTAAATCAGTATCTTTTGGCACCCTCATACTTACGGATCATTTTCTTTTATATCTACCCGTACGATTATTTTTCTTTAAAGCTTTGATCAAATTCATGCACCTCTCCAATTAAATAATAATAATAATAATAATAATAATAATCATAAAGCGTTCTTTTTTCAAAAAAGAGGAAACATTACACTAGAAAAAGTAATATTTTTTTTAAACGTGGTTTTGGAGGTAGGTAGGTTCACAAACTTGTATATATAGACACGAACTAATAGTACTCTCTTCCATGACACAACTTCTTATAAATAATAAATCATTTGCTTAGAAACTAGTAGAAAAATTAAAAGATGATGATCAAGATGATCAACCTGCGTACTAGTCTAGTAATATTGTCCTTTGGCTTGTTGGCAGTGGCTTCCACGGCTGAAACAATGTGGAGAACAAGCTGACGGTGCTTTGTGTCCGGAGGGCCTGTGTTGCAGCAACTACGGATGGTGCGGCACCACCGACGCCTACTGCGGCCCTGGAAATTGCCAAAGTCAATGCCCCACTCCTTCTCCTCCGCCTCCACCGCCGCCTCCCTTTACGCCGCACTCCTGTTTCCCCCGATGACATAAGCAATATCATCAGTGAATCCCTCTTCGACGAATTGCTCGCCTATCGAAACGATCCAGCCTGCCCCGCTCGCGGCTTTTACACATACGACGCTTTCATTACCGCCGCGAGGAGTTTCCCCGAGTTTGGTGCCACGGGTACCATTGAAACTCGTAAGAGAGAGATTGCGGCTTTCCTCGCCTCAAACATCTCATGAAACAACAGGTGCTAATTAATTAGTAGTTGATTATATTGGCCATTTTTCGTTTAAAATAATTTTTTAATGCTCATCCTTTCCCTTTGGTTTGCGCTTCAGCTCCGATTTTTAATTTAATTAATCTAATTTATCATAAATTTTATTATGGATTGACTTTTTTCTATAAGGTGAAAAATTTATAGCTGAGATCACGTTGGACAGAATTCTAATACTAAGATTATTTGTTCTGTATAAATTCATATAATTACACTCACACACACATATATGTATATACGCTTGCGAATCTACTTTTTTTTTTTCCCTTCTAATTTCACGTTCTAGTTTAGATAATTATATATTGAGTATTTCATGTATTGTAAGTTTTATATACATATAAATGTGTATATATATATATATATATATATATATTCATAAAGTGTTTGACATGTGTAGGTGGATGGGCGACTGCACCGGGCGGTCCATACAGTTGGGGTTATTGCTTTGTTAGAGAGATAGGCGGGGGTGACTATTGCGTTCCTAGTGATCAATGGCCCTGTGTTCCTGGTCAACAATATTATGGCCGAGGACCTATTCAACTGAGTTAGTAAGTATTTTTTGAGGATAAATAGTGAGAGAGAACAACTAACATCAAAGTAATAAAGAATATAATAAATTATTTGTGATTTGCTTTTATTGTTTGTTTTAACGTAGTAATTAACTCTTTGAAACAGCAACTACAACTACGGGCCAGCGGGTCAAGCACTTGGAATAGACCTACTTAGCAATGCGGATCTCGTTGCCACGGACCCACTCGTTTCATTTGAGACAGCCTTCTGGTTTTGGATGACTCCACAGTACAACAAACCATCATGTCATGATGTTATTACTGGAGAATGGACTCCAACTCCAGCTGATATAGCGGCCAATCGGCTTCCTGGCTATGGAACGACCACCAACATTATCAATGGAGGTCTCGAATGCGGCCATGGTCCTGATGATCGGGTCATTAACAGAATCGGCTTCTTTGAGAGGTACTGTTCCTCGTTCGAAGTGAGCCCTGGCGATAACTTGGATTGCTATGATCAGATTCCTTTCGGGTTAACTCTTAGGAACCCCAGGCCGTTATTTGGGATGCTCAAAATGCCTGTCTACCGGGCATAATTGTATGCGGGCGAGAATAGAATAAATAACCCCTAACTAAATGGGGTATTAGCCCAATATATATATATATATATATATATATATATATGTTGTAGCTTCTCATTTCAAGAGATTTGCTACTACTATGGTGCATGTACCTAATGTAATAAGCACCTCAATCTAGTGTGGTTGTGCCAAGGAGTTGAACGTTTATTATAAGAACTATATATTATGAAAGCTTCATGCTCATATATATACGCACATATACATACATATCCGGACTAAATTAGCACTTGTATTTTATATATATCGTTTTATATATAAATAATCATGACATGAATTGAAAAATGCACCAAAAGATTCTAACTAAATCAATATCTCGTTATCACCTTCATCATTTTCTCTATCTAATGTTTATGAATAAAATAGAAAGTCATACAAATGAAATAAAAGAAAAAAGAGCTAATAAAAAAAAAAAAACTAATATCCTATACTAACTCCCTCAGATTATTGAAAATTAAGATAAAAGAAGCACTAAATATCCAAATTTCAAGTTAAAAGAGCAAGATAACTTATTAGAAGCTGAAATTTAAACTTTTGCCTTTAAGTTAATTATGCTTCCATATATTTTTCTTTGCCTTAAATAAATTTTTTTTTTTTTTCATACAGATGTAATCACAAAATTCAGAAAGTAACAACACATTCTAATTATATTGACACTTGTTGGCATCACTACAAATAATTGATTTCACATCTTTTGGTAATGAACGTGGAATGTGTACGGCGTCAGTAAAAAACCAGACATATTTGACAACATGGAAATTCCTGAGCAACAATTTGACAGGAAAAAAAAAAACCATAGGAATTTGATCACTCATTTCTAATAATTTCAATTTAATTGTTGGTTATCATTTGTGTAGATTTTACGTATATATATATAAAGCCAGATATTATCTGCAGGTTTGGATTTGACGTAATAATTGGTGGAGGAAGCCCGGGTAAATAGTGATCAATTATTTAAAAGCATTAAAAACAATGAAGAACACTCAGTCATGAAAAATAAATTAACAACTAAATTAAAATAATAATCAAAACATTATAATTTGGCTACATCGGAATCCTAAAAAAGAAAATTAATTCATAAATAAAAATCTATAAAACAAAAGTTCAACCAGTCTAAAATTACAAAAATCAAAATATAAGAACATAATAAGAAAAACCCATTACGGAGATGTCGCAAGTCTCCAAGATTCTTCCTCTAATCTCCTCCACCTCCTCCTCCTCCTCCTTTTGATCTTCAAGATGATCTCTTCCTAATTTTGTAGAAAACAAAACCTAAAACAAGAATTGAAAATAAAATATGAAAATCTAAAGCTAAAAATATTTTTTTCCGTCTTTTCCGTCTACTAGTTTTTGGTTTTTCCTGCAGCCAAGCACAATTTGCACGGAGCCCTAGAGCTTTTATTTATAGCCTCCCAATTGATAACTCTATTTTTATAGAGTAATTTTAGCAGTCTTAATATTTTATTTTTGCTATAATCTTGTTATTTATTTTGATTTTTTCCCAATATTATTATACTGTTCCAAATGTGTAATTAGTTATATTAATAGGGAAAAATTAGCAATTTGGAGCTTAAACGGTGTCAAAACACCAATAGAATGCTTGGCGAAATTCAGAATCAGCTTCCGTCACTCTCAGACGTTCTCCACGTGCTCATCCAGCAATTGAATTAGCATCGAGCTGTCCAGATCGCGAGGTCTTCTGCTCGCCCTAAGCTTACGTGTCTAAGGCTGCGTGTTAGATCAATCAAGAATGCCAAATCCCGTGTGCGCTTCCTCACCAAATCCCACATGTTCCTCCGCATTCTAGCCAATGCCAAACCACCATGCGTTTACTGATTTCCTTTAGCAAGCCAACGCTCGCCACCTGTCCGTGTGGGCCCAAGGCTGACTGCATTAGGCCTGTTGCTGCAGCCAAGAAAAGAAAAAAAAACACAAAAGAAAAGAAAATGGTTCCAATAGAGTATAATGCATACAATAATATTTTGGATACTCGATTAGAATAAGTTTCATCATAGATAGCTGGATGTCTTTAGCTCTAACCACCGGTGCTAATCTTCAACTCCAACGGCCAATACCCAGTTGCCCCCATACTCTAGAAGAATATAATGCCTACTTTACTAGAATGTTTTTAGTTTTCAATATGGATGATCGAATGTCTCCAATTTTGACTGCTGGTGGGGTCATCAGCATACTCTATTAGAATTTTTAGTTTTCAATATAGATGGCCCGATATCTCTAGCTCCAGCTGTTAGTCCCTACCACCAGAGTACTTTAGTAGAGTAATCTCTATTAGAATATTTTAAGTTTTCAACATTTATGGCTAGATGTTTCCAGCTCTGGCCGTCATGTTGGTCGCCTGAGTACTTTAGTAGAATATAGTCCATATTTTAGTAGAGTAAATATATATTCTACTAGAATATTTTAAGATTTCAACATGGATGGCCGAATATCTCAGGCTCCAACAACCAGCGCCGGTCACCGAATAATTTTAGCAGAGTATAGTCCATACTCTAGTGGAGTATAATGCATACTCTATTAGAATATTTTTAGTTTTTAACGTAGATGACCAGATATCTTTAGCTCCGACAACTCCAAAATTTCTAGTAGAGTAAATTCCATACTCTCGTAGAATATAGTGTATACTCTATTGAAATATTTTAAGATTTCAACATGAATGGCCTGGGCAGGTGTCAGACTCTATACATCGTGTTGCCACTTAGCAGAGTCCTGTGTTTTTAATAACAGTCGCTACCCCCTGGTATGTGCCGCTTTCCTAAGAAAAAGATAGGAGAATGTCTCAGGCTCCATTATCAGCATCGGTCACCGAAATATTGTAGTAGAGTATAGTCCATATTTTAATGGAGTATAGTGTATAAAAACTAGAATATTTAAGTGTTCAACATGGATGATCCAATGTCTTGGGCTCCGATGGCTCCAAAATACTCTAGTAGAGTATAGTCTATACTTTAGTAGAGTATAGTATATACTCTATTAAAATATTTTAAGTTTTCAGCATCGATAATCGAATGTTTTGGGGTTCGACCACCAGCTCCGATCACTAGCTCCGATCACTGGAATACTCTAGTATAGTATATCCATACTCTAGTAAGGTATAGTTTATACATTATAGTATAAACTATATTCTACTAGAATATTTTAATTTTTCAACATGGATTACCTGATGTCTCTAGCTCCGATCACCAAATCCAGTCGCCAAAATACTCCATTGGGGTATATTCCATACTTTAGTAGAGTATAGTGCATACTCTATTAGAACATTTTAAGTTTCCAACATGAATGGCCCGATATCTCCGCCTTTGGCCGCTGGAATACTATAGTAGAGTATAGTCTATAATCTAGTAGAGTTTAGTTCATACCTACCAGAATATTTTTAAAATTTCAATATGGATGACTGAATGTTTCCAGCTATATGGTCGCAGGTGTCGGTCATTGATGCCGGATTACTTTATTAAAGTAGTCTATACTCTAGTAGAGTATTTTTAGTTTTAATATGGATGACCAGATGTATAATTGTTTAAATCCACTCACTCTATATACTACAAATTGCTTATGCAATTAGCCTATTTACTATGGATCTTTTTACCCGCAAATTGTCACAGCCAGTCAATCAAAACCAAATATTATGTACAATGCTCATTTAAAAATGACATCAATTTACCTTTTTTTTTTTTTTTTTTTTTTTTTTTTTTTTTTTTTTGGCTGAAGATCAATTAACATATTGTTATGTACAATGCTCATTTAAAAATGACATCAATTTCCTTTTTTTTTTTTTTTTGGCTGAAGATCAATTAATATATTGTTATCTTCAAGGCCAGATTCACTATATACTACATGTAATATAGATATTAATTGCAGTACTAGTTTAAAATGACATCAATACATAATATATATATATATATATGAATAGCACATACAAGGTTGGAACTTCACATAAATTATTTTCCAGTAAATTCGATTGTAATATATGGTGCATTATTCATAACATGCTGTTGATATCAGTAGCTTTTACTGTCTATCAATGCCAGAGTGATAAATTAACGTTAACGAAAATTCACCTGCAGCTCGATCTTCGATGAGACCGCCAAGGATTTGGACTCCAGGCACTTAGAGGTCGGAGTTGTTGACTATAAAAACTAGTTAAATTTTTTCTCCTCCATTCTTTGTTTTTATTTTTTTTCATTTTTCAAAGTAGTGTTAGAAAATACAACTCTAATATTAGATTTTACGTATCCAATTTATGTGGTGGTGAATTATCATTTTTTTTATTCTTAAATATAATTAATTGATTATAATCTTTAAACACTTACTATAAAAAATATAACTCATTTATCACATAGATAGGTTATTATCAAAAGTTAGTGTTACTATTCTGGTATTTTTCTTCTTTGATTCATTTCTATTAAAACTTTAAATATTAAGAACAACTAGTCTCACATTTCTTTTAGATATTATGCTGACAAGAATAATAGTTACCCAGAATCTTATTAAATCAAATTCCTTTTTAACACTTATAAATGCGATTATTAATTTTTAGCATCCGTAGGATTATTTTCTTTAAAGCTTTGATCAAATTCTTGCACCTGTGCAAATAATAATAATAATTAATACGTTATTTCTAAAAATAAAAAAAAAGGAAAAGAGGAATTATGCAGTAGAAAAAGTAAATTGGTTCACTAACTTGTAAATATAGACACGAACCACTTCTATATATAAATTAAATTTTTCTTGGGGATTAGTAGAAAAATTAGATGCTGATCAGTGATCAACTTGCGTACTAGTCTTATAATCTTGTTCCTTTTGGCTTGTTGCTTGTGACTTCCACGGCTGAACAATGTGGAATCAATCGCCGGTGCATTGTGTCGATAGGGCCTGTGTTGCCAGCAAGGTGAAGTGGCTATGAAGGGGTGTTCTAGGTTATTAAAAGAAGGTTGCAACATGAAAGTTCCGCCTGATTATCTCTGGCTAAAGTCCCTTTGGATACTTAAAAAAAAAAAAAAAAAACTCTCCTAGGTGAATGTAGAATTAGTTAACCACGCAAATGATTGGTACGTTTTGAATAAAGATTCAATCTTTAGGTTGAAGTTGGTTGATTTTTGAAAAATTGGTTATAATTTTTGTTTGATTTTTAAGAAAAAAAAAATGAATAGAAAACTTTGATTCAACCCGGAGAACCAAACGCATGCATGTATTTATTCTCATCCTTTTTTTTTTTTTAATATGCAATCGTTCTTTTTCAACTTTCTTCTGTTTCATTTGGTCCCTGTTATCACTTGGATTTCTATTGTACTATAACAAGGCCGAAATTTCCTATCCTTCTTACAAGTAACAAAGATGTTACAAGGTTGTTTCAATTATGTAGTTTTGGTCTTATATTAAGCTTCCTTTGAGCGTCACAGGAGCCCAATAACTGAAGAGATAATGCAGTAACCCGCTCAAAGCGTATTTGCCCAAGGTCGCTTCCGCAATCTCAAAGTGCTGCCAGTTGGTAGAATGTCCCAAATGCAGAACATTTAAGTCTTTCCAGTGCCACTTAATATGTTCTCAAAAACTAAGTTGGAATTATGGATTTAATAATCAGTGGAGCAATGCACGGAGTCAAGCACCGAACATTATGAATGATTGGTTCGTGATACGGGGCTAACTGTAAGCTTCTGCCTTTCAGTTTTTCTTGGCTGATTGTATTGATTTTCTTCTAGATGTGTTACTTCATATATAACTCCAATGTGATTGTTGTTTCACTTTTGTGTTTTTAGTTTGTTGCAAGAAAAAGCGGCTTCGGTTCTTCTACTTCGGTTCTTCTAGGCTAAAAGTTGCATGTCCAATAATTTTATTAATTCATTTATCTTTAAATTTTCCTCAGCAAGATAATTGTAGACTCGGTTTCGGTTACATAGCCACTTCACCTTGCCAGTAGACCTACTTGCAATCCGGACTTTTTGCCCACAGACCCGATGGTTTCATTTGGGACAGCCTTCTGGTTTTGGGTGGCTCCGCAGTACATACAAACCATCATGTCATGACGTTGTTATTGGAACATGGACGCCGTTCCAGCTGATATCGCCGCCAATCGGCTTCCGGGCCTCCGGTTGACCACCAAAATTATCAATGGAGGTCTAGAACGCGGCCATTTCGCGGTCCTCCTAGAAGACGGATGCCAATGTTGGCGCGAAGCCGAAGAGTGGTGTGGGAATCGGAGGATGTAGGGATAAGGATGGGAACGTCCATTTTGATGATGTTCTATCAAGGTGAAGGTCCCTCACCGAATGAAGAAGAAGACCAATAGTTAAAAATCAAATATATCGTGTTAATATGGAATGGGATGAGTTGACAAGAGAGATAATTTTAAAATCCCATCAATTAAAAGTTAAAGATTTAAATCCCTAATTAATTTAAATAAATATTCTTATTTACATGAATTTAAAAAATAAAAATGACAACCACTTCTAACGAGAAAAAATCAAATACATCATGGGTCCCATACAAAGATTCTCTTGTACTTAAATGTAATGAAACGATGAAAGCAGGGGAGAGAAAACATGGGTAAACAGAAAAAAAAATAAGAATTGGGAACAGTGAAATATTATTGGTCGATGTGTCTAAGTATATTTATTAAGGGGGAGTTTGGATCACATTCCAACTTCAACTCATTTCAAATTTTTTTTGTCTTTTTTCCTAAAAAATTTTTGTCTTTTCCCAAAAAGTTTTTTGTCTTTTCTGAAAATTCAAAAAAAATTACTATTACAACTAAAATATTTCAACTCAAACTAACATACCAAACACCCCCTAAAGTTGCTGGTTCTACAACAGTCAATAATTTTGGCTCAACTTTTTACCCTTTTATGCGCTAATTGTTTTCCCACCCTTCGATTGACTCTTGACAAATATATATATATTTTTAATATATAGGATCAACGGCTCTTATGTTTTACGATCCGGTCGCATGTTTATGAAATTGGGACTGTAGTCTTGTCCTTTATTTTTATTTTATTTTATTTTCTAACATAAAAAAGGCGAACTGCTGCCTCCCTCTTATCTGCCACGTTGCATCCCATTTCGTTTCCTTTTTTTTTTCTTTGTTTTTTCTTTTTTTTTCCCGTTTTGCGCTCTTTTTTTTTTTTTTTAATTTGTGTTTTTTCCTTTTTAAACCTTTTTTCTTTAAATACTTTATCTTTTTGTGTATTTCCAAATAAATCCTCGCTTAAGAATTTTTCTTACATCTTTGAAATAATATTTTATCAAACATGATTTTTATAATTATCGCTTTCTCTCTTTTTTTTTTCCTCCTAATTGTGGGTTTTTAGTTTTTTGATTTTTTTGTATAGATTCCCCATGAGCTTTTTAAATTTGAACCTAATTTTTTTTAATTGACAATCAAGCACTTGAACTTATAATTGTTGACACAATCTGCTAAGATTAGTTAAGATTATTAGTTCTCCCGAAAGCTTAAACTATAAATAAAAAATATGTTAAAAAACTCACTATGTTATGTCAGATTACTAAATTTTCTAGCTTAAGTTGTAGTTACTATTGAGGGGGCACAACGATTAGCTAGGGTGCCTTTTCTTTCTTAAGATTTTTTTCTTGTCAATAAATTATCTCTTAATAGAATTAGGTAAGGTCTTTTTCTGTCATAATATCGACATTTCTTGCTTAGACCAACAAAATAGATATAAAAATTGGATGATTTAAAAGTTCTGTATACGGACCAGCAGGTGAAGAACTTGGAAATAGACCTACTTAGCAATCCGGATCTTTTTGCCACATACCCGATTGTTTCATTTGAGACAGCCTTCTGGTTTTGGGTGACTCCGCAGTACAACAAACCATCATGTCATGATGTTGTTATTGGAAAATGGACGCCAACTCCAGCTGATTTCGCCGCCAATCGGCTTCGGGCTCCGGTGTGACCACCAACATTATCAATGGAGGTCTCGAATGCGGCCACGGTCCCAATGCTCAGGCGGCGGAAAGAATCGGCTACTATCTGAGGTACTGTGACTTGCTGGGAGTGAGCCCTGGAGATAACTTGGATTGCAATTAATCAAGTGTCCTTCGCGGATGGTCTTAGGAACCCAAAAAGGCCGTTACTCAAAATGCCTGTCTACCAAGCATAATTACATATATATATATATATATATATATATGTAGGGCAAACATAAAATAAATGATGTCTTCTACTGTTGTGAGAATTAGCACCGCTCTGTGTAGGTTGTGGCTTTCTCGTATCATGAGAAGAAGGCTTGTTATTTGTTACGTACTATGGTACTGCATGTGCCTAATAAATGAAATAAGCACTATGCATATGACAGTCTTTATGATCCTATTTATATATATAGGGACCGTTTGGTAAAACAATTTGAGTTAAAATTTTTAAGTTTGAGTTGGTTGACTTTTTTAAAACTAATTATAATATTTGTTGATTTTTCAGAAAAAGACAAAGACTGAGATGAAAATTTTGAGTTTAAAATGGTTTGTCAAATAGAGGCATAATATATACTATTTTTAACAGATAGATCAACTGGTAATAAGAAGTCCGCTTAACCCATCCTAACTAAATTAGTACTTGTTAAGCAACTAACAATCCGAACTTCCTCAAATTAGTGAAAATAAAAATAAAAAAAGAAGCCACAAAATATCCAAATTACAATTAAGAGCAAGGTAACAAGATGAAATTAAACTTTTTCCTTAAGTTAATGAAAAATTAAGTAAATAAATAGTTTTTAAACACTTGTCTAAATAAATGGAAAAAAAAAAATTTAAGAAAATGATCTATTATAATTAACTATAATTAATCATAGTCAATCAATATAAAATATATAATATTGGTTAATCGTCAATCAGTAATTGATCATTTTGTAAAAAATGATTATTTTCCTAATTTTACAAGACCATGTATCCACATATCCCTTCAAGTTAAATATGCTTCCATATATATATATATATATATTAACCAAAAATTGCTTTTTTTTTTTTTTTTAAATTCAGATATAACCACTAAAGATTTGGAAATAAGTAAAACACATCCTAATTTTTTTAAGGATAAGTCGCCGAGTTTATTTATATTATTAATATCAGAGAGTACAAACAGTCTCAAAACAATGAGAATAAACTCAGTACAAAACAAATAACTAGAGTTAATAATAGCCAAATTAGCCAAAAAATGGACTACAACATTCCCTTGTCAAGTGGTATAACAAACGGACCAGTATACCATTGAATAGCCTCCTGAATATCAGCTATATCACTTCTGAGTCTGGAGATCTAGACAAAGGCTGTTGAATAGCCCGTACTACATTTGTGCATCAGATTCCAGACAACAGTCAAGACCGTAATAGGCAGCAAGGCCGGGTGCTTGTCGACTGTAACCCGTTGACCCCACTCACAAGCGCTCGGTCACACTCCTGTAGTCCCCCAAAACTCGCCCTGCCCTTTCTAACTCCCCCTTTGCCTTCAAACACCTTCCATAAAAAAACAAGATCATTTCTGTTTGTCCACATGCTCCAAACCACCTGACAAAACAGCAAGATATTCTTCCGAACAAATCGAAGCAAGAAACATACAAAAAGATCTAAAAGGGCCGTGTCAAAAAGACCAATTAAAAAAAAAAAAAAAAAAAAAAAACCCCCACAGGAATTTGATCACTTCAAGTTATTTGAAGCTAATGGTTGTTTTATCATTTTTATAGATTTTACATACATAGAGCCACATTTATAACATTTTGATTTGATGTAGTATTTGGTGGAGAATGTCCAAGTACTGCTATATACATTATTGATAATTTTGAAGCTCATTGACTTTTTCTTGTTATAAAATTTAATTAATACACTAGTTACAATTGTTACAAAAATAAGAATAAAAATTAGTGATTGGAGTACTCATAATGTTAACTTATATCATAAAATTAACCAATTCAAAATGAGATCAGCATGTCTATGTTGGAAGGAGATGCCAAGAATGATTTAATTAATTAAAATCTAAATAGTCATTTTGAGCTGTATTTTGAATTTACTAGTACTGATTTCAATTTAAAAATTTTCTGGATTTTAGGATATTTTTTATAGTTTCAAATATTGGATAACTCAGAAGATATGTGATTGTAATATGTCTTTACAATTACAAAGATTTGACCACTTTGATTATTCCTTTTCGCATTATAATATTGGATCGGCCTTTTTTTTTTTTTTTTTGAGAGGCACTGTTATTCTGGAAATGAAGGCTGCATGGGGATGAACTTAATTTCTATAGTATACTCAAAGCTCTCATTTCTCTTCCACATCGAAGTCCATAAAGAGTAGTACAAATCCAACTGAACAAGCACAATTGGACAACGGTCGATATAAGCACGCCTGTTCTTAATTATACCATAGTACGCCACATATGGAACTTTCTCACATGATAGAGAAATTTTCATATACTAGTATATCGTTCATGTTGTCTATTTTATACAATATTCTATACAATATCTAAGGTCTTGTTTGTTTCGTCGGTTGGATTTTTAATTTTTATATTAGAATTGATTGACTTTTAAAAACTAGTTAAAATTTGTGTTCATTTTTCAAAAAAAAGATTATAACTAAATTAGATTTTTCTTTCATTGTCTTTGTCCTTCTCTCTCTCCCACCCATAGTCATTTCATTCTTTTTGTTTTCTCTTAATTACCTTCGTCAGGCATCAATTACACCACCAAAAGTCCAAAACCATATGCGATTTGCTTCTTTTTTTTTTTTTTTTTTTTTCAAGACAAATTGACAAACAAGACAAATCAAGTATGAAAATTTGTATTAATTTCCATCTTTTTAATTTCCATATTTTTCATGTTTCTAATATCTCCTAACTTTTTTTTTTTTCACCGTTGTCACTATTTGAAATTTTTATCTTTATTTGTATCTCTACTGAATTCAAATCCCGAATCCATTTGAGAAAATATTGTAAAAATATAACTTTCTTAAAATTTTGACTATGTTGCCAGATTGTTCAGTAAAAATAAAACACAATTCCTGGGCTCGTTTTCCCTGATGAAGGGCAAGTTCGTGCTTTTACCACACAAAAATGATGCTTTTCAAACTAATCAGAGAAAGTGATTTAAATGTTTAACTTAGATATATAAATGTTTAACATGATCTGAGAGCCACTCGAGATTCACCCAAAAAAAAGAAGAAGAAGAGCCACTTCTGGACTGACGTCTCCTTTTCACCGTTCAGGGCTACTATAACTTCTGTCGCCAAAAATTTTTTCTCTCACTTTTTTTTTTTTTTTTTTTTTCTTTCAAAAATAGTGTTAGAAACATCAACTTTAATATTAATTTTTATGTGTCAATTTATGTGGTGGTAAGTTATCATCTTTTTATTTTTAGATACAATTAATTGAAGATAATATTTTAAACACTTACCAATTAAAAAATATAACTCGTATGTTATATAAATAGGTATTCAAAAGTTAGAATAATTGTGTCTGTCATTTTTCTTCTTTTAATTCGTTTCTCTTAAAACTCTATAAATGCTAGCATATACTAATCTCACTTTTTTTTAGATATACGATGGTCACAAGAATAATAGTTACACCAAGACATCCTTGTTAAATCAATATCCTTGTGGCACCTCGTACCGATCATTTTATTTTATAGTTATCCGTACGATTATTTTTCTTTGAGGTTTGATCAAATTCA
>CM046379.1:1788988-1814988 GCA_025413485.1 Ficus microcarpa | reverse complement strand
ACTGATATACAAACAGCATGTTATGAATAATGCACCATATTATTACAATCGAATTTACTGGAAAATAATTTATGTGGAGTTCCAACTCTTTATATGCTATTCATAAATATATATATATATATATATATATATTGATGTCATTTTAAACTAGTACTGCAATTAATATCTATATTGCATGTAGTATATAGTGAGATCTGGTCTTGAAGATAACAATATGTTAATTGATCTTCAGCCAAAAAAAAAAAAAAAGGTAAATTGAGGTCATTTTTAAATTAGCATTATTGTACATAATATTTGGTTTTGATTGAGTGGCTGTGACAATTTGCGGGTAAAAAGATCCATAGTAAATAGGCTAGATTGCATAAGCAATTTGTAGGTATATAGAGTGAGTAGATTTAAACAATTATACATCTAGTCATCCATATTAAAACTAAAAATACTCTATTAGAGTATAGACTATACTTTACTAGAGTAATCCGGCAATCAATGACCGACACCGGTGGCTGTATAGCTGGAGACATCCAGTCATCCATATTGAAATTTTAAAATATTCTGGTAGAGTATAAACTAAACTCTACTAGATTATGGACTATACTCTACTATAGTTTTCCAGCAGCTGAAGGCGGAGATATCGGGCCATCCAATGTTGAAATCTTAAAATATTCTAGTAGAATATATATTTTACTCTACTAAAATATGGACTATATTCTACTAAAGTACTCAGGCGACCAACATGACGGCCAGAGCTGGAAACATCTAGCCATAAATGTTGAAAACTTAAAATATTCTAATAGAGATTACTCTACTAAAGTACTCTGGTGGTAGGGACTAACAGCTGGAGCTAGAGATATCGGGCCATCTATATTGAAAACTAAAAATATTCTAATAGAGTATGCTGATGACCCACCAGCAGTCAAAATTGGAGACATTCGATCATCCATATTGAAAACTAAAAACATTCTAGTAAAGTAGGCATTATATTCTTCTAGAGTATGGGGGCAACTGGGTATTGGCCGTTGGAGTTGAAGATTAGCACCGGTGGTTAGAGCTAAAGACATCCAGCTATCTATGATGAAACTTATTCTAATCGAGTATCCAAAATATTATTGTATGCATTATACTCTATTGGAACCATTTTCTTTTCTTTTGTGTTTTTTTTTCTTTTCTTGGCTGCAGCAACAGGCCTAATGCAGTCAGCCTTGGGCCCACACGGACAGGTGGCGAGCGTTGGCTTGCTAAAGGAAAGCAGTAAACGCATGGTGGTTTGGCATTGGCTAGAATGCGGAGGAACATGTGGGATTTGGTGAGGAAGCGCACACGGGATTTGGCATTCTTGATTGATCTAACACGCAGCCTTAGACACGTAAGCTTAGGGCGAGCAGAAGACCTCGCGATCTGGACACGTGGAGAACGTCTGAGAGTGACGGAAGCTGATTCTGAATTTCGCCAAGCATTCTATTGGTGTTTTGACACCGTTTAAGCTCCAAATTGCTAATTTTTCCCTATTAATATAACTAATTACACATTTGGAACAGTATAATAATATTGGGAAAAAATCAAAATAAATAACAAGATTATAGCAAAAATAAAATATTAAGACTGCTAAAATTACTCTATAAAAATAGAGTTATCAATTGGGAGGCTATAAATAAAAGCTCTAGGGCTCCGTGCAAATTGTGCTTGGCTGCAGGAAAAACCAAAAACTAGTAGACGGAAAAGACGGAAAAAATATTTTTAGCTTTAGATTTTCATATTTTATTTTCAATTCTTGTTTTAGGTTTTGTTTTCTACAAAATTAGGAAGAGATCATCTTGAAGATCAAAAGGAGGAGGAGGAGGAGGTGGAGGAGATTAGAGGAAGAATCTTGGAGACTTGCGACATCTCCGTAATGGGTTTTTCTTATTATGTTCTTATATTTTGATTTTTGTAATTTTAGACTGGTTGAACTTTTGTTTTATAGATTTTTATTTATGAATTAATTTTCTTTTTTAGGATTCCGATGTAGCCAAATTATAATGTTTTGATTATTATTTTAATTTAGTTGTTAATTTATTTTTCATGACTGAGTGTTCTTCATTGTTTTTAATGCTTTTAAATAATTGATCACTATTTACCCGGGCTTCCTCCACCAATTATTACGTCAAATCCAAACCTGCAGATAATATCTGGCTTTATATATATATACGTAAAATCTACACAAATGATAACCAACAATTAAATTGAAATTATTAGAAATGAGTGATCAAATTCCTATGGTTTTTTTTTTTCCTGTCAAATTGTTGCTCAGGAATTTCCATGTTGTCAAATATGTCTGGTTTTTTACTGACGCCGTACACATTCCACGTTCATTACCAAAAGATGTGAAATCAATTATTTGTAGTGATGCCAACAAGTGTCAATATAATTAGAATGTGTTGTTACTTTCTGAATTTTGTGATTACATCTGTATGAAAAAAAAAAAAAATTTATTTAAGGCAAAGAAAAATATATGGAAGCATAATTAACTTAAAGGCAAAAGTTTAAATTTCAGCTTCTAATAAGTTATCTTGCTCTTTTAACTTGAAATTTGGATATTTAGTGCTTCTTTTATCTTAATTTTCAATAATCTGAGGGAGTTAGTATAGGATATTAGTTTTTTTTTTTTATTAGCTCTTTTTTCTTTTATTTCATTTGTATGACTTTCTATTTTATTCATAAACATTAGATAGAGAAAATGATGAAGGTGATAACGAGATATTGATTTAGTTAGAATCTTTTGGTGCATTTTTCAATTCATGTCATGATTATTTATATATAAAACGATATATATAAAATACAAGTGCTAATTTAGTCCGGATATGTATGTATATGTGCGTATATATATGAGCATGAAGCTTTCATAATATATAGTTCTTATAATAAACGTTCAACTCCTTGGCACAACCACACTAGATTGAGGTGCTTATTACATTAGGTACATGCACCATAGTAGTAGCAAATCTCTTGAAATGAGAAGCTACAACATATATATATATATATATATATATATATATATTGGGCTAATACCCCATTTAGTTAGGGGTTATTTATTCTATTCTCGCCCGCATACAATTATGCCCGGTAGACAGGCATTTTGAGCATCCCAAATAACGGCCTGGGGTTCCTAAGAGTTAACCCGAAAGGAATCTGATCATAGCAATCCAAGTTATCGCCAGGGCTCACTTCGAACGAGGAACAGTACCTCTCAAAGAAGCCGATTCTGTTAATGACCCGATCATCAGGACCATGGCCGCATTCGAGACCTCCATTGATAATGTTGGTGGTCGTTCCATAGCCAGGAAGCCGATTGGCCGCTATATCAGCTGGAGTTGGAGTCCATTCTCCAGTAAT
Organism: Ficus microcarpa; assembly: GCA_025413485.1. NCBI lineage: Eukaryota > Viridiplantae > Streptophyta > Magnoliopsida > Rosales > Moraceae > Ficus > Ficus microcarpa. Next base: position 1,811,619 of record CM046379.1, on the reverse strand, counting down.
AACATCATGACATGATGGTTTGTTGTACTGTGGAGTCATCCAAAACCAGAAGGCTGTCTCAAATGAAACGAGTGGGTCCGTGGCAACGAGATCCGCATTGCTAAGTAGGTCTATTCCAAGTGCTTGACCCGCTGGCCCGTAGTTGTAGTTGCTGTTTCAAAGAGTTAATTACTACGTTAAAACAAACAATAAAAGCAAATCACAAATAATTTATTATATTCTTTATTACTTTGATGTTAGTTGTTCTCTCTCACTATTTATCCTCAAAAAATACTTACTAACTCAGTTGAATAGGTCCTCGGCCATAATATTGTTGACCAGGAACACAGGGCCATTGATCACTAGGAACGCAATAGTCACCCCCGCCTATCTCTCTAACAAAGCAATAACCCCAACTGTATGGACCGCCCGGTGCAGTCGCCCATCCACCTACACATGTCAAAACACTTTATGAATATATATATATATATATATATATACACATTTATATGTATATAAAACTTACAATACATGAAATACTCAATATATAATTATCTAAACTAGAACGTGAAATTAGAAGGGAAAAAAAAAAAGTAGATTCGCAAGCGTATATACATATATGTGTGTGTGAGTGTAATTATATGAATTTATACAGAACAAATAATCTTAGTATTAGAATTCTGTCCAACGTGATCTCAGCTATAAATTTTTCACCTTATAGAAAAAAGTCAATCCCATAATAAAATTTATGATAAATTAGATTAATTAAATTAAAAATCGGAGCTGAAGCGCAAACCAAAGGGAAAGGATGAGCATTAAAAAATTATTTTAAACGAAAAATGGCCAATATAATCAACTACTAATTAATTAGCACCTGTTGTTTCATGAGATGTTTGAGCGAGGAAAGCCGCAATCTCTCTCTTACGAGTTTCAATGGTACCCGTGGCACCAAACTCGGGGAAACTCCTCGCGGCGGTAATGAAAGCGTCGTATGTGTAAAAGCCGCGAGCGGGGCAGGCTGGATCGTTTCGATAGGCGAGCAATTCGTCGAAGAGGGATTCACTGATGATATTGCTTATGTCATCGGGGGAAACAGGAGGTGGCGGCGTAAAGGGAGGCGGCGGTGGAGGCGGAGGAGAAGGAGCGGGGCATTGACTTTGGCAATTTCCAGGGCCGCAGTAGGCGTCGGTGGTGCCGCACCATCCGTAGTTGCTGCAACACAGGCCCTCCGGACACAAAGCACCGTCAGCTTGTTCTCCACATTGTTCAGCCGTGGAAGCCACTACCAACAAGCCAAAGGACAATATTACTAGACTAGTACGCAAGTTGATCATCTTGATCATCATCTTTTTAATTTTTCTACTAGTTTCTAAGCAAATGATTTATTATTTATAAGAAGTTGTGTCATGGAAGAGAGTACTATTAGTTCGTGTCTATATATACAAGTTTGTGAACCTACCTACCTCCAAAACCACGTTTAAAAAAAATATTACTTTTTCTAGTGTAATGTTTCCTCTTTTTTGAAAAAAGAACGCTTTATGATTATTATTATTATTATTATTATTTAATTGGAGAGGTGCATGAATTTGATCAAAGCTTTAAAGAAAAATAATCGTACGGGTAGATATAAAAGAAAATGATCCGTAAGTATGAGGGTGCCAAAAGATACTGATTTAAAAATGATGCCTTTCTGTAACTATTATTCTTGTCATCATCATTTATTTAAAAAGAAAGTGAGATTAGTATATGCTAATATTTATAAAGTTTTAAGAGAAAAGAATTAAAAGAAAAAAATGCCGGAAACAGTAATTCTAACTTTTGAATACCTATTTATGTGGCACATAAATTATAATTTTTAATTGGTAAGTGTTTAAAATATTATCATATCAATTAATTGTATCTAAGAATAAAAAGATAATAACTCACCATCACATAAATTCATACATAAAAATTAATATCAAAATTAATGTTTCTAACACTACTTTTATTATATTAAAAAAAAAAAAAAAAGGCGAGAGAAGGAGCGGGGCATTGGCTTTGGCAGTATCCAGGGCCACAGTAGTTCTCGGTGGTGCCGCACCATCCGTAGGTGCTGCAACACTGGCCCTCTGGACACAAAGCACCGTCAGCTTGTTCTCCACATTGTTCAGCCGCGGAATAAGCCACTACCAACAAGCCAAAGGACAATATTATTACAAGACTAGTACGCAAGTTGATCATCTTGATCATCATCTATTGATTTTTCCACAATTTTCTAAGCAAAAGATTTATTATTTATGAGAAGTTAGTTCATCGAAGAGATTATTAATTCGTGTCTATATTTACAAGTTTGTGAACCTACCTACCTCCAAAACCACGTTTTGAAAAAAATATTACTTTTTCCAGTGTATTATTTCCTCCTTTTTGAGAAAAGAACGCGTTGTTGTTGTTGTTGTTGTTCCTATTAATTAATTGGAGAGGTGCATGAATTTGATCAAACCTCAAAGAAAAATAATCGTACGGATAACTATAAAATAAAATGATCGGTACGAGGTGCCACAAGGATATTGATTTAACAAGGATGTCTTGGTGTAACTATTATTCTTGTGACCATCGTATATCTAAAAAAAAGTGAGATTAGTATATGCTAGCATTTATAGAGTTTTAAGAGAAACGAATTAAAAGAAGAAAAATGACAGACACAATTATTCTAACTTTTGAATACCTATTTATATAACATACGAGTTATATTTTTTAATTGGTAAGTGTTTAAAATATTATCACTTCAATTAATTGTATCTAAAAATAAAAAGATGATAACTTACCACCACATAAATTGACACATAAAAATTAATATTAAAGTTGATGTTTCTAACACTATTTTTGAAAAAAAAAAAAAAAAAAAAAAAAGGTGAGAGAAAAAATTTTTGGGGACAGAAGTTATAGTAGCCCTGAACGGTGAAAAGGAGAAGTCAGTCCAGAAGTGGCTCTTCTTCTTCTTTTTTTTGGGTGAATCCTCGAGTGGCTCTCAGATCATGTTAAACATTTATATATCTAAGTTAAACATTTAAATCACTTTCTCTGATTAGTTTGAAAAGCATCATTTTTGTGTGGTAAAAGCACGAACTTGCCCTTCATCAGGGAAAACGAGCCCGGAAATTGTGTTATTATTTTTACTGAACAATCTGGCAACATAGTCAAAATTTTAAGAAAGTTATATTTTTACAATATTTTCTCAAATGGATTCGGGATTTGAATTCAGTAGAGATATAAATAAAGATAAAAATTTCAAATAGTGACAACGGTGAAAAAAAAAAGTTAGGAGATATTAGAAACATTAAAAATATGGAAATTAAAAAGATGGAAATTAATACAAATTTTCATACTTGATTTGTATTGTTTGTCAATTTGTCTTGAAAAAAAAAAAAAAAAAAAAAAAAAAGAAGCAAATCGCATATGGTTTTGGACTTTTGGTGGTGTAATTGATGCCTGACGAAGGTAATTAAGAGAAAACAAAAAGAATGAAATGACTATGGGTGGGAGAGAGAGAAGGACAAAGACAATGAAAGAAAAATCTAATTTAGTTATAATCTTTTTTTTGAAAAATGAACACAAATTTTAACTAGTTTTTAAAAGTCAATCAATTCTAATATAAAAATTAAAAATCCAACCGACGAAACAAACAAGACCTTAGATATTGTATAGAATATTGTATAAAATAGACAACATGAACGATATACTAGTATATGAAAATTTCTCTATCATGTGAGAAAAGTTCCATATATGGCGTACTATAGTATAATTAAGACCAGGCGTGCTTATATCGACCGTTGTCCGATTGTGCTTGTTCAGTTGGATTTGAAGCACTACTCTTTATGGTCTTCGATGTGGAAGAGAAATGAAAGCTTTGAGTATACTATAGAAATTAAGTTCATCCCCATGCAGCCTTCATTTCCAGAATAACACAGTGCCTCTCAAAAAAAAAAAAAAATGCCGGTCCAAATATTCTAATGCGAAAAGGAATAATCAAAGTGGTCAAATCTTTGTAATTGTAAAAGACATATATTACAATCACATATCTTCTGAGTTATCCAATATTTGAAACTATAAAAAATATCCTAAAATCCAGAAAATTTTTAAATTGAAAATCAGTACTAGTAAAATCAAAATACAGCTCAAAATGACTATGTAGATTTTAATTAATTAAATCATTCTTGGCATCTCCTTCCTTACATGACGACATGCTGATCTCATTTTTGAATTGGTTAATTTTATGATATAAGTTAACATTATGACTACTCCAATCACTAATTTTAATTCTTATTTTTGTAACAATTAGTAACTAGTGTCATTAGTTAAAATTTTATAACAAGAAAAAGTCAATAAGCAATTGGTGCTAAGTCAATTAATCAATTAATTGAATATATATAGCAGTACTTGGACATTCTCCACCAAATACTACATCAAATCAAAATGTTATCAAATGTGGCTCTATGTATGTATGTAAAATCTATAAAAATGATAAAAACAACCATTAGCTTCAAATAACTTGAAGTGATCAAATTCCTATGGGTTTTTTTTTTTTTTTTTTTTTTGAATTGGTCTTTTTGACGACGGCCCTTTTAGATCTTTTTGTGTATTTCTTGCTTCGATTTGTTCGGAAGAATATCTTGCTGTTTTTGTCACGGTGGTTTGGAGCATGTGGACAAACAGAAATGATCTTGTTTTTTTATGGAAGGTGTTTGAAGGCAAAGGGGGAGTTAGAAAGGGCAGGGCGAGTTTTGGGGGACTACCAGGAGTGTGACCGAGCGCTTGTAGAGTGGGGGCTCAACGGGTTACAGTCGACAAGCACCCGGCCTTGCTGCCTATTACGGTCTTGACTGTTGGTTCCTGGAATCTGATGCACCAAATGTAGTACGGGCTATTCAACAGCCTTTGTCTAGATCTCCAGACTCAGAAGTGATATAGCTGATATTCAGGAGGCTATTCAGAATGGTAGACGTGGCTCCGTTTATTACACCACTTGACAAGGGAATGTTGTAGTCCATTTTTTTGGCTAATTTGGCTATTATTAACTCTAGTGATTTGTTTTGTACTGAGTTTATTCTCGTTGTTTTGAGACTGTTTATACTCTCTGATATTAATAATACTAAATAAACTCGGCGACTTATCCTTAAAAAAAAATTAGGATGTGCTATTACTTATTTCCAAATCTTTAGTGGTTATATCTGAATTTAAAAAAAAAAAAAAAAGCAATTTTAGGTTAATATATATATATATATATATGGAAGCATATTTAACTTAAGGGATATGTGGATACATGGTCTTGTAAAATTAGGAAAATAATCATTTTTTACAAAATGATCAATTACTGATTGACCGATTAACCAATATTAATATATATTTTATATTGATTGACTATGATTAATTATAGTTAATTACTAATTAACGATCATTTTCTTAAATTTTTTTTTTTACCATTTATTTAGACAAGTGTTTAAAAACTATTTATTTACTTAATTTTTCATTAACTTAAGGAAAAAGTTTAATTTCATCTTAGTTACCTTGCTCTTTCAATTTGTAATTTGGATATTTTGTGCTTCTTTTTTATTTTTATTTTCACTAATTTGAGGAAGTTCGGATTGTTAGTTGCTTAACAAGTACTAATTTAGTTAGGATGGGTTAAGCGGACTTCTTATTACCAGTTGATCTATCTGTTAAAAATAGTATATATTATGCCTCTATTTGACAAACCATTTTAAACTCAAAATTTTCATCTCAGTCTTTGTCTTTTTCTGAAAAATCAACAAATATTATAATTAGTTTTTAAAAAGTCAACCAACTCAAACTTAAAAATTTTAACTCAAATTGTTTTACCAAACGGTCCCTATATATATAAATAGGATCATAAAGACTGTCATATGCATAGTGCTTATTTCATTTATTAGGCACATGCAGTACCATAGTACGTAACAAATAACAAGCCTTCTTCTCATGATACGAGAAAGCCACAACCTACACAGAGCGGTGCTAATTCTCACAACAGTAGAAGACATCATTTATTTTATGTTTGCCCTACATATATATATATATATATATATATATGTAATTATGCTTGGTAGACAGGCATTTTGAGTAACGGCCTTTTTGGGTTCCTAAGACCATCCGCGAAGGACACTTGATTAATTGCAATCCAAGTTATCTCCAGGGCTCACTCCCAGCAAGTCACAGTACCTCAGATAGTAGCCGATTCTTTCCGCCGCCTGAGCATTGGGACCGTGGCCGCATTCGAGACCTCCATTGATAATGTTGGTGGTCACACCGGAGCCCCGAAGCCGATTGGCGGCGAAATCAGCTGGAGTTGGCGTCCATTTTCCAATAACAACATCATGACATGATGGTTTGTTGTACTGCGGAGTCACCCAAAACCAGAAGGCTGTCTCAAATGAAACAATCGGGTATGTGGCAAAAAGATCCGGATTGCTAAGTAGGTCTATTTCCAAGTTCTTCACCTGCTGGTCCGTATACAGAACTTTTAAATCATCCCAATTTTTATATCTATTTTGTTGGTCTAAGCAAGAAATGTCGATATTATGACAGAAAAAGACCTTACCTAATTCTATTAAGAGATAATTTATTGACAAGAAAAAAATCTTAAGAAAGAAAAGGCACCCTAGCTAATCGTTGTGCCCCCTCAATAGTAACTACAACTTAAGCTAGAAAATTTAGTAATCTGACATAACATAGTGAGTTTTTTAACATATTTTTTATTTATAGTTTAAGCTTTCGGGAGAACTAATAATCTTAACTAATCTTAGCAGATTGTGTCAACAATTATAAGTTCAAGTGCTTGATTGTCAATTAAAAAAAATTAGGTTCAAATTTAAAAAGCTCATGGGGAATCTATACAAAAAAATCAAAAAACTAAAAACCCACAATTAGGAGGAAAAAAAAAAGAGAGAAAGCGATAATTATAAAAATCATGTTTGATAAAATATTATTTCAAAGATGTAAGAAAAATTCTTAAGCGAGGATTTATTTGGAAATACACAAAAAGATAAAGTATTTAAAGAAAAAAGGTTTAAAAAGGAAAAAACACAAATTAAAAAAAAAAAAAAAAGAGCGCAAAACGGGAAAAAAAAAGAAAAAACAAAGAAAAAAAAAAGGAAACGAAATGGGATGCAACGTGGCAGATAAGAGGGAGGCAGCAGTTCGCCTTTTTTATGTTAGAAAATAAAATAAAATAAAAATAAAGGACAAGACTACAGTCCCAATTTCATAAACATGCGACCGGATCGTAAAACATAAGAGCCGTTGATCCTATATATTAAAAATATATATATATTTGTCAAGAGTCAATCGAAGGGTGGGAAAACAATTAGCGCATAAAAGGGTAAAAAGTTGAGCCAAAATTATTGACTGTTGTAGAACCAGCAACTTTAGGGGGTGTTTGGTATGTTAGTTTGAGTTGAAATATTTTAGTTGTAATAGTAATTTTTTTTGAATTTTCAGAAAAGACAAAAAACTTTTTGGGAAAAAGACAAAAATTTTTTAGGAAAAAGACAAAAAAAAATTTGAAATGAGTTGAAGTTGGAATGTGATCCAAACTCCCCCTTAATAAATATACTTAGACACATCGACCAATAATATTTCACTGTTCCCAATTCTTATTTTTCTTTTCTGTTTACCCATGTTTTCTCTCCCCTGCTTTCATCGTTTCATTACATTTAAGTACAAGAGAATCTTTGTATGGGACCCATGATGTATTTGATTTTTTCTCGTTAGAAGTGGTTGTCATTTTTATTTTTTAAATTCATGTAAATAAGAATATTTATTTAAATTAATTAGGGATTTAAATCTTTAACTTTTTAATTGATGGGATTTTAAAATTATCTCTCTTGTCAACTCATCCATCCATATTAACACGATATATTTGATTTTTAACTATTGGTCTTCTTCTTCATTCGGTGAGGGACCTTCACCTTGATAGAACATCATCAAATGGACGTTCCCAATCCTTATCCCTACATCCTCCGATTCCCACACCACTCTTCGGCTTCGGCGCCAACATTGGCATCCGTCTTCTAGGAGGACCGCGAAATGGCCGCGTTCTAGACCTCCATTGATAATGTTGGTGGTCACACCGGAGCCCGGAAGCCGATTGGCGGCGATATCAGCTGGAAACGGCGTCCATGTTCCAATAACAACGTCATGACATGATGGTTTGTTGTACTGCGGAGCCACCCAAAACCAGAAGGCTGTCCCAAATGAAACAATCGGGTCTGTGGCAAAAAGATCCGGATTGCTAAGTAGGTCTACTTGGCAAGGTGAAGTGGCTATGTAACCGAAACCGAGTCTACAATTATCTTTGCTGAGGAAATTTAAAGATAAATGAATTAATAAAATTATTGGACATGCAACTTTTAGCCTAGAAGAACCGAAGTAGAAGAACCGAAGCCGCTTTTTCTTGCAACAAACTAAAACACAAAAAGTGAAACAACCAATCACATTAGAGTTATATATGAAGTACACATCTAGAAGAAAATCAATACAATCAGCCAAGAAAAACTGAAAGGCAGAAGCTTACAGTTAGCCCCGTATCACGAAACCAATCATTCATAATGTTTCGGTGCTTGACTCCGTGCATTGCTCCACTGATTATTAAATCCATAATTCCAACTTAGTTTTTGAGAACAATATTAAGTGGCACTGGAAAGACTTAAATGTTCTGCATTTGGGACATCTACCAACCTGAGCAGCACTTTGAGATTGCGGAAGCGACCTTGGCAAATACGCTTTGAGCGGGTACTGCATTATCTCTTCAGTTATCTGGGCGCTCCTGTGACGCTCAAAGGAAGCTTAATATAAGACCAAACTACATAATTGAAACAACCTTGTAACATCCTTTGTTACTTGTAAGAACAGGATAGGAAATTCTCGGCCTTGTTATAGTACAATAGAAATCCAAGTGATAACAGGGACCAAATGAAACAGAAGAAAGTTGAAAAAGAACGATTGCATATTAAAAAAAAAAAAAAAGGATGAGAATAAAATACATGCATGCGTTTGGTTCTCCGGTGTGAATCAAAGTTTTTCATATCAGTTTTTGTTTTTTCTTAAAAAACAAACAAAAATTATAACCAATTTTTCAAAAATCAACCAACTTCAACCTAAAAATGAATTTGAAATCTTTATTCAAAACGTACCATATCATTTGCGTGGTTCAACTAATCTCTACATCACCTAGAGAGAGTTTTTTTTTTTTTTTTTTTTTTTAAGTATCCAAAGGGTACTTTTTAGCCAGAGATAATCAAAGGCGGAACTTTCATGTTGTCCAACTTCTTTTCATAACCTAGAACAACCCTCTCATAGCCACTTCACCTTGCTGCAACACAGGCCCTTCGGACACAATGCACCGCGAGCTTGTATTCCACATTGTTCAGCCGTGGAAGTCACAAGCAACAAGCCAAAAGGACAAGATTATAAGACTAGTACGCAAGTTGATCATCTTGATCAGCATCTTAATTTTTCTACTAATTTCCCCAAGAAAAAGATTTATTATTTATATATAAGAAGTTGGTTCGTGTCTATATTTACAAGTTAGTGAACCAAATTTACTTTTTCTACTGCAATAATTCCTCTTTTCCTTTTTTTTTTTTTTAGAAAATAACGTATTATTATTAGTATTATTATTTGCACAGGTGCAAGAATTTGATCAAAGCTTTAAAGAAAAATAATCCTACGGATGCTAAAAATTAAAATAATCGGCATTTATAAGGTGTTAAAAAGGATATTGATTTAATAAGGATGTCTTGGTGTAACTATTATTCTTGTCAGCATCAAATATCTAAAAAGAAAGTGAGACTAGTATGTTCTAATATTTATAAAGTTTTAATAGAAATGAATCAAAAGAAGAAAAATACCAGAAATAGTAACACTAACTTTTGAATAATACCTATCTATGTGATAAATGAGTTATATTTTTTTAATTAGTAAGTGTTTAAAAGATTATCATATCAATTAATTATATTTAAGAATAAAAAAATGATAATTCACCACCACATAAATTGATACGTAAAATCTAATATTAGAGTTGATATTTTCTAACACTACTTTTGAAAAATGAAAAAAATAAAAACAAAGAAGGTGAGAGAAAAAAATTTAACTAGTTTTTTATAGTCAACCAACTCCGACCTCTAAGTGCCTGGAGTCCAAATCCTTGGCGGTCTCATCGAAGATCGGAGCTGCAGGTGAATTTTCGTTAACGTTAATTTATCACTCTGGCATTGATTAGACAGTAAAAGCTACTGATATACAAACAGCATGTTATGAATAATGCACCATATTATTACAATCGAATTTACTGGAAAATAATTTATGTGAAGTTCCAACTCTTTATGTGCTATTCATATATATATATATATATATGTATTGATGTCATTTTAAACTAGTACTGCAATTAATATCTATATTACATGTAGTATATAGTGAGATCTGGCCTTGAAGATAACAATATATTAATTGATCTTCAGCCAAAAAAAAAAAAAAAAAGGTAAATTGATGTCATTTTTAAATGAGCATTGTACATAACAATATGTTAATTGATCTTCAGCCAAAAAAAAAAAAAAAAAAAAAAAAAAAAAAAAAAAAAGGTAAATTGATGTCATTTTTAAATGAGCATTGTACATAATATTTGGTTTTGATTGACTGGCTGTGACAATTTGCGGGTAAAAAGATCCATAGTAAATAGGCTAGATTGCATAAGCAATTTGTAGGTATATAGAGTGAGTGGATTTAAACAATTATACATCTGGTCATCCATATTAAAAACTAAAAATACTCTACTAGAGTATAGACTACTTTAATAAGTAATCCGGCAATCAATGACCGACACCTGCGGCCATATAGCTGGAAACATTCAGTCATCCATATTGAAATTTTAAAATATTCTGGTAGAGTATGAACTAAACTCTACTAGATTATAGACTATACTCTACTATAGTATTCCAGCGGCCAAAGGCGGAGATATCGGGCCATTCATGTTGGAAACTTAAAATGTTCTAATAGAGTATGCACTATACTCTACTAAAGTATGGAGTATACCCCATTGGAGTATTTTGGCGACTGGATTTGGTGATCGGAGCTAGAGACATCAGGTAATCCATGTTGAAAAATTAAAATATTCTAGTAGAATATAGTTTATACTATAATGTATAAACTATACCTTACTAGAGTATGGATTATACTATACTAGAGTATTCCAGTGATCGGAGCTAGTGATCGGAGCTGGTGGTCGAACCCCAAAACATTCGATTATCGATGCTGAAAACTTAAAATATTTTAATAGAGTATATACTATACTCTACTAAAGTATAGACTATACTCTACTAGAGTATTTTGGAGCCATCGGAGCCCAAGACATTGGATCATCCATGTTGAACACTTAAAATATTCTAGTTTTTTATACACTATACTCCATTAAAATATGGACTATACTCTACTACAATATTTCGGTGACCGATGCTGATAATTGGAGCCTGAGACATTCTCCTATCTTTTTCTTAGGAAAGCGGCACATACCAGGGGGTAGCGACTGTTTATTAAAAACACAGGACTCTGCTAAGTGGCAACACGATGTATAGAGTCTGACACCTGCCCAGGCCATTCATGTTGAAATCTTAAAATATTTCAATAGAGTATACACTATATTCTACGAGAGTATGGAATTTACTCTACTAGAATATTTTGGAGTTGTCGGAGCTAAAGATATCTGGTCATCTACGTTAAAAACTAAAAATATTCTAATAGAGTATGCATTATACTCCACTAGAGTATGGACTATACTCTGCTAAAATTATTCGGTGACCGGCGCTGGTTGTTGGAGCCTGAGATATTCGGCCATCCATGTTGAAATCTTAAAATATTCTAGTAGAATATATATTTTACTCTACTAAAATATGGACTATATTCTACTAAAGTACTCAGGCGACCAACATGACGGCCAGAGCTGGAAACATCTAGCCATAAATGTTGAAAACTTAAAATATTCTAATAGAGATTACTCTACTAAAGTACTCTGGTGGTAGGGACTAACAGCTGGAGCTAGAGATATCGGGCCATCTATATTGAAAACTAAAAATATTCTAATAGAGTATGCTGATGACCCCACCAGCAGTCAAAATTGGAGACATTCGATCATCCATATTGAAAACTAAAAACATTCTAGTAAAGTAGGCATTATATTCTTCTAGAGTATGGGGGCAACTGGGTATTGGCCGTTGGAGTTGAAGATTAGCACCGGTGGTTAGAGCTAAAGACATCCAGCTATCTATGATGAAACTTATTCTAATCGAGTATCCAAAATATTATTGTATGCATTATACTCTATTGGAACCATTTTCTTTTCTTTTGTGTTTTTTTTTCTTTTCTTGGCTGCAGCAACAGGCCTAATGCAGTCAGCCTTGGGCCCACACGGACAGGTGGCGAGCGTTGGCTTGCTAAAGGAAATCAGTAAACGCATGGTGGTTTGGCATTGGCTAGAATGCGGAGGAACATGTGGGATTTGGTGAGGAAGCGCACACGGGATTTGGCATTCTTGATTGATCTAACACGCAGCCTTAGACACGTAAGCTTAGGGCGAGCAGAAGACCTCGCGATCTGGACAGCTCGATGCTAATTCAATTGCTGGATGAGCACGTGGAGAACGTCTGAGAGTGACGGAAGCTGATTCTGAATTTCGCCAAGCATTCTATTGGTGTTTTGACACCGTTTAAGCTCCAAATTGCTAATTTTTCCCTATTAATATAACTAATTACACATTTGGAACAGTATAATAATATTGGGAAAAAATCAAAATAAATAACAAGATTATAGCAAAAATAAAATATTAAGACTGCTAAAATTACTCTATAAAAATAGAGTTATCAATTGGGAGGCTATAAATAAAAGCTCTAGGGCTCCGTGCAAATTGTGCTTGGCTGCAGGAAAAACCAAAAACTAGTAGACGGAAAAGACGGAAAAAATATTTTTAGCTTTAGATTTTCATATTTTATTTTCAATTCTTGTTTTAGGTTTTGTTTTCTACAAAATTAGGAAGAGATCATCTTGAAGATCAAAAGGAGGAGGAGGAGGAGGTGGAGGAGATTAGAGGAAGAATCTTGGAGACTTGCGACATCTCCGTAATGGGTTTTTCTTATTATGTTCTTATATTTTGATTTTTGTAATTTTAGACTGGTTGAACTTTTGTTTTATAGATTTTTATTTATGAATTAATTTTCTTTTTTAGGATTCCGATGTAGCCAAATTATAATGTTTTGATTATTATTTTAATTTAGTTGTTAATTTATTTTTCATGACTGAGTGTTCTTCATTGTTTTTAATGCTTTTAAATAATTGATCACTATTTACCCGGGCTTCCTCCACCAATTATTACGTCAAATCCAAACCTGCAGATAATATCTGGCTTTATATATATATACGTAAAATCTACACAAATGATAACCAACAATTAAATTGAAATTATTAGAAATGAGTGATCAAATTCCTATGGTTTTTTTTTTTCCTGTCAAATTGTTGCTCAGGAATTTCCATGTTGTCAAATATGTCTGGTTTTTTACTGACGCCGTACACATTCCACGTTCATTACCAAAAGATGTGAAATCAATTATTTGTAGTGATGCCAACAAGTGTCAATATAATTAGAATGTGTTGTTACTTTCTGAATTTTGTGATTACATCTGTATGAAAAAAAAAAAAAATTTATTTAAGGCAAAGAAAAATATATGGAAGCATAATTAACTTAAAGGCAAAAGTTTAAATTTCAGCTTCTAATAAGTTATCTTGCTCTTTTAACTTGAAATTTGGATATTTAGTGCTTCTTTTATCTTAATTTTCAATAATCTGAGGGAGTTAGTATAGGATATTAGTTTTTTTTTTTTATTAGCTCTTTTTTCTTTTATTTCATTTGTATGACTTTCTATTTTATTCATAAACATTAGATAGAGAAAATGATGAAGGTGATAACGAGATATTGATTTAGTTAGAATCTTTTGGTGCATTTTTCAATTCATGTCATGATTATTTATATATAAAACGATATATATAAAATACAAGTGCTAATTTAGTCCGGATATGTATGTATATGTGCGTATATATATGAGCATGAAGCTTTCATAATATATAGTTCTTATAATAAACGTTCAACTCCTTGGCACAACCACACTAGATTGAGGTGCTTATTACATTAGGTACATGCACCATAGTAGTAGCAAATCTCTTGAAATGAGAAGCTACAACATATATATATATATATATATATATATATATATTGGGCTAATACCCCATTTAGTTAGGGGTTATTTATTCTATTCTCGCCCGCATACAATTATGCCCGGTAGACAGGCATTTTGAGCATCCCAAATAACGGCCTGGGGTTCCTAAGAGTTAACCCGAAAGGAATCTGATCATAGCAATCCAAGTTATCGCCAGGGCTCACTTCGAACGAGGAACAGTACCTCTCAAAGAAGCCGATTCTGTTAATGACCCGATCATCAGGACCATGGCCGCATTCGAGACCTCCATTGATAATGTTGGTGGTCGTTCCATAGCCAGGAAGCCGATTGGCCGCTATATCAGCTGGAGTTGGAGTCCATTCTCCAGTAATAACATCATGACATGATGGTTTGTTGTACTGTGGAGTCATCCAAAACCAGAAGGCTGTCTCAAATGAAACGAGTGGGTCCGTGGCAACGAGATCCGCATTGCTAAGTAGGTCTATTCCAAGTGCTTGACCCGCTGGCCCGTAGTTGTAGTTGCTGTTTCAAAGAGTTAATTACTACGTTAAAACAAACAATAAAAGCAAATCACAAATAATTTATTATATTCTTTATTACTTTGATGTTAGTTGTTCTCTCTCACTATTTATCCTCAAAAAATACTTACTAACTCAGTTGAATAGGTCCTCGGCCATAATATTGTTGACCAGGAACACAGGGCCATTGATCACTAGGAACGCAATAGTCACCCCCGCCTATCTCTCTAACAAAGCAATAACCCCAACTGTATGGACCGCCCGGTGCAGTCGCCCATCCACCTACACATGTCAAAACACTTTATGAATATATATATATATATATATATATACACATTTATATGTATATAAAACTTACAATACATGAAATACTCAATATATAATTATCTAAACTAGAACGTGAAATTAGAAGGGAAAAAAAAAAAGTAGATTCGCAAGCGTATATACATATATGTGTGTGTGAGTGTAATTATATGAATTTATACAGAACAAATAATCTTAGTATTAGAATTCTGTCCAACGTGATCTCAGCTATAAATTTTTCACCTTATAGAAAAAAGTCAATCCCATAATAAAATTTATGATAAATTAGATTAATTAAATTAAAAATCGGAGCTGAAGCGCAAACCAAAGGGAAAGGATGAGCATTAAAAAATTATTTTAAACGAAAAATGGCCAATATAATCAACTACTAATTAATTAGCACCTGTTGTTTCATGAGATGTTTGAGCGAGGAAAGCCGCAATCTCTCTCTTACGAGTTTCAATGGTACCCGTGGCACCAAACTCGGGGAAACTCCTCGCGGCGGTAATGAAAGCGTCGTATGTGTAAAAGCCGCGAGCGGGGCAGGCTGGATCGTTTCGATAGGCGAGCAATTCGTCGAAGAGGGATTCACTGATGATATTGCTTATGTCATCGGGGGAAACAGGAGGTGGCGGCGTAAAGGGAGGCGGCGGTGGAGGCGGAGGAGAAGGAGTGGGGCATTGACTTTGGCAATTTCCAGGGCCGCAGTAGGCGTCGGTGGTGCCGCACCATCCGTAGTTGCTGCAACACAGGCCCTCCGGACACAAAGCACCGTCAGCTTGTTCTCCACATTGTTCAGCCGTGGAAGCCACTGCCAACAAGCCAAAGGACAATATTACTAGACTAGTACGCAGGTTGATCATCTTGATCATCATCTTTTTAATTTTTCTACTAGTTTCTAAGCAAATGATTTATTATTTATAAGAAGTTGTGTCATGGAAGAGAGTACTATTAGTTCGTGTCTATATATACAAGTTTGTGAACCTACCTACCTCCAAAACCACGTTTAAAAAAAATATTACTTTTTCTAGTGTAATGTTTCCTCTTTTTTGAAAAAAGAACGCTTTATGATTATTATTATTATTATTATTATTATTATTTAATTGGAGAGGTGCATGAATTTGATCAAAGCTTTAAAGAAAAATAATCGTACGGGTAGATATAAAAGAAAATGATCCGTAAGTATGAGGGTGCCAAAAGATACTGATTTAAAAATGATGCCTTTCTGTAACTATTATTCTTGTCATCATCATTTATTTAAAAAGAAAGTGAGATTAGTATATGCTAATATTTATAAAGTTTTAAGAGAAAAGAATTAAAAGAAAAAAACGCCGGAAACAGTAATTCTAACTTTTGAATACCTATTTATGTGGCACATAAATTATAATTTTTAATTGGTAAGTGTTTAAAATATTATCATATCAATTAATTGTATCTAAGAATAAAAAGATAATAACTCACCATCACATAAATTCATACATAAAAATTAATATCAAAATTAATGTTTCTAACACTACTTTTATTATATTAAAAAAAAAAAAAAAAAGGCGAGAGAAGGAGCGGGGCATTGGCTTTGGCAGTATCCAGGGCCACAGTAGTTCTCGGTGGTGCCGCACCATCCGTAGGTGCTGCAACACTGGCCCTCTGGACACAAAGCACCGTCAGCTTGTTCTCCACATTGTTCAGCCGCGGAATAAGCCACTACCAACAAGCCAAAGGACAATATTATTACAAGACTAGTACGCAAGTTGATCATCTTGATCATCATCTATTGATTTTTCCACAATTTTCTAAGCAAAAGATTTATTATTTATGAGAAGTTAGTTCATCGAAGAGATTATTAATTCGTGTCTATATGTACAAGTTTGTGAACCTACCTACCTCCAAAACCACGTTTTGAAAAAAATATTACTTTTTCCAGTGTATTATTTCCTCCTTTTTGAGAAAAGAACGCGTTGTTGTTGTTGTTGTTGTTCCTATTAATTAATTGGAGAGGTGCATGAATTTGATCAAACCTCAAAGAAAAATAATCGTACGGATAACTATAAAATAAAATGATCGGTACGAGGTGCCACAAGGATATTGATTTAACAAGGATGTCTTGGTGTAACTATTATTCTTGTGACCATCGTATATCTAAAAAAAAGTGAGATTAGTATATGCTAGCATTTATAGAGTTTTAAGAGAAACGAATTAAAAGAAGAAAAATGACAGACACAATTATTCTAACTTTTGAATACCTATTTATATAACATACGAGTTATATTTTTTAATTGGTAAGTGTTTAAAATATTATTACTTCAATTAATTGTATCTAAAAATAAAAAGATGATAACTTACCACCACATAAATTGACACATAAAAATTAATATTAAAGTTGATGTTTCTAACACTATTTTTGAAAGAAAAAAAAAAAAAAAAAGGTGAGAGAAAAAATTTTTGGCGACAGAAGTTATAGTAGCCCTGAACGGTGAAAAGGAGACGTCAGTCCAGAAGTGGCTCTTCTTCTTCTTTTTTTTGGGTGAATCCTCGAGTGGCTCTCAGATCATGTTAAACATTTATATATCTAAGTTAAACATTTAAATCACTTTCTCTGATTAGTTTGAAAAGCATCATTTTTGTGTGGTAAAAGCACGAACTTGCCCTTCATCAGGGAAAACGAGCCCAGGAATTGTGTTATTATTTTTACTGAACAATCTGGCAACATAGTCAAAATTTTAAGAAAGTTATATTTTTACAATATTTTCTCAAATGGATTCGGGATTTGAATTCAGTAGAGATACAAATAAAGATAAAAATTTCAAATAGTGACAACGGTGAAAAAAAAAAAAAAGTTAGGAGATATTAGAAACATGAAAAATATGGAAATTAAAAAGATGGAAATTAATACAAATTTTCATACTTGATTTGTCTTGTTTGTCAATTTGTCTTGAAAAAAAAAAAAAAAAAAAAAGAAGCAAATCGCATATGGTTTTGGACTTTTGGTGGTGTAATTGATGCCTGACGAAGGTAATTAAGAGAAAACAAAAAGAATGAAATGACTATGGGTGGGAGAGAGAGAAGGACAAAGACAATGAAAGAAAAATCTAATTTAGTTATAATCTTTTTTTTGAAAAATGAACACAAATTTTAACTAGTTTTTAA
Organism: Ficus microcarpa; assembly: GCA_025413485.1. Taxonomy (NCBI): domain Eukaryota; kingdom Viridiplantae; phylum Streptophyta; class Magnoliopsida; order Rosales; family Moraceae; genus Ficus; species Ficus microcarpa. The sequence goes on along the minus strand of CM046379.1, from coordinate 1,793,405 downwards.
AAGTCAATCAATTCTAATATAAAAATTAAAAATCCAACCGACGAAACAAACAAGACCTTAGATATTGTATAGAATATTGTATAAAATAGACAACATGAACGATATATACTAGTATTTGAAAATTTCTCTATCATGTGAGAAAAGTTCCATATGTGGCGTACTATGGTATAATTAAGAACAGGCGTGCTTATATCGACCGTTGTCCAATTGTGCTTGTTCAGTTGGATTTTAAGTACTACTACTCTTTATGGACTTCGATGTGGAAGAGAAATGAGAGCTTTGAGTATACTATAGAAATTAAGTTCATCCCCATGCAGCCTTCATTTCCAGAATACCACAGTGCCTCTCAAAAAAAAAAAAAAAAAAAAGGCCGATCCAATTATTATAATGCGAAAAGGAATAATCAAAGTGGTCAAATCTTTGTAATTGTAAAAGACATATTACAATCACATATCTTCTGAGTTATCCAATATTTGAAACTATAAAAAATATCCTAAAATCCAGAAAATTTTTAAATTGAAAATCAGTACTAGTAAATTCAAAATACAGCTAAAAATGACTATTTAGATTTTAATTAAATCAATCTTGGCATCTCCTTCCAACATAACGACATGCTGATCTCATTTTCGAATTGGTTAATTTTATGATATAAGTTAACATTATGAGTACTCCAATCACTAATTTTTATTCTTATTTTTGTAACAATTGGTAACTAGTGTAATTAATTACAATTTTATAACAAGAAAAAGTCAATGAGCTTCAAATAATGTATACAGCAGTAATGTACTTGGACATTCTCCACCAAATACTACATCAAATCAAAATGTTATAAAATGTGGCTCTATGTATGTAAAATCTATAAAAATGATAAAAACAACCATTAGCTTCAAATAACTTGAAGTGATCAAATTCCTGTGGGGTTTTTTTTTTTTTTTTTTTTTTTTTTAATTGGTCTTTTTGACAACGGCCCTTTTAGATCTTTTTGTATGTTTCTTGCTTCGATTTGTTCGGAAGAAGATCTTGCTGCTTTTGTCACGGTGGTTTGGAGCATGTGGACAAACAGAAATGATCTTGTTTTGTTTTGTTTTGTTTTGTTTTTTTTTTTTGTTTTGTTTTTTTTTATTTTTTAATGGAAGGTGTTTGGAGGCAAAGGGGGAGTTAGATAGGGCAGGGAGAGTTTTGGGGGACTACCAGGAGTGTGACCGAGCGCTTGGTGAGTGGGGGGCTCAACGGGTTACAGTCGACAAGCACCCGTCCTTGCTGCCTATTACGGTCTTGACTGTTGAGTCCTGGAATCTGATGCACTAAATGTAGTACGGGCTATTCAACAGCCTTTGTCTAGATCTCCAGACTCAGAAGTGATATAGCTGATATTCAGAAGGCTATTCAAAATGCTAGACTACTTGGCTCCGTTTGTTATACCACTTGACAAGGGAATGTTGTAGCCCATTTTTTGGCTAATTTGGCTATTATTAACTCTAGTTATTTGTTTTGTACTGAGTTTATTCCCATTGTTTTGAGACCGTTTGTACTCTCTGATATTAATAATATTAAATAAACTCGGCGACTTATCCTTAAAAAAAATTAGGATGTGTTTTTATTAATTTCCAAATCTTTAGTGGTTATATCTGAATTAAAAAAAAAAAACAATTTTTGGTAAATATATATATATATATATATATGGAAGCATATTTAACTTGAGGGATATGTGGATCCATGGTCTTGTAAAATTATGAAAATAATCATTTTTTAATAAAATGATCAATTACTGATTGACTAATTGACCAATATGAATATATATTTTATATTGATTGACTATGGTCAGTTATAGTCAATTATTGATTAACGATTATTTTCTTAAAAAAAATTTTACCATTTATTTAGACAAGTGTTTAAAAACTATTTATTTACTTAATTTTTCATTAACTTAAAGAAAAAGTTTAATTTCATCTTAGTTAACTTGCTCTTTCAATTTGTAATTTGGATATTTTGTGCTTCTTTTTTATTTTTATTTTCACAAATTTGAGGAAGTTCGGATAGTTAGTTGCTGAACAAGTACTAATTTAGTTAGGATGCGTTAAGCGGACTTCTTATTACCAGTTGATCTATCTGTTAAAAATCGTATATATTATATATATAAATAGGATCATAAAGACTGTCATATACATGGTGCTTATTTCATTTATTAGGCACATGCAGTACCATAGTACGTAACAAATGACAAGCTTTCTTCTCATGATACGAGAAAGCCACAACATATATAAAGCGGTGCTAATTCTCCCAACAATAGAAGACACATCATTTATTTTATGTTTGCCCTACGTATATATATATGTGTGTGTGTGTGTGTGTGTGTGTGTGTAATTATGCTTGGTAGACAGGCATTTTGAGTAACGGCCTTTTTTGGTTCCTAAGACCATCCGCGAAGGACACTTGATTAATTGCAATCCAAGTTATCTCCAGTGCTCACTCCCAGCAAGTCACAGTACCTCAAATAGTAGCCGATTCTTTCCGCCGCCTGAGCATTGGGACCGTGGCTGCATTCGAGACCTCCATTGATAATGTTGGTGGTCCCAATGAGCCCCGAAGCCAATTGCCGGCGATATCAGCTGGAGTTGGCGTCCATGTTCCAATAACAACATCATGACATGATGGTTTGTTGTCCTGCGGAGTCACCCAAAACCAGAAGGCTGTCTCAAATGAAACAATCGGGCATGTGGCAAAAAGATCCGGATTGCTAAGTAGGTCTATTTCCAAGTTCTTCACGTGCTGGTCCGTAAACAGAACTTTTAAATTATCCCAATTTTTATGTTTATTTTGTTGGTCTAAGCAAGAAATGTCGATATTATGACAAAATAGACCTTACCTAATTCTATTAAGAGATAATTTATTGACAAGAAAAAAATCTTAAGAAAGAAAAGGCATCCTAGATAATCGTTGTAACCCCTCATTAGTAACTACAACTTAATCTAGAAAATTTAGTAATCTGACATAACATAGTGAGTTTTTTAACATATTTTTTTATTTATAGTTTAAGCTTTCGGGAGAATTAATAATTTTAGCTAATCTTAGCAGATTGTGTCAACAATTATAAGTTCAAGCGCTTGATTGTCAATAAAAAAAAAAAATTGGATCAAATTTAAAAAGCTCATGGGGAATCTATACAAAAAAAAAAAAAATCAAAAAACTAAAAACCCACAATTAAGAGGAAAAAAAAGAGAGAAAGAGATAATTATAAAAATCATGTTTGATAAAATATTATTTCAAAGATGTAAGAAAAATTCTTAAGGGAGGATTTATTTGGAAATACACAAAAGATAAATTATTTAAAGAAAAAGGTTTAAAAAGGAAAAAACAAAAATTTAAAAAAAAAAAAAAAAAAAAAAAAAAAGAGCGCAAAACGGGAAAAAAAGAAAAAACAAAGAAAAAAAAAAAGAAACGAAACGGGATGCAACGTGGCAGATAAGAGGGAGGCAGCAGTTTGGCTTTTATATGTTAGAAAATAAAATAAAATAAAGGGCAAGAGTACAGTCCCAATTTCATAAACATGCGACCGGATCGTAAAACATTAGAGCTGTTGACCCTATATATTAAAAAAAAATTATTTGTCAAGAGTCAATCGAAGGGTGGGAAAACAATTAGCGCATAAAAGGGTAAAAAGTTGAGCCAAAATTATTGACTGGTGTAGAACCAGCAACTTTAATAAATACACTTAGACACATCAATCAATAACGCCAGTTAATATTTCACTGTTCCCAATTCTTATTTTTCTTTTCTGTTTACCCATGTTTTCTCTCTCCTGCTTTTATCGTTTCATTACATTCAAGGACAAGAGAATCTTTATAGGGGACCATGATGTATTTGATTTTTTCTCGTTAGAAGTGATTGTCATTTTTTATTTGTTAAGTTCAGACATTTATTTGAATTAATTAAAGATTTAAATCTTCAACTTTTTAATTGAGGAGATCTTAAAATTACCTCTCTTATCAGTTGATCCACCCGTATTAACACATATATTTGATTTTTAACTATTGGTCTTCTTCTTCATTCGGTTGAGTGACCTTCATCTTGATAGAACATCATCAAATGGATTCCCAATCCTTATCCCTACATCCTCCGATTCCCACACCACTCTTCGGCTTCGGCGCCAACATTGACATCCGTCTTCTAGGAGGACCGCGAAATGGCCGCATTCGGACCTCCATTGATAATGTTGGTGGTCACACCGGAGCCCGGAAGCCGATTGGCGGCGATATCAGCTGGAAATGGCGTCCATGTTCCAATAACAACATCATGACATGATGGTTTGTTGTACTGCGGAGCCACCCAAAACCAGAAGGCTGTCTCATATGAAACAATCGGGTCTGTGGCAACAAGATCCGGATTGCTAAGTAGGTCTACTTGGCAAGGTGAAGTG
>CM046379.1:1720866-1788888 GCA_025413485.1 Ficus microcarpa | reverse complement strand
GGTTTCTTTGCCAAACCGGATCTTAGCCGCTGGTCGTTGCCCCTCCAATGATCGTGCGCGTTGCTTTCAAACTAGTAACGCACAAGTAGACATACCCTCTATATATATATATATATATATATATATATTGGGTGGTTGATTTAACCTATTTGATTTGTAAGGTTTTAAAATAACAAGAGGATCGAAACTAAGGGATATTTGGTGATTCATTTTATCTCCAATTAAAATATATTTTTTTATTTTTTATTTTTTGAAAAAATTTTTATCTTTTATGAAAAATTAATAAAAATTTTCAATTTAAATTTAAAATTTTCAACTCAAATTTAAAATTTTTAAATTCAACTCATTCACTAAACAAACTCTAATATAACAAAAAAGTATAATTAGTTTAAAATAATAATATAAAAAATCAAAAATGCCCCTAACTTAGAACAACTGTGAAATCAACCCATTGTCGGTCGAAGCTCGGCCGCCATCGTTGCCGGCAACCCAGGGAGCTTCAGCAAATTGGATGATTGGAAACCAGGGCTAGCCAGCATCAACGATGTCGTGAATTTCATAGCCCGTCGTTGTCGCCGTCGCAAGCTTCGTCACCAGAAGCCCTCAATTTCCATTGAAAGATTTCTCGCTGCCGTCGTCAACCGCAAGCGAGCGTCCATTGTTGTTGTACTCCACAAGCGAGCGTGGACAGATCTCCGGCAGTGATTTCTCCAGATGGACTCGTGATTTCTTCGGCAGCGTTGCAACAGCACTGCGATCGAGGAGCAGCAACAACCAACGAGCAGCTACCTCCCCGCAGTGATGGCTTAGTCTCCGACAACAGTAACGGTGACGGTGCCGGTGTAGGATTAATTAAAATAAATCATTTACTTCTTAACATGTGCGGTCTACAAGATAATCATTTACTTCTTAGGCTTCGTTTGGAAAAGCATTCCAAATTTAAAATTTTCATCTCAGTTTTTATCTTTTTCTAAAAAAATTTTTTGTCTTTTCTGAAAAAGTTTTTGTCTTTTCTAAAAAGTAAACACAAATTTACTATTAAAATTTAAAATTTCCAACTCAAACTCATTCACCAAACGGACCCTTAAAATAAATAATTTCACATTGTATTTTCCCCTTTTTTATCTTGCCATGAAAATGAAGAATTATTGATTTTTTTTGTTGGTCAATTTTGGTAAAAATAACAGCCATACCCTTGATTGCCAAGAATTTTTTGTTCAAAAACGAAACTACCAAATGCAAGAAGTAGAAGAGACATCCATAAAAAAAGAGACTTAATATAATCACCAATTTCTTAAAACAATTATGACAAAGAGAACCATCAGAAATTACTGACCAACGAAAACCTAGCAAGCAGTGGATATGATCAAACTTCAGTGGCGGAGGTGTTAAGGGCCGAGTGGGCCCCCACTGAGTTTTTATTTTATTTTTAATTTTGCTTAAAAAAGTTTTGTATTTGACAACAACTTTGCCCATACTCAAAGTAAAAGAGCCAACATAAAAGCCCCCACTTAGACATGTACTATGAAGACTTTTCCCATGATCTGCAAACGTGGGAAACCAACGCCTCTAAAAAATTGTAAATGCCATGATCAGAGCTAAAAAAAAAAAGGTGTAAATGTCATAAAGAAAGGAAGAGAGTGATGAGGCCCACCAGCCCTTGTGGTTGTTGGCTGTAGAATTTTCTATCCAAACGAAAACGCCACTCAAAAAGGGTGAGGAAAAAAAAAAAAAAAACCTAGAAGATGAAGGTTGGCAGTACAAAAGCCAAAAAAAAAAAAAAAAAAAAAGAAAAAAAAGTGAAAAGAAAAGCTTGAACTTGTTGGTTTGTTTGGTCTGTAGAAAGTTGGCAATGGAAAGCCGAGTATTTGTTTATAAAAAATGGGAAGTGGTGGTGGGTTGAGAACTTTTGTAAAAGGTATGTTGAAAATTTTGTTTTGTTAATTGTCATTCCAATTAAGACCTTTGATTTGGGCTAAATTTTGTTTCTTTTTTAATTGATCTTTGTTACTTCTACATTCCGGATTTTCTACACTATATTTTTGGTATAAAAAAAAAAAAAAAAAAGACAAAAAAATCTTTCTTGTTTCATAATTTGTATTATTTCAATCAAGTATTTCATTACTTATATTGAACTTTTATAATTGATAAACCTGTAAAAAGAAAATGACAGATAAGCCTAGAATCTTTTCCAACCCCAACCAATTTTATTAAATTGAAAAATGCATAATAGAGGAAATAGATAGGTAATGCAATAAGATTGTACTCTTGTAAAATGCAAATAATCGATTACGAAATCAAATTGGAGACCAATGAATGAATGATTGATAGTCTAGAGTAATATAAGGTAAACTTAGCTCAGCCATAAACAACTTTCATATCATATTGATCCTCAACTCCGCCTCATTGTCCTCTCCATAATTTGGTTGTCATTTTGTCAAAATCAATAAAATGGGAACCATAATTTTTAATTTGTTTTGAGCCTTGAACCATACCTAATTTAGGTTGCCTACGTATCCTTTGTTGAATCAGGTTGACGTAGCTCATAGACTCTGAATTTTGTATTTGGATAGTTTCCCGGTGTACAACTTTATAAGAAATTGAAAAGATCTTTTATGAAATTTGATTTGGAATTTGACATTTAAAAATTGTGAATACACCTAATTTTTGTGACTAAGTTACCTACGTATCCAGAACGAAATCAAGTCATCGTAATTCTTAGATTTGATTTTTTAGAGTTTGTTTAAGATTGAACTCCTTCGTCTCCCTCTGATTGAATTTTGGAGAAAATTCTAGAGTTGTTAGAACTGTGGAGTGGGAGTCAAAGTCTACTTTACACTTGACGTTTATGTGAGTGAGACTTTGTATTGCATTTGTTACCTTCTACAATTGTTATAACGTTTGCTTTTGATCTTTTCGGCCATTTCTCATTGCTTGCTTCTGTACAAGACTCCGTGCAATTAACCTCCATGTAAATTCCCCTGAATTTCCAACACATTTGTAGCAAGTAAGAGCTTTTGTCTCCTACTTGTTGGTATGGGCTTTTTACCAAAAGGCCCGAATTTCTTTCTGCTTACGTTTGGCAAGTTCAAAAGATCACACAGTTTACATAGGGTTAACTACTGGAACCCTATGCTGCATTTGATGCATTTACATCCAAGTTGACAAGTATTTTTGGCTTGGTCTCACGCACGTACAGTTATGCAAGGGAAACATTTTTGATATACAATTTTTGCATAGGCATTTTCTCTTGGACGCTCTGGGTTCAAAAAATAAAAAATAAAAAACTACAACCCATTTTATCATTATAGGGTTCATTAAATTTCATAAAACTTTTAAAAAAGTTTTTCCTCCAAAAACACATTTCCAACCCAACCTCCAAAACACCATCTATAGATGTCCTCCAAACAGGCCCAAAACTTTGGTTTAGGGAATTATTAACCAATATGGTATGGAACCCCAAAAATTTTGATTCGAAAATTCTAAAAGAATTCTTAGAAATATATAATCTTCTTTTAGGGATTACTAACCCATTTTGCTTTAGAATCCTCTAAAACGGAATTATTAACCGGTGGCATAGAAAATAATGATTACAAACCAATTTAATGTTGAATTTTCTTTCTAAGGATTAATAACCCCGATCGTATAGAATCCATCGAAGATATATAACAATTTTCTTTCAAGAATTACTAACCAATTTTCGTGTAGAATTTTCAAATTCTTCTTCCTAAGAATCTACTAACCGACTAGTATAGAACGTAATAGAAATTTATTTTCTTTTCTAGAGATTTACTAACTAATTGGTATAGAAAAGTTTTCTGAAAGAAAGAAAGGAAATTTTTAACCGAAGGTATAAAATTCCCAAACTCTCTTTTACCTTCATGGTAGAATGAAACAAAATATGATAAACGAGAAAATTGATGATAGATGATTTCTACCTGACACACATTCTCTCTCTCTCTCTCTCTCTCTCTCTCTCTTGATGACACGCTCTCTCTCTGTTTTTTTTTTCTTTTTTTTTTTTGACGACACACTTTCTCTCTTTTTTTTTTCTTTTTCTTTTTCTTTTTTTTTTTTTTTCTCTCTTCTTGTCTCACTCATACGTTGCTTTCCCAGCACGTCCGAAAATGCCTTCCATTGGCCCATAAATAGGCTTTGTGCGCAAGGCAAATGCCTTCCATTGTCCAAAAATGCCTTTTATGAATTTTATTTTATTTATTATTTGGATAAATACCTAAATAATATAAATTTAAAAATTATTGTACTAATATGACACAAAATTAAACTAAAGTAAACTAAATTTTGTATCATATTAATTAAGATAGTGGAGTTTATGTTTTGTTGATCAATAGATAAAAAAAATGATCATTTGAGTAATTTTCTCTTTATTATTATCTATTATTTTTCGTGAAGAAAATGTTTCATTTGCTAGGCTTGGCCCAATTTCCTTTGGGCTTTGACAATCTTTTTTTTTTTTTTTCGATAATTAGGGAGAATGCCCAGGTATGGATTGATATTTGCCACACCAAAAAAAAAAAAAAAAACCTCTTATAAAAATTAGCATAATAATGACATCAATATTATAATAATTAAAATTTTAAAATTTAAAATTAAAGAACTAAAATATAACTTTTGACATCATTATTGTAAACATATATATGTATAAAAACACAGGTGGCATTTAGAATAAAGTAGTTTTGTCTTTTTGCGGATGAAGTGGCGTCTTTGATATTTATATGTCCTTACAAATACCAACTAATATTGTCCAAAAAAAATTGAATGAGGTGTTTGGTGAACGAGTTTAGTTTAAGATTTTTAAGTTTCAATAGTAATTTTTCAGAAAACATAAAAAAATTTTTCAGAAAACTTTTTTAAAAAAGATAAAAAAATTTTTTAGAAAAAGATAAAAATAATGATAAAAAAAATATAATTTAGTTTAAAATAAAGTTTAAACCAAACAAACCCGAAATCTTGATTGGATCCGTCCGGACTTGTGAAGTCTTGTCATCTTTGAAGTCCCTCCTCATTTATATTAATCTTCTTTCCTGCGATTCACATGGCGGGTCAAGTTTACCCTCTTATTTCCAGCCACACACTGACACACATAGGGAAGCCGGGCCCACCATGTTAAATTTGATCGCGTCTTGATTTGATCAAGTCTTCTTCTTCTTCTTCACCAAGAAAAGGCACCAAATGACCCTCTCAGTAAAAAAGAATTTTGTAAAAAAAAAAAAATCAAATTTAAAATTTGAAAGTGTTTTCAATTGTTATTTTTTTAAAAATCAAACTCACGACAATATACAACATCAAATGGTCAAAACTCTCACCACCTTTATATTATACTAATTAAAGTATATGCGTTGCACGTGTGTTGAATTGTAATTTAAATTTTTATAATGTAAAACATGAAAAACAATTAGAATTATGAATAAATTCAAAACCTTAAATTTAATAATTTAATTAAAATATGAATTTATATTTTATCACATCAACATGATGATATTTTATTTTCATCACAAAACATTCTCAAGTAAGTAGAGATAGTTTTATTATCTCAACATCTTCTTTTTAGAAAATAATGAATAAGAGAGAGAGAGTTCCAAAAAGAAAGTGTTGAGATAATAAAGCTATCTCTACTTACTTTGATAATGTTTTATAATGTAAATAAAATATCATCATATTGATAGGATAAAATATCAATATTGTCAAGTACTTTAACAATCCTCTATAATTGATTGGGAAGATCTAAAAAGATAAATAAATTTAATTATGAAAATAACGAAAAAAAATATCTTAGCATAATTAGACATGATCACAATTAAGGAGAATTAAGGAGAAGAGTGTTTTTGATGAGAAAGTTAAAAGATTAAAAAATTTAAAATGGTGAGTTTTTAATGAGGAGAAAATGAAAGAAAGAAAAAAAAAACAAGTAGAAGTACAAGCTAAAAAAATAAGGAAAATATACATATAAATACGAATTAGAAAAAAGAAACAAAATAGAAGGCGGGTTAATAGAAAAGAAAAGTTGATAGGTAAACAAAAATAAAGTAGATCAAAACTAAATGAGAAATGAATATCAAAATGGTTTTTCAATTATAAAACAAAATTAACAAAAAAAAAAACTTTCAAATAGAGCATAAAGGACAAAGACAGAAGGAGAGAGATAAGATTTACCTTCTTTTTCTTCAACAGAGGAAAAAAATAAGAGCTTCTTCTTCACTATATTTATTTATTTATTTTTACTTTAACTTTTGCATTGCATATCATTTTGAAATTAAATAAACTAATTTCAAATTAAGAATCTGAAATGAATTGGTATTTACAATATATAAAAATAAACGTGTAGAACATATTGGCTCCATCATAAGATGAAAATTGAAAAGTAAATTTAAATTCATTTTTAATTAAAAGTACTCATCTTAGAAATAGTGTGTTTAATCACCCTAAAAAAGCGTTTGACATTTGAAGAAAACTGTGAGTTGTAAGATAATGTGGTGGTTCTGTGTGACTGTCAAAGTGCTATTCATCTGTCAAAGAACCAAGTGTTCCATTGTTGCACAAAGCACATTGATGTGTGGCTGCATTGTTTCATTAGAGAGGTGTTGTCTAATGGAGGTGTGCTGGTGAAACAGTTATCTACAGAGGGCAATGCAGCTAATATGGTTACTAAGGCATTGCCAGCTTCAAAGTTCAACACTGTCTGAATTTGCTTCTAGTCAAACCAGCAGTATTCTGATGTACCTGTAGAACTGGGAATTGCAGAGGAGATTCTAGGTGATTTCTCGGAAAATCAATATAAAACAAATTCAGTGGGTCCAACGTTTACATTTCATCTCCTTGGAAACTTCAATTATAATGCTGATAATAATGCTGATTTAAGTGCCAACTAAGATGCTGAGGGTTGTGATGACCCTCAGCTTCATTCTTTCCCTCTGTTTCCCCACTTTTATTGTAGTTTAAGTACTACTGTTAATAATGTAGTCAAAAGATGCTCTCTGAAATCATTCTTATTGGCTACCTATCACAATATAGTACCATTGGTTGGTCCACAACTTTTTCTTTTCTTTTTTTTTTTTTCCCGGTAGGAAAGTGCACGGTGGGTCGACAACGTTGACCGTACTTAGACACCATCGGCTTGGGCAAATTACGCAGAAGTTCTCAACCTATGGGCTAATATAATGACACAGATATGTATTATGTATATCATAAAATTTTTCCCATCTCAAGTTCTTCCTCTTCTTAATATTACAATTTCTCTCCTCATTTCTTCTGGTTTCTGCTTCTCCATATTATCTGCTTATTTTCTTCGTACATATCTTTGATTTTTATTTTTTCCTTAATTTCCTCTCTTCATTAGCTCTGCGATGGATGCTATGGCTACGCGTTTGGCTAAAGTTGTTGTAGTCTTCTTTCTCTGTCTCCTCCACATCGCTGGTAAGCTAAGCTATTACAAGTTCAGTATTAACAAATTATCCACAAAATGTTGAAAAATTATGTATTCAAATGGATATAAGATTTCGTTCAAAAAATCACAACCGATGTGTTTCCATGTATCTTAATTAGGCACGTCTTCGAGGTTGATGATTACGATCAGAAGTTCATGCGCTGACACTATATGGCCGGCGATCGTTTCCAAACCCCATTCGCCGGAGCTGATCTACGAGAACATGACCGGCTTCGCACTCCGAACGGGAGAATCCAAGACCGTCTCGGCTCCGGACAACTGGGCCGGCACGGTGTGGAGCCGCACCCACTGCAAAATAAACGCCGCCGGAAAATTCACTTGCGGGACAGGGGACTGCGGCTCTTATGCGGTGGAGTGCCCCGGCGGCAGCGGAGACTCGGTGCCAGTCGCCACCACTCTCGTCGACTTCACCCTGAACGGCGGGGTCGGCGAGTACACCTACTCCGTCAGCCTTGCGAAGGGGTTTAACCTGCCGGTGACTGTGGTCCCTGGAGGAGTTGAATCAAGATCAAAATCATGTAAGGCAACAGGCTGTGATGCGGATCTGAACAAGGAGTGCCCTAAGGAGGTTCAGGTTGTGCTTGGAAATAACAATTCTATCATTATTGGGTGTAACAGCGCGTGCGAGGCGTTTAAGGAGTCTAAAGATCACTACTGTGGTCGTTCCAGTACTTACTCTGATCACTTTAAGGGACTCTGCCCAAATGCTCAAGCCTTTGAAAACGACAAAACCAGCAATACTACTTCTGAATGTTCCTCTGCAGATTACTATGACGTCCACTTCTGTGCTTCCAGTTTTCCTTCAACTCCTCCTATCTCCAAACTCTTGCGGTAATTAGAATTTATTTATTTATATATATATTTTTTATATTCTAGCCCATATATATACATATACATATCTCTTTTGTTTTTGTTTGTGTTTGTTCTTCATAGATCTTATTATTTATTAATTCTATTAATTGTATGAAATATCCATTTTGAAATTGTCCTAATTAATGTGGTTGATGTGCGTATATAATACTTGCACTAAATTAATAGTACTATTAACTCCCTTGAGCTATATATATCTATATGGTGTTTTTGGATTGTTATTTTGTTACAAACTTTTTTCATGATGAATCTCTCAGGTGATAACTAAGTTAATCTAACTTAAATATAAAACTGCAAATTATCTCATTAAAAATTCACAATTAAGAAAAGTTTTGGGGTTATGTGTCGATTTATTATTTTTTTTAAATAAGCAAAAATAAGGGAAAAAGCCATAGATAGTAGGAGCTTTAGAATCCGTACATGAATATGTATGCATACATATATATATATATGATATTATTGATAAAATGTTTTTGACAAAGGTAATACCCAAAGCAATACTAATATTAATGTTTTTGGTTACAGAGCGAGTTCATCGGATGTGTACGAGGGCATCCCAGGGGAGGAGGTGTTGACGGATGACAGTAGCACAAGTAGTAGCCCAGTGGTCAAAATTATAATTGGTATAGTTAGCCCCCTCGGCACTGCACTCTTATCATATCTAGGGTACTTCCTTTGGAGACGCAAGAGTGGTCCCAGAAATGGTTCCAACAATGGTATATCTTCCCATTTCAAAAATTGCTTCTGTTGCAACATTTGTGTAATTGTCCGGACGAAGGAGCCAGAGGAAGGAACTAGAGATAAAGATAGGAAGCGAGCGGAAGGAGCTAGAGATAAAGATAGGAAGCCGGACGAAGGAGCTAGAGATAAAGATAGAAAGCGAGCGGAAGGAGCTAGAGATAAAGATAGGAAGCCGGACGAAGGAGCTAGAGATAAAGATAGGAAGCGGGCGGAAGGAGCTAGAGATAAAGATAGGAAGCCGGACGAAGGAGCTAGAGATAAAGATAGGAAACGGGCGGAAGGAGCTAGAGATAAAGATAGGAAGCCGGACGAAGGAGCTAGAAATAAAGATAGGAAGCCGGACGAAGGAGCTAGAGATAAAGATAGGAAGCGGGCGGAAGGAGCTAGAGATAAAGATAGGAAGCCGGACGAAGAAGCTAGAGATAAAGATAGGAAGCGGGCAGAGGGAGCTAGAGATAAAGATAGGAAGCCGGACGAAAAAGCTAGAGATAAAGATAGGAAGCGGGCAGAGGGAGCTAGAGATAAAGATAGGAAGCCGGACGAAGGAGCTAGAGATAAAGATAGGAAGCCAAGGAGCTAAAAATAAAGGTAAGAAGCCGGAGGAAGGAGCTAAAGATAAAGGTCAGAAGTTGGCAGAAATGGTGTGACATGTACTGCTAGCTGGGCAAGCAGCTTAATGAATTCCTCCCGCGCAAGAGCTTAGCCAACAAGATTCTAGAGTCTAACTGGCGCGTGAGTTCTCGGCTCGATCAGGTTGTTGATCTTTTGGAGTCTCCGAGACACTTTGATTCTCCTCCACCTCATGCTGGGAGGTCTCAGGCGGCTGCCCGAAATCTTGTCTCTTCTAATTTTGTAACAAATATATATTGGCATTTGCTTCAGAGTACTCGTTTAATAATTAAGGATTTAAATTATTGGACTAGCTTAGCAAGTTATAATTATCAAACTGTTAAATAATGAGTTATGCATTTATGGATAAAAATCTGTTTATTTGGTTGATTTCAGTCTTGCATTCGAAAAAATTTAGTAACATTGTTTCTCCTATAATTGTAATCTCTTCTGTGTCTTAATTGATAGTTAAGTAATTTGCAATTTTCTCTAGCAAAAAAAAAAAAAAAGAAGAAGAAGAAGAAGAAGCAATTTGCAACTATTATATTTTGCAAGTACAGCTAATTTGTTCAACAAAAAAAAAAAAAAAAATTGGCCCTGTGAAACTAACCCTATGTTAAGTATCTTCATTGCATTTAATTTAGTTTTTTCTTGCTCTCCATTTTTATCCTCGGTGAAGAAGTGAGAGAGAGAGAGCGTTTAAGAAAGAGAATGAGACTACAAAAGGAAAAAAGATGGGAGGGAGAGAGAGTGCATTGGTTATGGAAGAGAGAGTATAGACATTGTGATAGGGTTTCTCTGAGTTAGCAGAAGACAAATATTAAAAAAATATATTAATAACAATAACAAAATTAAAGAGAAAAATGGATATTTATTATGTCAGTACTATGAATAATTGTTGAGGTGGCACTTGATAACTGGTTGTACTTTTGAGGAAAGGACAAAAGATCCTAGTTCGTCTTAAATTCTCAGCCCACCTTCCACGCAAAATGATGTGTAATTTTCTAACAATTAAAACCCCATTGACCGGTTTCTTTGCCAAACCGGATTTTAACCGCTAGTCACTGCCCCTCCAATGATCGTGCGCGTTGCTTTCAATCTAGTAAAGGGCAAGTAGACATACCCTCTATATATATATATATATATATATGGGTGATTTAACCTATTTCATTTGTAAGGTTTTAAAATAACAAGAGGATTGAAACTAATATAACAAAAAAGTATGATTAGTTTAAAATAATAATATAAAAAATCAAAAATGCCCCTGACTTAGAACAACTGTGAAATCAACCCATAGTCGGTCGAAGCTCGGCCGCCATCGTTGCCGGCAACCCAGGGAGCTTCAGCAAATTGGATGATTGGAAACCAGGTCTACCCAGCATCAGCGATGTCGCGAATTTCATAGCCCGTCGCTGTCGCCGTCGCAAGCTTCGTCACCAGAAGCCCGCGATCTCCATTGAAAGATTCCTCGCCGTCGTCGTCAACCGCAAGCGAGCGTCCATTGTTGTTGTACTCCGCAAGCGAGCGTGGACAGATCTCCGGCAGTGATTTCTCCGGATGGACTCGCGATTTCTTCGGCAGCGTCGCAACAGCACTGCGATCGACGAGCAGCAACAGCCGACGAGCAGCTACCTCCCCGCAGTGACGGCTTAGTCTCCGACAACAGTAACGGTGACGGTGCCGGTGTAGGATTAGTTAAAATAAATGATTTACTTTTTAACATGTGCGGTCTATGAGATTATCATTTACTTCTTAAAATAAATAATTTCACATTGTATTTTCCCCTTTTTATCTTGCCATGAAAATGAAGAATTATTGATTTTTTTTTTTCTCGTCAATTTTGGTAAAAATAACAGCCAATACCCTTGATTTCCAAGAATTTTTGTTCAAAAACGAAACTACGAAAATGCAATGATGACAAAGAGACTTAATATAATCACCAATTTCTTAAAACAATTATGACAAAGAGAACCACATAAATTACCGACCAACGAAATATCAATGAAAAAAGCGTGGATATGATCAAACTTCAGTGGCGGAGGTGTTAAGGGCCGAGTGGGCCCCCACTGAGTTTTTATTTTATTTTTAATTTTGCTTAAAAAAGTTTTGCATTTGACAACAACTTTGCCCATACTCAAAGTAGAAGAGTCTACATAAAAGCCCCCACTTAGATATGTACTATAAAGACTTTTCCCATGATCTGCAAAAGTAGGAAACCAACGCCTGTAAAAAATTGTAAATGTCATAGAGAAAGGAGGAGAGTGGTGGGGCCCATCAGCCCATGTGGTTGTTGGCTGTACATTTTTTTATCCAAACGAAATCACCACTCAAAAGGAGTGAAAAAAAAAAAAAAAAAAAAAAAAAAACTAGAAGATGAAGGTTGGCAGTAGAAAAGCCAAAAAACAGAAAAAAACGAAAAAACGAAAAAAAAAAAAAAAGTGAAAAGAAAAGTTTGAACTTGTTGGTTTGTTTGGACTGTAGAAAGTTTACAATAGAAACTAGAGAAAGAGTTTGTAAGCTGTAGCCGAGTATTTGTTTATAAAAAATGGGAAGTGGTGGTGGTTTGAGAACTTTTGCATTAGGTATGTTGAAATTTTGTTTTGTTAATTGTCATTTTTATTAAGACCTTTGATTTAGGCTAAATTTTGTTTTTTTTAATTGATCTTTATTACTTCTACATTCCGGATTTTCTATACTATATTTTTGGTAAGAAAAAAAAAAACAGACAAAAAATCTTTCTTGTTTCATAATTTGTATTATTTCAATCAAGTTTTTCATTACATATATTGAACTTTTATAATTGATAAACCTGTAAAAAGAAAATGACAGACAAGCCTAGAATCATTTCCAACCCCAACCAATTTTATTAAATTGAAAAATGCATAATAGAGGAAATAGATAGGTAATTTAATAAGATTGTACTCTTGTAAAATGCAAATAATCAATTATGAAATCGAATTGAAGACCAATGAATGAATGATTGATAGTCTAGAGTAATACAAGGTAAACTTAGCTCAGCCTTAAACAACTATCATATCATATAAATCCTCAACTCCGCCTCATTGTCCTCTCCATAATTTGGTTGTCATTTTGTCAAAAATCAATAAAATGGGAACCATGATTTTTAATTTGTTTTGAGCCTTGAACCGTACCTAATTCAGGTTGCCCATGTATCCTTTGTTGAATCAGGTTGACGTAGTTCATAGACTATGAATTTTGTATTTGGATAATTCCCCGGCATACGACTTTATAAGAAATTGAAAAAGATCTTTTATGAAATTTGATTGGGAATTCGAAATTTAAAAATTGTGAATACACCTAATTTTTGTGATTAAGTTACCGACGCATCCATATTATAATAATTTAAATTTTAAAATTAAAGAACTAAAATATATTTTTGACATCATTATTGTAAACAAAAATATTTTAATTAATATTTTAAAATGAATAGATAAATAATATTTATAATGTCATATATGACATTTATTACAAAAATTTTTCCTGTAAAAATCAATCCAATATATATTTTTGTGGTATTTTTCTAAAGTGTCCTTTTTTTTTTTGGGTTAGGTAATACTATTTTTTTTTTTTTAGCGTTCAACATAAAGTTGAAGCAAGCAGACAAATAATATATACTTAAAAAATGACCACAGCACGGCCCATCTTTTCTCTCTTATTAAAAAAGTTTCTTTCTGCTTTCAAAAAAAAAAAAAAAAAGTCTCTTTCTCAAAAAATAAAATAAAATAATAAAATCAGATGAGGAATTAGCATGACAGCAAATGGGGAAGTTAGAGTTCCTCTTTCTTATCAGGGAAAAAAAAAAGGGTAAGATGGAGAGGTCCGTACATTGACAGAAAACCTAATCTCCAAATTTTGTGCAATTTCCTAATCAGTCAAGATTGAAGGCTTTGATCAGCTAGCCTTGTTGGAGTCTACTCCAATATTGTTTTTTTTTTTTTTTCCTCTGTCTTGTAGTTTTAAGTTCAATTATTCAAATAAATGAGTGAAAGATGCTCTTTGCAATCTTCTGTTGACTACCGACCGACATTCCATTCCGCAATGATACTCCTGTCATGAAAAATAATTCGACATGACCGGCCTAGCTAGTTTTGTCAACAACGTTGATCTTTTTTTTTTTTTTTTTCAGAACGTTGACTCTGGCTACTTATACTTTGGGAAAGAAAAGACTTTTCTTTCTTTTTTAATTGATAAATAAATTAAATTTTAGGACACGTGTAATGTTTCTAGTGGTTAGACTTGAGAGTTTGTCACCAACTGTAACTCTTAACAAAATAGTACAGATGTCTGACAAAAATACTAAAAACAAGATTTAAATGTTCTGTGATAACTAGGCCTGGCAATTCGTGTTAAACGTGTTAATCGTGTCAGCCCATTTCTGACCCATTTATTTTCGTGTTAAACGTGTCGACCCAATTTCGACTCAATTATTAATCGTGCGGTCCAAACCCATTTATTACGTGTCGTTCTCGTGTCGTGTTATCGTGTCGTATCCGAAATTACCGGCCCTGGTGATAACCTCAAAATGTATGGTATTAAAATAAAATAGTTTTTTTTTTGGCCTACATGACATGTTTTTTTCGTAGTACTGTTACTATTTTGAACACGTGGAATAGTTGTTTGAGTATCCTCTCTTAAAAAATATTATTGCAATAGGGTGAGGAGGAAACTACGGATCTTATTTTCTTTCTTATAAAAAAAAAATCTCTTTCTAAAAAAAAAGTTTAAAATGAAAAAAATAAAATATAAAAACACAGGTGGCATTAAAATAAGCCATGTAACATGTCTAATTTTTAGAATAAAATAGTTTTGTCTTTTTGCAGATGAATGCTTTATTTGTTTGGTTGGTTGGTTCAATCCAATTCAATTCAAACTTTTTTTTTTGTTTTTTTCTTAAAAAATTTTTATTTTCTTCTCAAAAATTTTTATCTTTTTTAAAAATTTAAAAAAATTTATTATTATAATTAAAATATTTCATCGCAAACTAATTAATCAAACAAATTAAGAGTGCCGTCTTCGATAATCATATGATAGATATATCAATTAACATTGTCGACACTCATTTGACAGCATCAAAGTTAAAAATTGGAATCTTGATTGATCCGTACGGAAGTTGTGAAGTCTTGTCCTTTTCGAAGTCCCTCCTCATTCATATTAAACTTCTTTCCCGTGAGGGTGGGTCAGGTTTTCTGCCAACCTATCTGTACTATATTGTTTTCTTGTGATTCATTTCCAGGCAAACAAATAGGGAAGCTGGGCCCACCATGTGAAATTTGTACAGAGTCTTGACTTGATCAAGTCCTCGTCTTCTTCTTCTTCTTCTTTTTTTGGAGTGGGGTGGGAGTGGGGTCCAGGTCCTCATATTCAAATTATAATGAGAAAATCTTGTAAATACCCTAAAGAAGAAAAGGCACCAAATCCTTTTCCCATGGGAACTAGCTCAATAAAAAAGAATTTTATAAAAAAAAAAAAATCAAATTTAAAGTATGATCTCTCTCTCTATGTCAAACTTTTCGAATTAATGATCATTTTTTTTTCTATTATAATGGTATATCTATATTTAAAATATGAATTAATTGCTATAACAAGTCATTAAATTATCAAATTTTAAATTAAAATAAAAATTTATGTATCTTACATCTATGACCAATAATTTAGTGACCTAGTCATAACAGTTATGACCTCTCTCCCAATCGTGAACTAGAGTAACGGTCATTACTGTTATGATCGGATGGTCATAACAGTTATGACCTATCTCCCTATAGTAACGATTATAACTGTTATGACCTGGTGGTCTTAACAGTTATGACCTCTCTCCCTATCTGAACTAGAGTAACGATCATAACTGTTATGACCTCTCTTCCTATAATAACGGTCATAACTATTATGACCGGATGGTCATAACAGTTATGACCTCTCTTCCTATCGTGAACTAGAGTAACGGTCCTAACTGTTATGTCCGGATGGTCATAACAGTTATGACCTCTCTCCCTATAGTAACGGTCATAACTGCTATGACCGGGTGGTCATAACAGTTATAACCTCTCTCCATATCATGAACTAGAGTAACGATCATAACTGTTATGACCTGTTGGTTATAATGAAAATCACTCGGATGGTCATTTTCATTATGACCAATAAGTCATAATGAAAATGACTATCCAAAATTATTAAGAATTTGTCATTTTCATTATGATCAACAAGTCCGAATGAAAATGACCATCTGAAAATCATATAAAAATACTAACTTTATATATTTTAAGCAAATTTTTTTCAACAAATCATTTAGAAAGTTGGAATCTCATCAAAAACACGTATAAAAAAATGAATTTTTTTTTTTTTTACATAATCAATAAGAACTTTACATTTTTATTGAAATATATTAAAAACATAAACTTTGTAAATATAAAAACAGAAATCAACTTTTCCTTGGCCGATGGGCTTTTAGATGCCGGAGCCGATATTCGGACAGACCTCCTTTCCGGAGTTGTGTTTTTCTCAGACATTTTCGTGGGTTTCGACATGGGTAGTTTTTTTTTAAGATTTCCGACGTTAACACACTTGCAAGCAGTTTATAAAATGCTTTTTGTGGTGGTTTAGGACGATTTCTAAGCGGTTATAGAGCGGCACCTGCCGGTTGCAACTCTTTCTCTCTCTAGAATCGGAATTTCTCTCTAAAACACTGTAGAAACTAGTCTGAAATAGGACATGCGATGGAGAGTGACTTTTAGGCTGGTGGGAGATGAGGGTAAACCTGACTTTTGGCATTCATTTAATGCTGCTGGACCCCACAAAACTGACTTGACAGTGCTAGAAATGAAGAGAAAAAAATGGTGCTGTTTTTAATATTATTTATCCTAAATGTGTTATTAATGAAATTTACCCTATTATTTAATGCTCAGTCTGAATGCAATTTTTTTTTTTTTTTTTTTTTTCCAGTTGTTACAACATCAAGTGATTTGTATGGTGCGGGGAAAGTCGTCTTTGACATGTAAACTTCATGAATCGCTATCATTTACGACAGTCGTAATTAAATAAATTTTGGTAAATATCAGTTCGAATTATTGTTATTTTTTCAGTTGTAATTATTATTATTATTATTATCATCATCATCATCATCATTATTTGATCCCGGAAGGCTGAATTCCACCCGCCCTGTGAGGTCAATCGTAATTAATTTCTTGGATTGGAGTCAATCGTAATTAATTTTTTTGTTGGTTGTTACGTGTGGCTATCTTGAATTCGTATCCGATAGTATGTTGACAACAATTGACCCACCCCGAGTCTTCTTTTTAAGTGTTGGAACTTCAATCCTCGTTCACACTTGCATATGTAACATAAACACCTAACAGTACGAAACCAGAATTTTTTATGGAGAGATTAATAATTATTTACGAATAATAATTAAGGGATTATTATAATCAAAATTTTACTTTTAAAGGTATTATTATGAAATTTTATTCAAAATTTTAGGCTATTTTCCTTAAAAGAAGAAAAGTTGACGCAGAGGCTTTTAAACCCCCTTGGCCCTTGGTCCTTCATTGACTCCATTAGCGGCACCTGTTGGCTGTCCTTCTTGAAGGATAGTCCTCGAATGTGACAATATATTTGTTTGAAACCGTATAAGCAATTATGGTTATGGGATCGACGTGGCTTGTTTTGGGGAAATTTTTAAAAAAAAAAAAATATATATATATATATATATATTTAGTTGTCAACCGGCTATTGTAGGTAACGAAATGTAGTGACCTGTAAGTAAGTAATTGATCTGGTCCTGTTTGGTGCTAATTAAATTGTAATTTCAATATTTTTTTTCCTTTATAATTTAACGCGAATCCTTATTGTCCTTGATAAAATTCTTTTTTTGTTTTGTTTTGTTTTTTTCTTTGTCTGATAAAATTTTCATTATTTAAAGACGGTTCTTTATGTACACTGTACTTTCCCAAGAAAATCTCGTGCCATAAAGTGAAGTCCATCTTTTTGGATCAATTATGAAAATATTGATGAAAATATCGATATCTGTAAAAATATTGTCACTTTAATTTAACAAAAATTTAGGATATATTATTAATATCATTAAAAATGTCAAAAAAAATTATGAGAATTATGAAATTTACTTTAAAATAAATTTTTAACATTTTAAGATAGCGTAAACATTAAGAAGACACATAAATATACAAGTTTTACATGTGAAACTTCTTATATCTTACATAAATTCAATATCAAAAGGAAGTCCAATGAAATGCAAATATGATTGGGATGTCATTCTGATTCAAGCGATGATGGTATTATAATGTTATTTGAATATAATATTGAATATAGTTGTGAATTATATGTCACATATAGTTTGCTGATCTTTTCTCATTGTATTTTCATGAAGAAAATTTCAGCATGTTCAAAAAGTTCAAATAGAAAACGAAATCTAAAACTCTGATCAATATTTCCACTAAAATTTTTAAAATTTTGTTGATATATCCTAATATTTGGTATAAATTACACTAGATTTTTACAACTAATGATATTTTTATTGAAATTTTCCCGATACTTTGATGAAAAAGATTTTAACCCCAAAAGATATTTTGATACCCCTCAAAAATAAAAATTTCGGTTGAAATTTCAGAAATATCATGAATATTTTTGAGCATGCTTTGGACCCAAAATGCACTATCATTTATAAGGAGACCAACTGGTTGTTGGAAGACTTTATTTCATTTCCATGTCATGCCTTTGGAGAGATCACAACCGTGCAATTTAATCATAATGAGCCACACCTAAACGAAGGACCTCTGTCCTAAACTAATTTTTGTAGTGTATTTATATATATATATATATATATATATGTCAACTCGTTTGTATTTCTGCTTGTGTTCAACATTTTATAAGTCTTTATACAACTGTATAAGTCTTTATAAGTCTATAAAATCCTAGCTAGCTGAATAAGCTTTTGACAAGTCTTTATACAACTGTATAATTCGCTTCGTTCCAATTTTATCTCCAATCTCGCTCTACCGAGTGAAGGCCTTTGACATCCGGTATTACAGGTTAAAAGCTTCACCTTTAGACAATACTCTTTTTAGTTCATGTTTAATTTGTAAGTCTTTACGGTCTCCTTTGGACTATAGGTCGCCTTTTTTTTTTTAAATTTAAATTTACATATGTGCGTGTGTGCAAGTCTTAGGCTTTGTTTGGGATTTGAGTTCAAACTCAAAATTTTCATATCAGTTTTTATCTTTTTCTGAAAAAGTTTTTTTGTCTTTTCTAAAAAAGTTTTTTATCTCTTCTGAAAAGTCAACAAAAATTACTATTAAAACTTGAAATTTCCAACTCAAACTCATTCACCAAACGGACCCTTAATATATGTGTGTGTGTAATTATAAGACGTATAAAATGTTCATGTTTTATTTTTAGAAACCAAGCAAAAAATGTCTATCGTAATACAAAATTATTCGCTTTCTATATATATTTTTTTACGAGCATGTACGCGATATTAATTAATATTCATGTTTTCTTAATTTGAAAACCAAACAAGAAAAAAAGTTTATGTTTTCTACGAAATAAAAATATTAATCGTCTTATTTACTTTTTATTTGCTGAGTGTATATACATATACGTGGTGAAAGGTATATTTACTTTTTCATATTTCTACACTTTTCCGGTGATGCTTCTTTTGAGGGAGAACGCGATAGCTTCATTACTCAGCCCAATCGGCTTTGCGGTGAAGCTTCCTGGACTAGATGAAGAATAGAAAGTCTCTAACTAATTTTGGAATATTCAATAACAAGGAAAAGAATTGCAATGTTATTTTCTCATTTTCTGCAGGAGTCAACATTAATATTTCTGGAAAATCCGGAAGGGGAAGCAGTTGTCAGGTTAGGTTTTTATTTTATTTTATTTTATTTTATTGTTTTTTGCTAGTTCGTTGTATACATAGATGGTTCCAGATGATCCCAAATAAAATGATGACACGTAATCATCATGTGTAAAATAACCAACTCCTCAAATTACTACTTGTTGACGTTGAAAATTCGCCACAACGAACAATTTGATCGCAACCTCACTATTATGATCTCTTACATGGAACAATAAATGAAAGTACAGAAAAGTAGATGAGACAAAAATTTATCGAGGTTCACTTCTAAGGAATGACTATAGATGAGACAAAAAAATTTAACGAGGTTCACCTTCTAAGAAATGACTATGTCCTCTTTAGTGTTGGGGTACTTTCTATAGATCAATTACAACTAGGAGTTATGTTTTCCCAAAAGTGATTAGGGTTTCCTAGGAGGCCAAAAAGACTATTTATAACCATCTAAAAGATAATTCTCTGTATATTTAAATTTAAATACAAATATTCAAGTAAATACTGATGATGGTTGTTGGATAATCCGCCTATCTTGATTCTTATCCCGTATCTTTGTTTGAATTGCACTTGATAGACCTCTTGGAGTAAATCTCGTGATTTATTAATCATATTACAGTGTCCTTATCAGCATTCATATATTCATGGATTCAATCAATCCGTTACCCTTTATCTTAGTGTTGATTGAAGAAGACACTCTATATCTTTGAAGTTGGCACCCTTTATCTTATGATTGATTGAAGTCGGCACCTTTTATTTGAATGCCACTTGATGGGTGCCTGTAAAAACTTTTATTTAGTGAAATTTTCATGTTTCATGTTTGGAGCCGAGAACATCAAATCAACACCCCATCAACAATTGCACCCCCCAGCTCGATGTGCCTTTAGTTCTATTGCTTAAAGTGTTTCAAGCTTTACATCGAGTCAATTTCGAGTGCATCTATTTAGTCTCTATCGTCGACCTCCCTTTGGATCTCCCCTCGCTTGGCTGCTGTTTTTGGTTCGAAGGTATTTATAAAGCGCTGAACCTTAAACTGAAGAGAAGACGGAATTGGCCACTATCGAACACATTTCAGCTCGGAGTCGACACAACAATTGCCTCCAAATTGGAATGCCTTTAGATCAGCGTATAATGAAGTGTCTTAAGCTCAATGTCGAATTTAAACAGTTGAATTGTCCATCCTCCTTTGTTGAATCTCCGTTAATTGCTTGTTTCTCCTGCAAAGGTAAGGTTAGAAAAATGAAAAATAGGAATAAAAGTTGCTTACCATTAATGATTTCGCACAAACTATGAAGATATATAGATCTCATTAACTCAGCCTGATAGGTGTTCTATTTTTTATGAGGGAATTGTTTGAAAATAATCACTTCTCCTTTTCTTTAAAAAGGAATTCTCAAAGAAAATTCAAAGCGTTGAGTGTGAGCTACATACTCGGCATCTGTTTTCTCTCTTCTTCCCTTCAGAGAGAATTATTCGTGAATAACCAAAAAATTGGGCGGTAGCTTATAGACTGGACACATGTTTTCTCTTCTTCTTGGGAATTCTTCAAGAAAATTCAAAGTGTGGTGTGCAAGCTAATGGACTCGGCACCCATGTTCTCTTTCTCTTCACTTGAGGGGGAATTCTTCGAGAAACTTTAAAGTGTTGGGTGCGAGTTCACAGATTCGGCACCCGTTTTCTCTTCTTCCTTTAAGAAGGAATTTTTCGAGACTCCGCCGCTTTCAGCCATGCGGACGTTTAGGCATGGGCAAAAGAAGATGGCGAACTCCATGGCGTGCAGTTGGGGAGGCAGGAAGTCATTAAGATTTAAGTACCAACGTTGAAACCACCAATGCCCTAGGTGGCTAATGGCGCAACAATGGGAAAACCAAGTCAAAATCAGTTGTGTTATGAAATTACAATTAGCTCCTTATTAAGTTATATGTTCTAATCATATTAATGTTAATCTTTGGGATCAGGTTGAAGCAAATTAATATTCTCTAATAATAGGGGTGGAGTTAGACATATATTTCAGTGTGAGCGTTTATCAAATTAAAAAATAAATAAATAAATAACATCAAAGTATAAAAATTAAATGGTAAAATTTTAGTAGGGGCTATATGAGAAATTTTAATTTTTAATAGGGACAAAGTATAAAAATTATAAATTTTTTGGGGTAAAATTAATTTTAATAAAGGCTATGCGATAATTTTTAATTTTTAATAGAGATAAAATATAAAAACTATAAAACTTTTGAGACGGAAAAAAAAAGGATAAAATTTCAGTTGCAACTGTAACCCCTATTAGGCCCTTAACAAATCAGCCCCTGGCTGGTGATATTTAATTAGAAGTACTTAAATGTTAGACGTCTATTGTGTAAACGCAATTAATAGGAAAATAAAGTACGTAATTGGCAAAACTTATCCAATACCATTCTTGCTTTTTTTTTTTTTTTTTTTATACTACAACAAAAAGTGCTTTTAACGACATAAAATTTATGACATTTTTGATAAAATGTCGTTAAAAGATTCATACAATGACATTGAAAAGTAAAATGTCGTTAAAAGATCCATACAACAACATTGTTTCAAAAAATGTCATAGAATGTTATTTTATTGATAAAAATAGTATCAATTAAAATTGTAATATTTTGACATATCACATCTTCAGTCTAATATTTTTGATATATTTGTGTATAAAATACCAAAAAGATTATGGAGTTTCTCATAGGTCTTAATTAGTCCAGAACAAAAATATAAATAGAAAATTAATAACAAATGCATATATGATCAAAAAAATCGAAAAATAAAATGTTATCAACATTCTCTATGAAAAAAATTTTCAAATGATTATTGAACAACAATACCCTTAATATCCTCTCTCACATAAGGTTCATCGTCATCAACATTGTCATTATTCAGTTTAGATATATCCTATGGTGCATATGTTTTGTAAGTGCTCTCACCAAATACATCAAAATCATAGAAACCTCTTGGTGGTGCTTTCATCATAACATACCAACTTGATGTATCTTTGCGTGTATTTGCATTGTGAGTATACTCCGGACAGCTATCGTTAACAAGAAATGTGTCTTGAAACATTCTGCCTGCATTTGACAGTTGACTGCTTTTATTTTGTTCTCCTTCATCATTACTTGCGCTTTCCCCATGAACAAACCAAGTCTTGTACTGAGGATCAATACCATTGACCACCAAGTGTTCAAAAAGTTCCCCTGCCGTTTTTGAAGAATAATTCTTGCACTTTGCACAAGGGCACACATGATCATGTCCGGATTTCTAGCTTGTTTCTTACAATTTTCAATAAATGATTTTGGTCCCTCTTGGTAAGCATCACTATCTCTGTGAAAAAAAAAAAAATCTATATATCATACTCTCTTAAATAATAATAATAATAATAAGAACAAAAGAAAAACTTTGATGAATACCTTGGAAATTTTGTCCAAGTTTTGTTTATCTAGTAAATCAGAAGAGATAACGACTCAAATCACTCGTGATCACGTTTCAGAAGGAGACTTGAAAAACACAATTTATATACAACAGTATAAGTTGGAATCTCAACTAAAACGAAAACCAAAGATAGGAAACAAGTAAATTGTTGACACAGAGGACTTGTAATGCGTGGATGGAAAACAAGAGCGTGATGCTACAAAGATGCAAAGTGAATATATAGAAATAATGCGCAGATCTGTCAAACTATAGATGGATTCAAATATCAATTCAGTTCTCAGGCCTATCAATCAAATATCAATGCCTAAACTCTATGCTACGTTGGCAAAATTAAAGCAAAAGGCCTCTTTTGTGATAAAATCAAATATCTTAACTTGAGAGCAAGACCGGCTTCAATCTCCAACCTATCTGCAAAACAAGCACAGAACTATGAGTAAGGGCTCTCTTAAGCTAATAAGATCCGCATATTCGCATAAAGAAAAAAGGTTGAATGGAAGATCAACAAAAAATAAATAAATAAATAAAGCTCGTATTTTACGAAAAAGGAAAGACACGGAGGTAGGAGAGATACAACAACTATTTGTAGCATTCTTTGGTATACAATAAATGAATAAAAAATAAATAAAATATTAAAAAAAAAAAAAGAACTAAGGAGCAGAGTCAACCAGCCAAATTTTTGGAAAAGAGAATTTGAAAAAGTTTTGGATAGCAAAAAAAAAGGAGAGAGAGAGACAAAAGCATATATTATGAGAAAAAAAGGTTGAGTCGTAAACTCCCCAATTAGCAAAAAGGATAAAAAAAAAAAATCTCCCATTACCCATGTTATATCAAGTTTAAGGTGCATATATTTTATATATGAATCTACGAATAGTACTTGCTGTCCACTTATTATTAAAATTGCATGTAAAGATAGTTAGGTGTTAATAAGACACATAATTTCATCCTTACAATTAGAAAATTATCAGATTTAGAGAATAATCCAGAAAATTAAACAAAACTTCATCCTACACCAGAAATTCTTTACATAAATAATTAGAAACAATGACATGCAGAATTTTTCATCGATCCAAGCAACCAAAAAATTAGAATTCCTCAAATACATACACTTTAAGCAACAACTCTCATTCGAAAACTTGTTGAAATTTCTATGGAAAATAAAGAATTCCTAGACAAATTATAGATGAATACATCTCACTCGAATTTGTAAATTTTGGGACTTTCTGAAACTTATTGCAATGGAGGACAGAGGGGCTAAAAACCCCATGACAAACAAACACCAAAAAATAAATAATAATAATAAAAACCTTAGAAACCAAATAAGAAAGAGAGAAAGAACACGGAAAAAGAAAAACATGACCTAGAAGATCATAAATTAAGAAAATAAAAACAAACACCCAGAAACCAAAAAAAAAAAAAAAAAACACTAAAAGAGAGAGATGATCCAAGAAACCATTTATTGAGTACATATTATACATACGTTTTTGTATGTGTACAGATATATATATATATATATATATATATATGTCTGTGAATCAAAAACAAGAAAAGAAACAGGGAACACCAGGGCCATGGGCTGAGAAGGAACAACAAGTGTACCAACAGCGTCAACAAGCAAAGCCTTGTCATTGATTTCACCATACAAGGACCTCCTATATTCCACATAGTCCTCAACACCCAGAATCTCCCACTCCAGATGTCTCAAACTCACGATCTTGCAATCATTGAGGCCAAAGCAGACAAAGAATACTAACCCAGAACCGCCATTAACACTATTTTTGGAGCGAAATTGGTCTTGACCATGGTTGGCGATGGCTTGAACGGTGGTTGATGTTCAGTTGACAGAGGGCCGATCATGATGCCTTTGACGGTGGGCTTCAACTGGTGTCAACAGTGTTGCTTGTCAGTTTTCTAGCGTCTAAAGTGTCCAGACCCTTAAACGATCAGGGTTTTCTTTTTTCTTTTTTTTTTTCTTCCCACCTTCAATAGAGACAGAGCATGAGATAAACTGATGAAAGTGTGCGGAAGAGAGAGGGGGAATATGACAGATTGTCTCACTAGGGTTTCGCACACAATCAAAGAAACCGTAAGGAGGAGATAGAGAAAGGGAAACAGAGAGATCATCTTGCCAAAGGTTTTGGCGCGCTTATTTTGGCGGGTACCAGGCAATGCTGCCTATGGCGGGTTTTTTTTTTCTCTCTCTCTCTCTGTTTTTTTTTTTGGGAAGTTACTTTGACGTGTTTTTTTTTTTCTCCATTTAAAATTGAAGGAAAATCTAGAATAGATATTTTTGTAACGGCATTTTAGAACGAAAAATAATTGAAAGTTAAATGATTTTGTTTTTCAAACCTATCTAAAAGAAGTTTTCTTTTTTTCTTTTTTTTTTTTTTTCAGCATAACGAAAAGAATGTTGCAAATGTTGTTAAGAGTAGTGGAAGAAGATAATGGGATACAGGTGTGATTTTTCTTTAAAAATCACATCTGTATTTAAAAATATAATACCTACAGTGAAAGTTTCAAAAAAAAAAAGTGCAAAAGAAAATTTAAAAAATAGAATTTTAATTTTTTGAATGAATATGTATTTAAGAAAAAAAAATAGAGAAAATATAACAAGAACACTTTTTATAAAAAAAATCTATACGACAATAAATTAAAATTTAAAATATGTTTTTAAAGTTTTAAAAATCAATTAAAAAAAGTAAGTGTAGCTATAAAAATTTTCACTAATTATAAAGAACCTATAAACTATTTAAAAAAGAAAAAGATATGTGCAACGTGGAGATCAACTGCAACTTACATTTTGCAATATTAACGAGTATAAACATATTTAATTAGAAAAAAAAATTTTGAAGAATGTAGAATAATGTTTCAAATCTTCAATGGGAACATATTAAATTAAAACTTATGGGGCACAACTTCTTTATTCAAAATTTCAATATTGAAAATTTCATAAATTGAAAATTAAAAATACATATTATAGAAGAAAACTAAAATTTAATTAAAATAAGAAACGAAAATGCTACCTCGGAATTTTCCTTCTATCAATTTTTATATAAAATATTTTCTACCTTGGAGTTTGATAGAAAATACATTATATGAATTAGGATTATATAGTTTAAGATTTACTTAGGATTATCTTTATCTCTTAGTGTTATTTTAAATATTAAAAATTACATTTAATTTAGGATTTTGAATCATAATTATTTTAGGATTTATCTCATCTAAAGAAGACATTTACCTTTGTTATCTTGTTTATTTTTATTATTTTTTTTCAAATTTAACTACAAGAAAGTTTTAAAAAGATGGTTGATAGAAGTGAATAGATGATAGGATAGAGGTTTCTATTCTTTTTTTTTTTTTTTTTAATTCGTTTGTATTCTTTTTTAAATACATTATATGAATTAGGATTACATATTTTAAGATTTAATTAGGATTATCTTTTTCTCTCAGTGTTATTTTAAATATTAAAAATTACATTTAATTTATGATTTTGAATCATAATTATTTTATGATTTATCTAATCTAAAGAAGACATTTACCTTTGTTATCTTGTCTTTTTTTCTTTTTTTTTTTTTTTTTTCAAATTTAACTACAATAAAGTTTTAAAAAAGATGGTTGATAGAAGTGAATATATGATATAATAGAGGTTTCTATTTTTTTTTTAATTCGTTAGTATTCTTTTTTAAATACATTATATGAATTATGATTATATATTTTAAGATTTACTTAGGATTATCTTTATCTCTTAGTGTTATTTTAAATATTAATTCTTGTTTAGTCAATTCCGATTGTTTTTTAAGTTCATATTCATCTCATTACCAGGCAATTCAACAAAGGTAACCCATGTTTTCTTATTTAAATTATATATATGTTTTGCTAATGATGATTTATAACTAAGTCATTGAGAACCAGTAATCAAAAACTTATTCATAGTAAGTATTAGTTAAACCAGTACCATCTACTAAACTTGGTTAACATCTCATTCTACTACTATTTATTGCTACAAATTGAGATTGACCTTTTGGTCTAATTAGATATAGAAAAATCTTTGCAGATTGAACCAATGTATGGCAATGTTAATCAATATGGTCACTCATGTTTGATTGATTTCGATGGTTTTAATGTGTATATTTATCCAATAATCGAATAGTTGAACAAAAGTAATCCACTAGTTTATCACTCTATTTATTGCTTGTTGGGCTTTGTAATCGAGCCTTATTGAATACCATTAATTGGAAAGTTAACTAATAATATGTATTAACTAAACTACTACTATCTATTAAACTTAGTGTTACAATTTGGTGTACTATTATTTATTGCTACAAATCAAGTTTGACATTTTGTTCTAATTAGATGTACATAATTCACGTTGTTGTTGTGGCATAAATAATTATGATGTTCATGTTGCTCATCCTTTGAGTGTCGGTCCAAATTTCTACATAAAATGAGAAAGATGATAGTAAGGGCATTGTTGTCGATGTAGAAGTTAACTGATATTGTAGTTCATATGCATATCATATATGCACCTTCTCTTTTGATATTTACTTTTTCTGTGTAATTTTTGGTGTTTACTTAACTAATAATAAATATATATAGAAATCATGTAATTTCTTGTAATAATTACTCAAGTTTGGAATAAAAGTTTAAAAAATATAGATCAAACTAACTAAAAATTTAGAATTTATCATCGTAATGTTTAAAAGGAAAAAAAACAAAAAACAAAAATAGACAATATTAGAATAATTTTTGTTTCTTATAGTTAATGAGAAATAAAATTAATAAACTTGAATAGACTACAATATATTCGTCAATTGTCATTGTATGGTGATGTATTCAATCTTGCCATTATTTATGCGTCTCATTTCAGAGGAGTAACATGAACATCTTATACATTCTAATTAAACAAACACCTACTAATTTTCTCAAGAGAAATTATTCAATAAACCATATGTCTCATGTCATCATGCTAATGTAGTACACCAATCTACTTAATATTTGACTTTTTGACAGTTGATCCCTAAACAAAACCTTCTAATATTTTTTTTCTCCAGTTATTGTATCTTAAATTACATGCTTAGTCATACTTGCTATAAATATTTAACCTAAAATCTAATTAATTACTTGTAATTTTTTAACAAAATAATTCTTAATTCTTTAAAAAGTAATATTTCCTTCCATAAAAACATTAGTTTGTAACGAATTTAGGAAACTTGAACAAAATAACTTATTTTATATACAATCAATAACATTTTTGCTTGGCTCCTAATATTCATGTATTTTCTAAATATTGTTAATATCGTGAAGGAAATAAAGTTCCCCAAAGATTAGCTATTTATCAATGTCAGCCGAATTGATTGATTACAGTAATTAGACAAAAGATTAAAAAAAAAAAAAAGTAGCCTAAGAAAACTACTCTCACGTTTTAATAAAATAATCACAAGCTGAATAATATTTTAAAAGCAAAGCCAATATATAGGTAATAGTAATGTCCTAATCCTAATAGTAACAAATTAAATAATAAAGGTAAACCTAAGGAATTTAAAAATCAAAACATGAAGATAAATCTTAAAAAATAGATAAAGAAATGATAAATCCTAATAATAAAATTTGAATCTTGAATGTGTAATCTTCATAATGCAAAATATCTTCATATAATCATATCGCTTAAAAAAACAAAAACAAAAAAATTTTTTTTTTTGCGAACATATCAAACTATTTTAATCCAAGTAAATATTAAAAAAACCTCGGACTCTTTTATTTTGTAAATATTTTTTCTTTTTTAAATTCGAACTCTTTAATTTTTAAAAGAGTGAAAAATGTACATAAAAAAAAGCACGGAAGAGTGCAACACATATATATTTACTATTAAATTTATATTTATATTTATATTATGTTATCAATTATATTTATACGTAGATTATTCCTTTAAAGAAAAAAAAAAAACAAGTTAAAAAAAAAAGCAGAACTTCTAAAAAAAAATCTCTGAAAGAAAAGGTTGTGTAAATACCTACACAATTTATCACAAAAATAATTGTTTTTAAATAATTAAATACCTATTTTTTAAATCTAAATGTGTTGTGCTGCTATTCTTTTAGGAAAAAAAAAAAGGGAAAAAAAAAACATGTTGGCATTTAAACGGAGATAAACGAAAATTTTGAATTTGGCGCTTAAATGGATTGTGAAAAATAAAATTTTTGACGCTTTGTTTTCGCTCAAAACACTTCAATCATCAATCGCGCCGCGCTAAAACCCTCAAAAACCTAACCTCTCTCTCCACACTTCCTCCACCGTCTTGTTCCTCTTGCTGCTCAACACTCTTCTTCTTCTTCTTCGTCTTCTTCTCCGGATGCTTGTCTCTGCGGTCTCTGCCGCCGCAGATTCCGCTCAAATCGGAGCCATTTCCGGCGTTTACTGTTGTCGTTAGGATTTTCCTTTTCCCGGACATGTTGGAAGTCTACACTAATCGCTCAATCGATTGGGAGCCGTCCCCAGTAGTAGCACTAGCCACCAGCCCCGACGACTCTCGGGTCGCCGCTGCTCGCGACGATGGATCGGTCGAAATTTGGCTCGTCTCTCCCGGCTCCGTCGGCTAGCACTGTCAGCTGGTACACCTCCCCCAACGACCCAAAATCTTCTTGCGTTCTGTCGCTATTAGATGAAATGAAAACATTTTCTAATGATTTTTGGGTTGTTTTCAAATAACCGGATTGTTCTATTTTGGTTATATTTCGGGTTTAATTTTGGGTATTTGTTGTGCATGTGTGTTTTTTTCTTATGTAAAATGTTGTTTTTGTGAAGTCTTTCCAGGTAATAGAAGCCGAGAAGGAGGGTTAGATGGAGCAGTATGAAGTTCTGGAGCAGATTGGGAAAGGATCTTTTGGCTCTGCACTTCTTGTGGGGCACAAACATGAAAAGAAGAAGTGAGTGATTACCTTGACTTCGAGTTTATGTCTTATGGCTAAGATGAATGTTTGATGATATACTCTAATGTAAAATCTTCTTCTTCTTCCCTTTTTTTTTTGCAACCACGTAGGTATGTCCTTAAGAAGATCCGTCTTGCTCGACAAACTGACAGAACCCGTCGATCGGCACACCAAGAGGTTATTTTCTCTATTTCCATGTTTATGTTAATTCTTGAAGATATAAATAAATGAACCAAGATAAACAATAAAAATTTTGAGGTTATTGTCTGTTTGTTTTTCTTGAGTTAGTGAATATGGCAAATGACTACTACTTGTGTAATTACGATGATATTTTCTCTTGCAAGTTGTCGTGTTCAATTTCTTGATGTCTAGGCCTTGATACAGCTCTTTTTTCTTTCATGTTTGTTAAAATTGATCTCTTTAAATCGTTAGACCGTCATGCTTGTCTGCGATGGTTGGTTAAATTTAAATTTGATGTAGCTTATTCATTATCAAGATATTAAGTTGTTTTCTTTCACTATGTCGCAGATGGAGCTGATTTCTAAAGTTCGGAATCCATTTATTGTAGAGTACAAAGATTCATGGGTAGAAAAGGTCATAATCTTATGAGAAATCTTAATTATTTCCCAAATTATATTATTTCCATACCATAAGCTCATTTACACTTTTACTCTGCTACAGCCCGTGGTGCGCTCCTTTCTACACTGAATTTGAATTTTATTTTATGTTTTTATTTTATTTTCCTGAATTTACCATATAATTGAGTTACAATGATTCAGTGTGATACTAGAAGTTTATGTTTCCAATTATTGTGTGGGGTCCTGTGATTGATTCTTTGGCACCACTTGCAGGGTTGCTTTGTATGCATTATTATAGGATACTGTGAAGCAGGAGACATGTGAGCTATTTATCTTGCTTTAACTATTTTCTTTTTGCTTAAAAATCGATCTCTCCGTTTTTTTTTGAAAAAAAAAATCACATGAATACACTAAATTGAGATTTTTCTGTCTATTTTTAATAAAAATATGATAGAATGAATAAAGTGATGTTAAATTTAAATTTCAAGGGTAAAGAAGAAGTGATCTGAAGTTTAGGAAACATAAATGAGAATAATTTAATTAAAAAAGAGAGAGACTACTAGAAATTATTTTTTCAAGGCTCATTCAACTTTACTTTTTAAAAATTTATTAGAATCACAAGTGGAACAATAAGAAAACAAGTTTATGTTCCTTAGTAGTATTTTTAATTTTTCTTAAAATGTTAATCATACAATCTCATTATTTTAGAAAACTAAATACGGACAAAAAAAAAGAGAGAGAGAGAGATAGCAACGCTAATATTGAGATCTAGTTAAACCAATATGCTTTTTTTATTATATATTTCTTTGTTTCTATTTCTGTCTTTCTAATTAAAAAAACATTGTTGCGAAGACATTTTAGCGGACTGGGGAAAAAGGAAAAAGGAATTGTTTGAAAAAAGTGAAGGGGTTGGTTGCAATATAATATTTTATCCAATTCATTGCGTGAGAAACGAACCTTATGAGATAAGAATTTGACGAAATGAAATACGTAAAAGTAAAATAATTAAAGACCAATTTGTTATATTGCTTGGTTTAATCTAATTAAGTATTAAATAAAGAAAGACGAAAGTCAAACAATGAGTCAATTTGATAATGTATTTTGCTTAGCTAGTTTATAAAGGTCTAATGATCTCTAACTTGTGCTAATTAATACATATAATTCCCTTTTGGTTTTATCTCCTTGACAAATTGATTTGATAGAGGGGATATAAAAAGTATGGCACCTATTATAAATTTAATTATCATCTCATACCCTGTCAAATAAACGCTCACTTTCTTTCTGTTTTGCTTGAACTTGAGCCCTACATTAATACCTCTTCCATTATCTATCACTCCTATTAGTCCTTGGGAAGCGTCAACTCACCTACTAAAATACATATTTCTAAGTTACTGATCTTTCTACATTTGACATTTAATTTCATTAAATGTTGTGTCATATATAATTATTTAGATATTATTTAACATATTAAAATTAGACATATAATCTCAATCTAATAGATACTCAAATGCTCGCATCATACTTAAGAGGATAATTGTTTCATCTCACGTTTAACAGCTATATTTATGCCTAATTAATTTCACCGATAAGGTTGATATTTCTGAACCTTGGGTACTGTTATGACTCCATGAACATGAATATAAAATTATCAGACGGATCATGAATCTTGATATGACCCATTTAATTAATTAAGAACAATTATATAATGTAATATTATTTTATTAGTAATGGTGTTTAGTATCAGTGACAATCTTGAATATTTTTTAAAAAAAAAAATTAGAAACCTTTTTCTTGGTAGAAAAAGCTCGATTGTGCACTACTACTATTTTTAACTTAACACACACAATAAGCCAATATCATAACAAGGGTTTTTTTTTTTTTTCCTTTTTCTTTTTAACTTATGGACAATATCTATCTTCATAGAATAATTTGCTCATCAATTAAATATTTTACCTGAAAACTCATTAAAAAAAACATTGTTTAATTAAAATTGACAAATAAAATTATATCTATATATATATATATATTAGAAAAAAAAAGTGTCGTATATAACCGGCCGTCGTGAATACAGAAATTAGTTGTATGGTATTTAAAGGTGTGTCTACTTCAGCATAATTTCCGTTAAAAATAAATAAATAAATAAAACAAATAATTAGTCATGTTCTACATCTTAATGGCTACTTATAATATATGTACATATACATATATATATATATATATAATCTATATATTGGATTTCATTACAAACAACTACAACTACAAGAATGACCACCCACTTTGTTCTTCAAGACTCAGGTGTCCTCAAGACTATGAACTTTCCCATCAAAACAGTAGTTCTCCTTTATCACTCGAACTACAATTTTGTATCATGAAAAGAAGGGGAAGAAAACAAAGTAGAAGTTGTTACAAATATTTCCAAGCATTATTTGGACGATCATTAGTCGTTGACACTTAATAGACATCTAAAAGTCATTATTCACACATATATATATATATATATATCTATATAAATATACATTTTTTCCAATAAGAAAAGAAGAACAGTCATTTCTTATCTCCATCGTTTATAGAAGAAGTCCGATGGTCATCAATGAAGTGCAAATAATCTGGCCCAATTATGTTTTTTTATTTTTATTTTTATTTTTTTGGTCTCTTTTCATTCAAATTAGCGCATGCACAATATTATATAAAAATAATTACATAAAAAATCTATTTTTAAAATCCCGTTTTAAATTTTATCCTTTCTCTTCTAATATCATGTAAATGTCCATTTTTAAATAAACAATCGCTTCTAGTACTTATTTAATCTTTTATTGTACTTAAAATCATTTCCTTCATTATGTTTCAGATTTTTTTTTCCTTATTTATTCACCATTATTGTATTTTTATCTTAATGACTAATTTTTTATTATAGTGATTGCATGTCAGTATGATTTAGGTTTTTTATGATAATTATAACATTATGATGATAAATTATTCTTCTATATTATTATTGTTATTGTTTTAACTA
This sequence comes from Ficus microcarpa, assembly GCA_025413485.1. Classification (NCBI taxonomy): domain Eukaryota; kingdom Viridiplantae; phylum Streptophyta; class Magnoliopsida; order Rosales; family Moraceae; genus Ficus; species Ficus microcarpa. The sequence goes on along the minus strand of CM046379.1, from coordinate 1,755,372 downwards.
TTAGTTTTTATAGTTTAAATGTGATAAGAAATTACTTATTTTTTAATACTATATCATTATGATGTTTTTCTTCATGATAATTACCATGTCACTATGATGTTTTTTTTTATGATATTGCTTTATCATTATGATATCTTTTCCTTGTATAACAGCTCGTTTACCAATTTCATGAAATCAAATTTAGACATTTTTTTTTCAGACTTTTTTCTTCCTTTTTTTTTTGTTCCTTTTTAATAATTCATTTATTTATTAATTCTCAATTCTTTATGAAAAGTATTATTGACCTTTTTCAAAATAAGGCATTTAAAACTTTATGATTACTTAGCAAATTCATATTTTTTGATACCGTGTTGAGTTTTTTAGCTTACTTGCGGGAGTATGAAATGAAACTTGGTTTCATACGAGCATAGATACCAATTGTTAAGCACTCGTAATGATTTCGTATTCAATCTTGCAAACGTGGTGCAAAGTTTAGAAGTCAAATTTGGACTATGGTTTCAGGGTTTGTTATCAAATGGAAAGCAAATTGCGGTAAAACGACTAGCTAAGAGCTCTGGGCAAGGAAGTGAAGAGTTCAGGAATGAAGTTATAATAATTGCAAGACTCCAACACAGAAACCTAGTAAGGATTTTAGGGTGTTGCTTTCAAGAAGAAGAGCGGATGCTAGTCTACGAGTACTTGCCTAACAAGAGCTTGGATTCCTTCATTTTCGGTATGCTTTCTTTCGATTCTACCTTTTCAAACATACTTTGAAGCAAAGCAGAAGAGTTTAATCACACCGATATACTACTGGCATTCACTTGTCATTAGATGAAGAGAAAAGGCAACCGCTAGATTGGAGAAGGCGGTTTGAGATAATCTACGGGATTGCTCGAGGGATCTTATATCTTCATCAAGATTCAAGACTACGAATCATCCATAGAGATCTAAAGGCTAGCAATGTTCTTCTAGATACTGCCAAAATCGCAAATTTTGGCTTAGCAAGAATATTTAGAGAAGACCAAATTGAAGCATCCACAACTTGAGTGGTTGGAACATAGTAAATGCCCCTTATACTAAAGAGTGTTTTTAGATTTCCTCTTCCTTCTAGTTATTTGAATTCCTCATATGTCGTAAATAAAAATCAAAATATCTTTGTTGTTATTATTATGCTATTGCAGTGGCTATATGTCATTGAAGCATACAATGAAAGGATTGTTTTCAGTGAAATCAAATGTATACAGCTTTGGAGTTTTACTACTAGAGATCATAACTGGCAGAAAAAACATTGGTTGTTACAAAGAGAGACCAGACTCAAGTTTGGTCGGACATGTGAGAATATGAATGCAATTACACCTCATGCAAATTATAACATGATAAATATGACATGTTTATTTCTTTTCTAAAATGATGGTAGAAGTTTCTTTCAGGTTTGGGAGTTGTAGAGAGAAGGCAAGGCCTCTCAAATAATGGATCCGCTTTTGGATGAGTCAGTTGTTGATGAAGTTTTGAGATGTCTCCAAATTGGTCTACTGAGCATGCAAGAATACGCAATTGATCGACCAACCATGTCGGCTGTTGTTTTGATGTTAAGCAATGATTCCACTCTTCCTTCCCAAAAACAACCAGCAATCACCGGTAATAGCCTTTGCGATAGTGACAGAGAGTTAGCATTTGGTGAATTTGTTAACTCTATCACTACAACAAAAGGTGCTTTTAACGACATAAAATTTATGACATTCTTGATAAAATGTCGTTAAAAGATTCATACAATGACATTGAAAAGTAAAATGTCGTTAAAAAATCCATACAACGACATTAAATTTTAAAATGTCATTAAATCCATAATACAACGACATTGTTTCAAAAAATGTCATAGAATGTTATTTTATTGATAAAAATAGTATCAATTAAAATTGTAATATTTTGACATATCACATCTTCAGTCTAATATTTTTGATACATTTGTGTATAAAATACCAAAAAGATTATGGAGTTTCTTATATGTCTTAGAACAAAAATATAAATAGAAAATTACTAACAAATGCATATATGATCAAAAAATACAAAAAATAAAATGTTTTCAACATTCTCTATGAAAAAATTTTTCAAATGATTATTGAACAACAATACCCTCAATATCCTCTCTCACATAAGGTTCATTGTCATCAACATTGTCATTATTGAGTTTAGATATATCCTGTGGTGCATATGTTTTGTAAGTGTTATCATCAAATACATCAAAATCATAGAAACCTCTTGGTGGTGCTTTCATCATAACATACCAACTTGATGTATCTTTGCGTACATTTGCATTGTGAGTATACTCCGGACAGCTATCATTAACAAGAAATGTGTCTCAAAACATTCTGCGTGCATTTGACAGTTGACTGCTTTTATTTTGTTCTCCTTCATCATTACTTGCGCTTTCCCCATGAACAGACCAAGTCTTGTGCTGAGGATCAATACCATTGACCACCAAGTGTTCAAAAAGTTCCCCTACCGTTTTTGAAGAATAATTCTTGCACTTTGCACAAGGGCACATGATCATGTCCGGATTTCTAGCTTGTTTCTTACAATTTTTAGTCAATGATTTTGGTCCCTCTTGGTAAGCATAACTATCTCTGTGAAAAAAAAAAAAATCTATATATCATACTCTCTTAAATAATAAAAATAATAATAAGAACAAAAGAAAAACTTTGATGAATACCTTGGAAATTTTGTCCAAGTTTTGTTCATCTAGTAAATCAGAAGAGATAACGACTCAAATCACTCGTGATCACGTTTCAAAAGGAGACCTGAAAAACACAATTTATATACAACAGTATAAGTTGGAATCTCAACTAAAACTAAAACCAAAACCAAAGATAGGAAACAACTAAATTGTTGACACAGAGGACTTGTAATGCGTGGATGGAAAACAAGAGCGTGATGCTACAAAGATGCAAAGTGAATATATAGAAATAATGCGCAGATCTGTCAAACTATAGATGGATTCAAATATCAATTCAGTTCTCAGGCCTATCAATCAAATATCAATGCCTAAACTCTATGCTACATTGGCAAAATTAAAGCAAAAAGCCTCTTTTGTGATAAAATCAAATATCTTAACTTGAGAGCAAGACCGGCTTCAATCTCCAACCTATCTGCAAAACAAGCACAGAACTATGAGTAAGGGCTCTCTTAAGCTAATAAGATTTGCATATTCGCATAAAGAAGAAAGGTTGAATGGAAGATCAACAAAAAATAATAATAATAAAGCTCGTATTTTACGAAAAAGGAAAGACACGGAGGTAGGAGAGATACGACAACTATTTTGTAGCATTCTTTGGTATACAATAAATGAATAAAAAAATAATAAAAATATTAAAAAAAAAAAAAAAAGGGGGCAGAGTCAACCAGCCAAATTTTTGGAAAAGAGAATTGGAAAAAGTTTTGGATAGCAAAAAAAAAAAAAAAAAAAAACAAAGGAGAGAGAGAGAGAGAGACAGAAGCATATATATGAGAAAAAAAGGTTGAGTCGTAAACTCCCCAATTAGCAAAAAGGATAAAAAAATCTCCCATTACCCATGTTATATCAAGTTCAAGGTGCATATATGTTATATATGAATCTACGAATAGTACTTGTTGTCCAGTTATTATGGAAATTGCATGTATAGATAGTTAAGTGTTAATAAGACACATAATTTCATCCTTACAATTAGAAAATTATCAGATTTAGAGAATAATCCAGAAAATTAAACAAAACTTCATCCTACACCAGAAATTCTTTACATAAATAATTAGAAACAATGACATGCAGAATTTTTCATCGATCCAAGCAACCAAAAAATTAGAATTCCTCAAATACATACACTTTAAGCAACAACTCTCATTCGAAAACTTGTTGAAATTTCTATGGAAAATAAAGAATTCCAAGACAAATTATAGATGAATACATCTTACTCGAATTTGTAAATTTTGGGACTTTCTGAAACTTATTGCAATGGAGGACAGAGGGGCTAAAAACCCCATGACAAACAAACACCAAAAAATAATAATAATAAATAATAATAATAATAAAAACCTTAGAAACCAACTAAGAAAGAGAGAAAGAACACGGAAAAAGAAAAACATGACCTAGAAGATCATACATTAAGAAAATAAAAACAAACACCCAGAAACCAACAAAAAAAAAAAAAAACACTAAAAGAGAGAGATGATCCAAGAGACCATTTATTGAGTACATATTATACATACGTTTTTGTATGTGTAGATATATATATATATATATATATATATATATATGTCCATGAATCAAGAACAAGAAAAGAAACAGGGAACACCAGGGCCATGGGCTGAGAAGGAACAAGAAGTGTACCAACAGCGTCAACAAGCAAAGGCTTGTGATTGATTTCACCATACAAGGACCTCCTATATTCCACATAGTCCTCAACACTCAGAATCTCGCACTCCAGATGTCTCAAACCCACGATCTTGCAATCGTTGAGGCCAAAGCAGACAAAGAATACTAACCCAGAACCGCCATTAACTCTATTTTTGGAACGAAATTGGTCTTGACCATAGTTGGCGATGGCTTGAACGGTGGTTGATGTTCAGTTGACAGAGGGCCGATCGTGATGCCTTTGACGGTGGGCTTCAACTGGTGTCAACAGTGTTGCTTGTCAGTTTTCTAGCGGCTAAAGTGTCCAGACCCTTAAACGATCAGGCTTTTCTTTTTTCTTTTTTTTTCTTCCCACCTTCAATAGAGACAGAGCATGAGATAAACTGATGAAAGTGTGCGGAAGAGAGAGGGGGAATATGACAGATTGTCTCACTAGGGTTTCGCACACAATCAAAGAAACCGTAAGGAGGAGATAGAGAAAGGGAAACAGAGAAATCATCTTGCCAAAGGTTTTGGCGCGCTTATTTTGGCGGGTACCAAGCAATGCTGCCTATGGCGGGTTTTTTTTCTCTCTCTCCCTCTGTTTTTTTTTGGAAGTTACTTTGACGTGTTTTTTTTTTTTTTCTCCGTTTAAAATTGAAGGAAAAATCTAGAATAGTTATTTTTGTAGCGGCATTTTAGAACGAAAAATAATTTAAAGTTAAATGATTTTGCTTTTCGAACCTATCTAAAAGAAGTTTTCTTTTTTTCTTTTTTTTTTTTTCAGCATAACGAAAAGAATGTTGCAAATGTTGTTAAGAGTAGTGGAAGAAGATAATGGGATACATGTGTGATTTTTCTTTAAAAATCACATCTGTATTTAAAAATATAATACCTACCGTGAAAGTTTCAAAAAAAAAAAGTGTAAAAGAAAATTTAAAAAATAGAATTTTAATTTTTTGAATGAATATGTATTTAAGAAAAAAAAAATAGAGAAAATATAACTAAAAAATTTAAAAAAGATCTTTAAGTCCAAAAGTATCCTAAAATATTCAAACGAAAAAAATCCTAAATAACTAAAGTAATAATGTTAAAGTTTAAATCAAAATTCAAATCTTCCTTTCTAAACTGAAAATATCTACAATCTTTATCAACATGATTGTCCGCATCAGGTGTCTCAAATGTCCCAAAGAAAAGCTGAAGAAGAAGAAGAAATAAAAACAAATAATTAAAATTTAAAATATGTTTTTAAAGTTTTAAAAAATCAATTAAAAAAAAGTAAGTGTAGCTATAAAAATTTTCACTAATTACAAAGAACCTATAAACTATTTAAAAAAGAAAAAGATATGTGTAACGTGGAGATCAACTGCAACTTACATTTTGCAATATTAATGAGTATAAACATATTTAATTAAATAAAAAAAATTTGAAGAATGTAGAATAATGTTTCAAATCTTCAATGGGAACATGTTAAATTAAAACTTATGGGGCACAACTTCTATATTCGAAATTTCAATATTGAAAATTTCATAAATTGAAAATTAAAAATATATATTACAGAAGAAAACTAAAATTTAATTAAAATAAGAAACGAAAATGCTACCTTGGAATTTTCCTTCTATCAATTTATATATAAAATATTTTTTACCTTGGAGTTTGATAGAAAATACATTATATGAATTAGGATTATATAGTTTAAGATTTACTTAGGATTATCTTTATCTCTTAGTGTTATTTTAAATATTAAAAATTTCATTTAATTTAGAATTTTGAATCATAATTATTTTAGGATTTATCTCATCTAAAGAAGACATTTAGCTTTGTTATCTTGTTTATTTTTATTTTTTTTTTCAAATTTAACTACAAGAAAGTTTTTAAAAAGATGGTTGATAGAAGTGAATAGATGATAGGATAAAGGTTTCAATTATTTTTTTTTTTTTTAATTCGTTTGTATTCTTTTTTAAATATATTATATGAATTAGGATTACATATTTTAAGATTTAATTAGGATTATCTTTTTCTCTCAGTGTTATTTTAAATATTAAAAATTACATTTAATTGGAAAGTTAACTAATAATATGTATTAACTAAACTATTACTACCTATTAAACTTAGTGTTACAATTGGTGTACTATTATTTATTGTTACAAATCAAGATTGACATTTTGTTCTAATTAGATGTACATAATTCACTTTGTTGTTGTGGCATAAATAATTAGGATATTCATGTTGATCATCCTTTGAGTGTCAGTCCAAATTTCAACATAAAATGAGAAAGATGATAGTAAGGGCATTGTTGTCGATGTAGAAGTTAACTGATATAGTAGTTCATATGCATATCACATATGCACCTTTTCTTTTGATATTTACTTTTTCTGTGTAATTTTTGGTGTTTACTTAACTAATAATAAATATATATAGAAATCATGTAATTTCTTGTAATAATTACTCAAGTTTGGAATAAAAAGTTTAAAAAATATAGATCAAACTAACTAAAAATTTAGAATTTATCATCGTAATGTTTAAAAGGAAAAAAAAACAAAAAACAAAAATAGACAATATTAGAATAATTTTTGTTTCTTAGAGTTAATGAGAAATAAAATTAATAAACTTGAATAGACTACAATATATTCGTCAATTGTCAATGTATGGTGATATATTCAATTGTGTCATTATTTATGCGTCTCATTTCAGATGAGTAACATAAACATCTTATACATTCTAATTAAACAAACACCTACTAATTTTCTGAAGAGAAATTATTCAATAAACCATATGTCTTATGTCATCATGCTAATGTAGTACACCAATCTACTTAATATTTGACTTTTTGACAGTTGATCCCTAAACAAAACCTTCTAATATTTTTTTCTTCAGTTATTGTATCTTAAATTACATGCTTAGTCATACTTGCTATAAATATTTAACCTAAATTCTAATTAATTACTTGTAATTTTTTAACAAAATAATTCTTAATTCTTTAAAAAGTAATATTTCCTTCCATAAAAACATTAGTTTGTAACGAATTTAGGAAACTTGAACAAAATAACTTATTTTATATACAATCAATAACATTTTTGCTTGGCTCCTAATATTCATATATTTTCTAAATATTGTTAATATCGTGAAGGAAATAAAGTTCCTCAAAGATTAGCTATTTATCAATGTCAGCCGAATTGATTGATTATAGTAATTAAACAAAAGATTAAAAAAAAAAAGTAGCCTAAGAAAACTACTCTCACGTTTTAATAAAATAATCAAAAGCTGAATAATATTTTAAAAGCAAAGCCAATATATAGGTAATAGTAATGTCTTAGTCCTAATAGTAACAAATTAAATAATAAAGGTAAACATAAGGAATTTAAAAATCAAAACATGAAGATAAATTTTAAAAAATAGATAAAGAAATGATAAATCCTAATAATAAAATTTGAATCTTGAATGTGTAATCTTCATAATGCAAAACATCTTCATATAATTATAACGCTTAAAAAAAAAAAACAAACCTTTTTTTTTTTTGCAAACATATCAAACTATTTTAATCCAAGTAAATATTAAAAAAGCCTCGGACTCTTTTATTTTGTAAATATTTTTTCTTTTTTAAATTCGAACTCTTTAATTTTTAAAAAAGTGAAAAATGTACATAAAAAAAGCACGGAAGAGTACAACACATATATATATATATATTTACTATTAAATTTAAATTTAAATTTATATTATGTTATCAATTATATTTATAAGTAGATTACTTCTTTAGAAAAAAAAAAAAAAAAAAAAAAACAGAACTTCTAAAAAAAATCTTTGAAAGAAAAGGTTGTGTAACTACTTACACAACTGACCACAAAAATAATTGTTTTTAGATAATTAAATACCTATTTTTTAAATCTAAGGGGGTGTTTGGTGTGTTAGTTTGAGTTGAAATATTTTAGTTGTAATAGTAAATTTTTTTGAATTTTCAGAAAAGACAAAAAACTTTTTGGGAAAAAGACAAAAACTTTTTAGGAAAAAGACAAAAAAAAGTTTGAAATGAGTTGAAAATGTGTTGTTGCCATCCACCCCCTAAACGTGTTGTGCTGCTAACCTGCTATTCTTTAAAAAAAAAAAAAAAAACATGTTGGCATTTAAACGGGGATAAACGAAAATTTTGAATTTGGCGCTTAAATGGATTGTGAAAAATAAAATTCTTGGCGCTCTGTTTTCGCTCCAAACACTTCAATGCGAAAAACCCTCAAAAGGCTAACCTCTCTCTCCACACTTCCTCCGCCGTCTTGTTCCTCTTGCTGCTCAACACTCTTCTTCTTCTTCTTCGTCTTCTTCTCCGGACGCTTGTCTCTGCTGTCTCCGCCGCCGCAGATTCCGCCCAAATCGAAGCCATTTCCGGCGTTTACTGTTGTCGTTAGGATTTTCCTTTTCCCGGACATGTTGGAAGTCTACACTAATCGCTCAATCGATTGGGAGCCGTCCCCGGTAGTAGCCCTAGCCACCAGCCCCGACGACTCTCGGGTCGCCGCTGCTCGCGACGATGGATCGGTCGCAAAACTAGCTGGGCTTAAACCAATATATGGACTATGTAAGTTTGCACCCCTTTGTATTGAATACATTATTTTTCATTTTTTATGTTTGTAAGATAATTTCTAGGGAATTTACCATGGTTCCTTTTGTTCTGTTCTGTCTTTTTGTTTTTTTATCCTTTAATGGTAAAAGTTCAGAATAATTTAGTTCTGAGTTTCTTTTTCTCTCTGGATTTAATATCCTCCTAATTGAAAAGGAGACAGAAGCTTGGTGACAAATCCTTGCAAATTTCGGAGAACTGGTTTATAGATTGTGTGTTGTAGTTTTGGGCCGCCAATTAGAATTTGTAAAATATGTCCTTAAGAAATAATGCTAGCTTCTGAAACCCGTCGATCGGCACACCAATTCTAGTTTGTCTGTGATCCTTATTGACATGTCATATTCTGGTGAAATAAATAAATGAACCCAGTTACAGAGAAACTTTGCCTATGAGTTAGTGAATCCATGGCAAATGCACTACGCAGTAAGAAAACTTGTGTAATTAGACCATCCCTGTATTCATTCTACTTAACGCAGTTCATTGTTTTTGATTCTAGGAATCTCAAAATTGATAAACAGCTCTTTTTTCCCCCCTTTCTTGTTTTGTTTAATCTCTGATTTAAATCGTTAGACCTTCATGGTTTTGCAAGGCAGACTCTGGTTTTGTGCCATTAAATTTGTCTATGCCATAGCTTTGGGTCATTATCACGCCAGCTTGCCGTTGGTCCAGTAGCGTTGGTTTCTCTTCTGGTCTCTAATGTCGCTTAAGTGGAATTGTTGATTCCTCTGATGATTTATATACAGAAATGCCAATTTTATTGTAGAGCACAAAGATTCATGGTTGTAGAAAAGGTATTGGAATGCGTTATGGGCCTCTTGAGGTATTCCCAAATTGTTTGTCCAGTACCATAAGCTCATTTACGTACTATATAAATACTCTGCTACAGCCCGTGGTGCGACTGAATTTGAATCATTACTATTTTATGTTTTTATACATTCTTTGTCAGACACTTGGAGAATTTACCATATATGAGTTACAACTGATTCAGTGTGATACTGGGAGAAGTTAATATGTTTCCTAATTATCCTGTATTGATATCTTTGGCACCACTTGCAGTATGCATTAATTATAGGATATGAAGCAGGAGCACAGCTTATCTTAGCTTTAACTGACCTTTAGAGAAAAAATAGGAAAATTTTTTTGGTGTATGCTAATTTTTTTCCTTTCTTTTTTGACGTTTTTTTCCCCTTGCTATTTGTTGTTTTCTTTTTCCAGGGCAGAAGCTATAAAAAGAGCAAATGGTGTTCATTTTCCTGAAGTGGTTGTTCCCTCGCAGCTTATTTTCGGCTTGAAATATTAATTTCGTACTATTATAAGCTGTTACAGTGACTGCTGTATGCAAAAGTAACGTGTTTATTCTTAAAACTGAATCGTGCAGAAACTTTGTAAGTGGCTGGTTCAACTCCTGATGGCACTTGATTATTTGCATGCTAACCATATCCTTCATCATGATGTCAAGGTCAGTGGGAAAAATAGATACAAATTTAGTTATAGTGTTATACTGTTTGTATGAAACTCGCAAATTGATGCTGATTTTTTTCTAATTGCTTCAGTGTTCAAATATATTTTTGACAAAAGACCGAGACATCCGCTTAGGTAAGTTTTCTTTCCTCTTGCTTCTCTCATTGTTAATTGACATTGCAAGTACCTCTGTCATCATAGAATTTTGTTTAAATTCTTACTGAGAGTAATGAAACAACTGATGGATCCAGGTGGTTTTGGTCTTGCCAAAAAGTTGACTTCTGATGATCTTGCTTCCTCTGTGAGTAGCCAAGCTTATTTGAATATTATTTTTTCTTTCCCCTGTGTCTATAAAGCTGCCCACAAGCTTGAATTTCTTGCTTCTACCTTAACGGTCCATTTGCAGGTTGTGGGAACTCCGAGTTATATGTGTCCTGAACTACTTGTTGATATACCTTATGGTTCCAAATCAGATATTTGGTCTCTAGGTAAGGGTTCTTAAATATAAACGTAAATGTAAATATATATATATATACATATATTATATATTTAAATGTGGTATTCTAGGTCACTTTTTGGCTTATGTTCAAAATGCAATTTGTTTTCTAGGATGCTGTATATATGAAATGGCTGCGCACAAGCCAGCATTTAAAGCCTTCGTAAGTTCCTGGTTTGCTGTTAGTGAGCTAGGGATTGGATCATCTCGTTTATTTGCTTTTAATTTCATTTGTAAGCAAAGAGGAACTGAATACAATGATTCTCTGTCTAAATTTGTGTCCTGGAATCCATATATTTCCCTGGAACCCTGATCTCAATTTAGAAGATGCATTAATTCCATGAAGAAAACGTCATCTAATTCCGTAGAACTGAATACAATGATTCTTTGTTTAAATTTGTAGTTCCTGCTTTCATTGCGGCGCTATGTTGAGGTATGTTTATGAGAAAGTCAAATCTTGAAGTATTGGTCCTAGTATCATTACATGTTTCCATGCATATGAACTTGCACACATGTGATGTGGAGAGAGAATAATTTGATTTTTATTGTATTGCAGCCAAAGGAGGAACTAAGTTGAGAAAGAAGCTTGCCCGAAATGGTGAAAAAGAAGGGCAAGACTGAAGCAATTCTTCGAAGATGAGAACAAGCAAAAGATAACCAAGGAATTCCTTGAACAATACCTCCAATTCAAATGCATTGACATTGGCTCTTGGAAATTTATTAACACCGAAAGTTTTATTTTTCGTTTTGTGTAATAATGTATTCTTTTTAACTATATGAACCAAAATTTGTATTTACAATTGTAAATAATCAATAATCAATAATATTATTTTAGTAAAATTTATTTTTTTCAATAATTTGTGTATTCCAAAATTTGTATTTATAATTATAAATAATCAACAATAAAAAAAATAAAATTCAAGAATACATGACACTTATCCAATGTCATGGAAATGATTTCCATGTCGTCCTATGAATGTCATGGTTTTCCAAAAACAACATTCTTTCAATGTCGTAAATTGTTTCTAATCACGACATCTTTCTATTGTTGCAATATGTATAAATCACGACATTTAAAAACTGTTATGATACACATCTATTATGACATTTTTGAACTGATGTGATACATACTAATCACAACATTTTTTAATTGTTGTCATATATAAAGACATACCAAATGAAAGGTAATAGATGACACCACTTTAATGTCGAGGACAAAGAATTCATGACATGGATCACGACATAAAAAAAAATGTCATAAAAAATGTAATACTTTCCACGGCACCCCCATTCCACGACCTTTTCAAAACTGTTGTAGAATCCATTTTACGACATTTTTTAAATGTCGTCAAAGGGCTTTTTTGTTGTAGTATAATACAAAAGAGTAATTAACGCGTTATCTCCGTCGTGTATTGAAGATATCTAGGATCCATCAGTAAACTGTGAAGGGTTAATTTAATTCTATTTCAAAAATATATACCTAGTTTTATTCACACCACCATAGATATAAGCCTGACATCCTAGTAGGAGAGAGAAAAAAAAAAGGGTCCATCACTCTTAAAACTTGTTAGTATCTTTATAACGACTTGATCTAAATGCGACCATTGATTAAGTTGCTTAAACTTAGGGTATGTTTAGTGATTTGTTCCATCTCAAACTAAAATATATATTTTTTATATTAATTTTTATTTTTTTCTGAAAAAGTTTTTGTTTTTTTTTTTCTGAAAAAGTTTTTTCTTTTCTAAAAAGTCAACAAAAATTTTCAACTCAAACTTAAAATTTTCAAACTCAACTCATTTACCAAACAAACCCTTAATTACTTGTTTTGATCTTAAACTTGACTACAAAATTTCAAAGAAATATTTTTTTATAACTTAAATAAATCATAACTTAAAATCTATAATTGATAATACCTAATAAAAAAATGAGATATCTTTGGATAACCTTTTGTTGGGATTCGTAGCAAGAAGAAAATGTATTATGTTTTGGAATATTTGATTTAATTATTCGCAAGAGCATTGACTGCAAGGCATGTGCATGCCAACAATATTTAAAGAGCCACGCAAACATCGTGCAAAGTTAATGAAGTTATAAAACAAGAGTAAAATTTTAGTAATATTAATTAATTTGACTATTGGAACATTTTAAGGTTGAATAATCAAATTGTTAATTGCAGTTGTCATGCATGACCGTGACGTTGGTACGTCACACGAGGTTTTTTCTTTTTTTTTTTTCTTTTTTTTTTTTTTTTTTTTCCAATTGTTTAACAAAGGATTAACTAATTATTTATTGCTTGAATGAGATCACACTATACTGGATTTTAATTGATTTTATTCTTTGTCAAAACTAATTAAGACTAATAAGTGAATAAATGGGAAAACTAATCATGCTTTATTTCCAAGTCATTATTAAAGCGTTGGACTGACTTTCTTTTGTTTATGCATTTAGTTATGAGAATCCATTTCCCTTCCGCATATATTTGGTTGAAATTGTGGCCTAATCCAGTTTTTTCTTTCACACTGTTACTCATTCCATTAATTGTTCATATCTTCCGGTGTCTCCTATTTGCACTTCCCCGTGAACGTAGGTATATACTCTACTCGTTTTAACTGCGTTTTAGTTCTTTCGCAGGCGTCATAGTTACCGAGCTTGTAGGCCTCTGTTGTAGTTCTTTTGCCGTTGATGTTAAACCTCTTCTAAATTCACATTATTTTTCTTAATTATCTTCTAATTTTGTGCAGGAATCAGTACTAATTGTAACAGTTTTGTATAACTACCATGAACGTGAAGTAGCGCCTGTAAACGGTGGTATGTGTAATATCTGATTTTTTCAATGTTCATATTTTCCTTCTAAAGAATTATTTTCACATTATGAAGGTATTCGTGAAAAGCTCGATTTAGGGCTTTTGTAAGATTTTGTGAGTTCTTATGGGTCGATAAGACTCAAAATCGATAGTTAAGCTTAAAAATGGACCTTTTGAGTCAAAAAGGCCGAAAAAGTACATGATTTTACAAAAGTCAACTTTGACCGAAAAAGTCAAAGTTTGACTAAGAAAAGTCAAAAGGTTGACTTTACGATATGTTGAAAAGCAGTATGGAAAGTATACTGCGAAAAATATTTTTGTAAGCTAGATAGCAAAAATAGGCCTTAAAATCACCCTAGAAAATCAAGCACACCAAGTTAAGATTAAGGGCAAAAAGGGCTCGGAAAAATAAGAAAAAAATTATACGGTCCAATTTTACACAGATAAATTTTTGTACTATGGTACAATATAAAATACTATGTATTAGTGAAGCACAGTATTAGAAATATCTGTGTGGTACAAAAAAGTGAATTTTTGGAAGAAACAAGCCAAACAAGGCTCATAAGGGATGACATCATCCAACTTTTTAATTATGATGTCATTAATCCCTAATTAAGCTTGGAAAGTATTTGTAGGGCATTCTAGAACCCTATGGCCAGCCACCTCATCTCCCCCTTGTGGGAATATCAAAAATTTTGGGGTTGTTTTATAATTTTACAAAGTTCTCCCAACCTCTATAAATAGGAATGCTTCCTATTTATTTTATTCAAAAAATTTGGGGAAACTCTTGCCAAAATTCTTCTTGAAATTCCGAAAATTTGGAGAAGAGAGGGAGGAGAGAAAAGCAAAATTTCTTGAGGACTTTTACTCAAGGGGAGTTCGGTTTTACACTAGGGAAAGTCAAGAAAAGATTGGAAAATTTTTGGGTCACTTTTGGGTGTGTGTGGTCGAGTGGGAGAGGAAGGAGAAAGGAGAGGAAAACCGAAAATTTTTTAGGGCAAATCCTTGTAATGAAGTTCAGTTTTGGTGAGGACCAACCAAGGAGCCAACCACAATTTTTGGGGTCCCAAACCAAGGTGCTGCCGTGGGTGAAAGAAAGCTAGGGGAAGAAAGGGATTTTGTCTGACCAAACCCTAACTTTGGTCCAAGGTAAATTCTAGAGCCCTAACCCTTCAATTTGAGTTCAATTTGGGATTTTAATTATGGTTCAAATTGGTTTGTAAGGACATAAATCCACTTTTAATTTTCTTGCCCTAGTTTGGTGTGTGTGCTTGATTAGGTGTCTAAGGGTGTATGGCTTAAATTCTTGCTTGATTTGTGCTAGTTGGTTGATGAATTGCACGCTAGATGTTAGGGTTGTGTGGATGATGCTTGTGTGAAATGGAATGCCAAAGTTAGAACCTTGCAAACCTAGGATTTAGGGCTTTCGGGTTTGGTTTGCATGGATCCGTGGAAGCCGCTTATGGGGTCATGTGGGATGTTAGAAACGCTGTGTGTTGGTTATGTAGGCTCCCGAAGTGGTCGGTCGAGATAGATTTCGCGAATTAGGGCGTAAACCGGACTAAACACCTGAAATTGCCAACTCGGATCCAAGACTGGTCAGTTTCGGGAAACTGAAAATTTAAGGCCTTTAGAGGCTGAATTGGGTAAAACGTAAAACATGAAAGTTGTTCGGAACAATTTTTCCTAGGGGGCAACTTAGACAGAATCCCAAAATGAGGCTCCAATGGCCTCCGTTTTTATGAAAATCCGTGGCTGGCCTGCCCAGACCCAGTTTTGAGGATCAGCCAGTTTCAAACAAAAACTGACAAAAATATAAGCGGAACCGGATTTTTCGTAAAACACAAAAGTTTTAGCATTTTTCAAGAGCTATAACTTTTGTGAAGACAAGTTTTTCAAATTCGGAGTTGATTTTTAAACTGACACGATTTTATGAGGAGTGTGCAGGGAACCGAAAATTCCTGCACATGAATTTTTACAAAAGTTTTTGAAAAACTATATCTTGTTTAAAACCGCTATTTTTAATTATGAAAACTGTTCCAAAGGCAGTTTTCGACCTTAAACAACTCTTATAAAGATTTGTTTCAAAGATAGGATTTTTACAAAAAGATTAAAGGATCTTAAAGCTAAATTACTCAGAATGCCCAAAAAGATAAGAAAAAGGAAGTTTTGTGATAAAAATTGGTAATCAAGCCGATTACGGACAGTAACCGGGATTAATACCCGAGTTACTGGGCTTAGCCCCAAAGCCTAAGGTTGACCCCAAAGGGTTGACCATGAGTTGACCAACATTAACCTTGGTTGACCCAACCTACAACTGAAGTAAGAGTTATCCAATGTAACCCTAAGGATTCCCAAGAACATAAAAATGGGCCAAGAGAAGAGGGTTAATGAAATTAACCTGATGAATTCGGACATAAGAATAAAACCCAAGGTTTTGAGAAAACCTAGCGGTATGTTAAGGGTCTAGCCCAAGAGGTTATCCAACGTAGCCTCTTAAGTAATAATCAAAATTTGATTATTCTTAATCAATGGGATAACAAATTAGGACCAACTAAGATATCAGGTAACGGGGACATACAACTAGGATTTTGTAGACATGTTGGTTAGGATACCAACATTCCACAACAAGAAATAGACTCTCACCTATGTCCATATTCAAGCAGGAGAAGGCCTGCAGCTGTGCCCAAAGGAAGGACAGCGCCAAGTCGGACATAGTAAGAGAGGTAAGTACAACTCCGCCTACAGTATATGCTCTAACTGGTACTTGCCTAAGTATGATAGATGTATGCTAGGGGTGTATGCTATTTGTATTCTTTGTGCTGCTATGTGATGTGTTGATTGCCATGATATATGTGATTGATTATGCTATGTTAAATATTGATATGATGTACAAAAGCTAAGAAAGCATGTTAAGCAAGATAATGATGTTAGTAAGAATTTAGATTATGTGACATCACGATGCATGTTCACTACATCTTATAAGACTAATAAGCTCAAGAAAGAGATAAAGAAAAGAAAGAAAGAAGACAAGCAAGCTTGCCAGTGTCGTACCACCCGTCCGAAATTGGGTTGGACTACAGATTGATTTGGATATGGACTGGCCACCTCAACCACTCCGTAGTTGCGCGCCGGATACGAACGCTAAAGTAAGGGCCCAAATGAAAGATAAGTAAGATAAGAATAAGTAAAGAAAGTAAAATACGAGCATAACTGGACCATGCATATGCTAGGCATTGTTAGGTTATGCTATTATGAATGATGTTATGAGCTGTATGCGACGCCATGTTATGTTAAGTTAGATTGTGCATGATGAGGGTGTGTGTATGACGCGGTTAAGATAGTTGTACTTGCTAAGCGAAAGCTCACTGTCTTACGTCTATGCTGTAGGTAAGCAACCTGTCAGCAATGTGTGATACAAGGTGGACGAGCGTGGCGGGGCGTACTGTGAAATCGTGGGAATTTAAGCCATTACGCGTTTTGCTTTTAAGTTATTATATTTTGTGAATACTTTTATTCAGGACATATTTTGTAAACTGCATGTTTTTAATTACTGTATAAAAAAAAAAAAAAAAAATTTCCGCTGTGTTTTGTCAAGTATGTAAGTACGTAAGTATGTAAGGTAACGGCCTGTACTAGGCGGGTCGTTACAGTATGTCCCCAGAATTCTTAGAGATTCAAGTGGTGAGGTTAGTTTCTTTACCTTGTTCTTCTTAGCACCACAAAAAAAAAAAAAAAAAAAAAAAAAGTTTAAACAGTCTACTTATGGTGTATCTATACATATAACATTCATGCCCACTAAACCTAATTCATCCGTTTTAATCACCCCAATACTAATGTACTAGAATTACCAATTTAAGTTCTTTATCAATGGTTTTGCTCCTTAATTTCTTGGTTCTTAAACAAGCAGGTTGGATTTTTCTAATCGAAAGAGTTTTAGTGCTGAAGGGAGGCAGCTTTCGAAGAAATATAAGGAACACACACCGAAAATGACGAGGACAAAAGTACTGTCAAAAATGAAGGAAATTATCGACCCACGAGGACCGTATCTTCCAACTTTGAACAAGATATTTCTAACGTCATGGGTAATTGCGGTCATAACGGATCCATTTTTCTTGTACATTCCCACTCTAAACCAGGGAAAGAAGTGCCTCAGAATGGACAAGAAATTAGAGATTATAGATCTCGTGTTGCGATCTTTCACGGATCTCTCTTACGTGCTGCATATTCTTTTCCAACTTCTTGTTGGATTAACGCCTAAAACTTATGCGGAATGGAATGATAAACAAGGGTTCCTCGATTATGCTTCGAAAAGAGTTGGAAAGATTAACTGGTCATATGTCATACTTGATGTTCTAGCTGTTCTTCCTGTCCCACAGGTAATTATAAAGGCCAATTAGAAACCATGTCGTTAGTAACCTGATCAATGACTTGATTCTAACTGGTAATTTATGCAGGTGATAATTTTAGTTTTCTTTTCGAAGATAAGGCCGGGATTCAGACCATCAAATGCGAGGAAAATTTTGTTATACATAGTTCTTCTCTTCCAATATGTACCTAAGGTTTTCGGTATCTATCTATGTTGTGAAGCACTTAAAAAGACTCGTGACATGCTCAGTAAAACTTTATGGGTTAGAGGGACATTCAATTTGTTTCTCTACATCATTGCTAGTCATGTAAGAATTCCATTTTTCATTCCATTTTGTACTAGAAATTTCTAATTATTATTTTGCTAACTTTTTTTTTTTGGTTCCTCATTCGTCTAGATTCTTGGAGCATTTTGGTACTTCTTTTCCGTCGAACAAGAGACAACATGCTGGCAGTATGCATGTAAAAATCAAACTGGATGTTATTAGCATGTATGTTATTAGCACATTTTAGCACATTTATGTTATTTTTTTCCAGATATCTACACAAGAAGCATGCAATTTTCACATGACATTGGATTTTAGAGTAACGGTCATAATGGTTATGACCGGGTGGTCATATCGTCAACAAGAACCAAGGTCATAATCGTTATGATCGGGCGGTCATAACGGTTATGACTGGGTTCTATATCGTGAACAAGATTAATGGTCATAGCCATTATGACCGAGTGATATATCGTCAACAAGAACCAATGTCATAACCGTTATGACCGGACGGTCACAATGGTTATGACTGGGTGGTATATCGTCAACAAGAACCAAGATCATAATCGTTATGATTGAGCATGTCATTTCTGCACTTGATAGAAAGAAATCCATGCAAATATACACTTGAGAAACTACAGAATGATGTTTGCAAGAATCCAGAAGGCTGGAAATCACATATCGAACACGCCAAATAACTAAAAAAGAAAAAAAAATCCAAATAAAGAATGCAGCCTGTTAGATCTGTTTTCGACACCTAACTCAGTAGAGCAAAAGCGCCTGTAGTAGTTACCACCAAAGAAGAAACCACTTTTATGTACTTAATTGGAATAGTAGCAACAGCCTCAGTCAACCAGTGCAGCCCAATCGAATTCGACATCGACCTCCTTAGTAGACGTGAACAAATAAGAATGAATAACAAAAATAGTTAGAAGTTTTATGAACACAGTACTGGTCCCGAAGCTATACCCGCCGGGTCCCTAGCCAGAACTATAAGTGCAATAAGTTATATCCACAACAACAAGTTTCTAGTAACCTCATTTGTTTTTTATTTTATTTATTTATATAAAAGAGTGATTAGCTCTAAAACACACCACAAATTTAAACATCTTGGCATAATATTATTATCCTCTGAATGGGGTAGGTTATTTATCCTATTCTTTTTCTTTCTGTATTGTTCAAATTATTCCAAAATTTTTCACAAACAACAAAAAATACCCCTCAAGTAGGACTTATTTAGATGGAGTACACGTGACTTCTAAAACAGAACCACAAATTGCAATTACATGGAACATACATCTTTGACACAATTTTCTTTTCACAACAACAAAACCGCCGTTGGTACCATGTTTTAATGGCTACAATAAGATATCATAAGATCAGTTAGCTCTTGCTGGCGTATTATAGTAGTCTAAACACTAAACAATAAAGAGTAAAATTAAGGCTTACTCACAATGCTATTTTCACAGTTGTGTACAGTCTTATGAATTAATATATATTCTATTAAAGTAAAACAAAAAAGAATGACTATAAAGATCACAAAGTACTTAAAAGGTGGAAGACCAGTTCTATAACCCCAATTATTACACAAGACTTGTTGCATATCCTGTAAGATCAGACAGGAGTAAATTTTCCAGTATCTGAGAAACTACAAAAACATGCTAATTTAAACCTCAGTCCTCTTTGATTAACTTTATTTTTGCCTCATTTCTCTGTCATTTTTCTTTTTTACTATCACTCGTAGTTACTTCGCCCTTTATTTTATTTTCTTTTCCCTTTGATTTCATTCTCCATGTTTCTTACAGGAAAAAAAAAAAAAAGAAAGAAAAGTTGATTTCTTGTAAATTTCTCTTTCAGAATTGAATTATAACCATTCTCATTTGTTTAACAGACAGATGGTTCACACACTGCAGTGATCCTCTTTGTAAATTCCCCTGTATCACCTCTTGTTGATCCTCTTGACTGTATTCACAAATTAAAAGGACAAAAAAAAGATATTATATCAAGGAATACGTTGTGATTCAACAAAAATTAGTTGAGTACATAAAACAGACATATCATGCAACCTGGAATCAAGATATTTAAATTAGAAAGAAAAACTATACCTGTTGTCTCATTAAATAACATGCTTGCTCTGTGCCTCTCCACAGATGGTCATTCTACATATGACAACATTAATTAAAAAGAAAAAAGAGAAACGTTAAATTAATAGCTATTATATCAATAAATCAAAAAGAAGTATGAGCATGTCTACTGTTACTTTGGAAATATACATGTTACAATATTAAACTTTTCTGTAAATCTCAGTGCATAGAGACAAGTAGCAAGTTATATAGAATTATCTTATAGTTTTTTGTAACCTTTTTTTTTTTTTTGGGGTAAAAACTAGTTCATAGAGTCAAGCAGCAAGATGCATAAAAAAATTATCTCATTTAATATATAATATAAAACAATTATTATTTTTGGTTTTGCATTTTGGTGGATTGTTTATCATATTTTGTTTATTGGTTGATGCGGCATCTTCGGGCAAATGTCTCAACTCTAAAACTGTATTATTCGGAAAATACTGCTTAGCAAGTTGAGGAATTGTGTAGCAAAGACTAGTGCCAGCAAAAAGTGCACAAAATTTAGCAATTAGCTCTCTCCTTTTGTTTTATACACAAGCTGTCTTTGGTAATTTATTCAAGGTATCCACAAAATCCAGCAAATATTTTAACCTATCTTTTACTCTTGACTTACATGAAAGAACACCATAATAAGATTGACAGAAGAAAGGAATTCATGTAGTAATATATCACCAACTTCAACACTTTCATTAGAATTCTGATTAAATAAATACAGCAAAATGAAGAAAGGAATAAATTACATTGGCCTTGGAAATTCCACGGAAACAAGCATAAAGGGCATGGACATCGTAAATCCAGGACGACCAAGCAACACTTGGAAATCAGTAGATCAAAGTCACTGGCCAACAGATTATTCTTGAAAAAAAAGCTGTAAACATTGAAGATGCCATGCATTTATCAAGATAATACTGGATCTTGAAAATATCGACATTAAAGTCGACGACGAAGACCAGGGATTGCTGCTATTGAAGTCTTTATCCAGTATGTTAGAAAATCTTTCGGATACTCTGATTTTTGGGAGGGATAGCTTAACATTGGAGGAGGTTCAAACGGCTCTGATGTTGAAGGAACTCAAGAAGAAGTTGAAGACGAAGGTGGAGAATACTAGAGACTCAACTAGCGAAGGGGTTGTTTGCTTGAGGCTAAAATGAAATAGCAGGAGACTCCAAGAATCATGCCCAGAAGACCAAGCCAAAGCCAAAAGGGAAATTGAAGTGCTTCATCTATCACAAAGAAGGACACTTCGAGCGTGACTGTCCGGAGAGGAAAAAGAAGAAAGTTGGCAAGAAGAATCATGATTCGGGTGATTCTTTTCACATGATCCCAGATGAACCTTAAATGTCTGACTATAAGAGACAAGATTCTGGACAAGTCTTGTTGGGTAATATTAAGGCTTGCAAGGTGATTGGGGTTGGAACTATTGCTATTCTAATGGCATATGGTTGTCAAAGGAAGCTGTATAATACGAGACAGGTTCTAGAATTAAAAAGAATTTTAATTTCTCTTGAGATGTTGGATTCAGATGGATATTCCTTCAAAGCTGAAAATGGCACCCTGAAGGTCTCGAAGGGAACTATGGTCTTTGTAAAGGGAACAAGAGTCAATGGCTTGTATCTGCTGAAAGGGAAGACTGCGATTGGAAGTTTGTCTGTAGCGCCTCAAAGGAGATCTCGAATTATGCTGCTTTATGGTATTATCGTTAAGGCCATGTAAGTGAAAAGGGTTTGCAGGAATTGGGGAATTAAGTGCTGTCGGACAACAAGAAGCTTGGAAAGTTAGACCTTTGTGAGCAGTGTGTATATGGGAAAGCATGTAGAGTTAAGTTTAGCATTGGAGAGCACAAAACAATGGGTACTCTGGATTATCTGCACTCAAACCTGTGGGGACCACCTAGAGTAACTTCTTTAGGTGGGGCAAGATATTTTGTGTCTGTCATTGATGACTGCTGACGGAAAGTGTAATATCTAATTTTTCAATGTCTTTATTTTTCTTTTAAGGAATAAATTTTTACATTATGAAGTTATTCATGAAAAGCTCGATTTAGAGGTTTTGTTAGAATTGATAAGTTCTTATGGGTCGATAAGACTCAAAATTGATTGTTAAGCTCAAAAACGGATCTTTTGAGTCGAAAGGGACGGAAAAGTACATGATTTCACGAAAGTCAAAAGTTTGATCGAAAAGTCAACTTTGACCAAGAAAGTCAAAGTTTGACTAAGAAAAGTCAAAGGGTTGACTTTACGATATGTTGAAATGCAGTATTGAAAAATATTTTTGTGAGCTAAATAGCAAGAATAGGCCTTAAAATCACCATAGAAAATCAAACACACTAAGTTAAAATTAAGGGCAAAAAGGGATCGGAAAAATAAGAAAAAAAAAATTTATTGTCCAATTTCACACAGATAAATTTTTGTACTTCGGTACAGTATAAAAATACTATGTATTAGTGAAGCACAGTATTAGAAATATCTGTGTGACACAAAAATGGACAATTTTTGAAGAAAACCAACCAAATAAGGCCCTAGGATGAAGTAAGTATGATGACCTCATGTTGCTCATTAATTATGATGTCATTAAGCTTAATTAAGCTTAGAAAAAAAAATTTTAGAAGAGCCTAGAAGCCCCTTGGCCGGCCACCTCAACATCCCTTTGTGGGAATTGCAAAAATTTTAGGGAAAATTCACAAATTCCAAAAGTTCCAAAACCTTTATAAATACCCATGCCTTCTATTCATTTTATTGAAGAAATTGAGGAAACTCTTGTAAATTTTTCTCTTGAAAAACCACAGCCAAGAGGGAGGAGAGGAAAACCAAAATTTTTTTGGGCTTTTGCTTGAAGGGTGTTCGGATTTACAAGGGAGAAACCAAGGAAAAAGTTCAGAAATTTTGTGGGTCTTTTTGGGTGTGTGGCCGAGTGGGTGAGGAAGGAGAAAGGGAGAGGAAAGTTGAAAATTTTTTTTAGGCCAAACCTTGGTGTGGAGTTCGGCTTTGGGTAGATCAACCAAGGAGCCAACCAAAAAATTTTTTGATGCCCCAAATCCAAGTGCTGCCGTGGGTCAAGAGAGCTAGGGAGAGCTAGGGAAAGAAAGGGATTTTGAGACCAAACCCTAGCTTTGGTCCAAGGTAACTTCTAGAACCCTAACTTTTTAATTTGAGCTTAATTTGGAGATTAATTTGTGGTTCAATTTGATTGTAAGGACATAAGTCCACCTTTAAATTTTCTGCCCTAGTTTGGTTGCATGTGCTTGATTGGTAGATTTAGGGGTGTATGGCTTGATTTCTTGCTTACTTTGTGCTTGTTAGTTAATGAATTTCATGCTAGATGCTTAGGGTTGTATGTCCCCTGATTTGGTCCAAAAATCTGCCCTAAGGCAGGGCACGATGGACTGCTAAGTAAGGGTGAAAACTGGATGCTTGAATTGAATGTATGCCAAACTTTAGAACCATGCAAGCACTAGGTTTTGTGCAATTCGGGTTCGGCTTGTATGGATCCATTTGAGTGACTCATGGGTTCATGTGGGACGTTAGAAGCGCTGTGTGTTTGATATGTAGGCTCCCGAAGTGATCGGTCGAGTTAGATTCGCGAATAGGACGTAAAAACGGATTAAACAACCGAAACTATCAATTCGGATTCGAAACTAGCCAGTTTCGGGAAAGTAAAAATTTAAGACCTTTAAAGGCCGAACTGTGTAAAAATCGAAACACGAAAGTTTCTCGGAACAATTTTTCCTAGGGGGCAACATGGACAGAATCTCAAAATGAGGCTCCAATGGCCTCCGTTTTTACGAAAACCTGTGGCTGGTCTGCCAAGACCCAGTTTTGAAGATCAGCCAGTTTTAAACAAAAACTGACGCAAATGCAAGCAGAATTAGATTTTTTGCAAAACATGAAAATTTTAGCATTTTTTGAGAGCTACAACTTTCGTGAAGACAAGTTTTTCAAATTCTAAACGGATCTTTAAATTGATATTGTTTTATGAAGGGTGTGCAGGGAACCGAAAATTCCTGCACATGGATTTTTACAAAAGTTTTCGAAAAACTGTATTTTGTTTAAAACTGCTATTTTTAATTATGAAAACTGTTCCAAAGGCAGTTTTCGACCTTAAACGACTCTTATAAACATTGGTTTCAAAGATGAGAATTTTTACAAAAAGATCAAAGGATTTTAAAGCCAACTTACTCAAATTGTCAAAAAGAGTAAGAAAATAAAGTTTTTAAGATAAAATTGGTAATAAATCCAATTACGGACCGTAACCGGCATTAGTACCCGAGTTACCGGGCTTAGCCCCAAAGCCTAAAGTTGACCCTAAAGGGTTTACCACTAGTTGACCAAATATTAGTTAAGATTGACCCAACATTTATTTAAGTGAAACCTTAAGGGTTATCCAATGTAACCCTAAGGATTTCAATAACATAGAAATGGGCTAAGAGTAGAGGGTTAATCAAATTAACCCGATAAATTATGATATCAGAGTAAAGCCCCAGATTCTTAAGAAAACCAAACTGTATGTCAAGGGCTTAGTCCCAGAGGTTATCCAACGTGGCCTTTTAAGGAATAATCGAAATTCGATTATTCTTAAGAAGTAGGAAAACAAATTGTGACCAAGTGAGATATCAGGTATTGGGGACATACAACTAAGATTTAGTAAGCATGTTGGTAGGACACCAACATTGCGCAATGAGAATCAAATTCTCACCTATGTCCTTATTCAAGTAGGAGAAGGCCTGCAGCTATATTATGTGGAAGGACAGCATCAAACCGGACATAGGGAAAGAGGTAAGTACAACTCCGCCTACAGCATAGGCTCTAAATGGTGCTTACCCAAGTATGTTAGATGTATGCTAGGGGTGTATGCAAATTGTATGCCATGATGTATGTTGCTATGATGTATGAAAGGTAAGAAAGCATGTTAAGATAATGATGTTAGCATGAATTAAGATCATGTGACATCACGATGCATGCTCACTAAATCTTATAAGACTGATAAGCTTAAGAAAAAGATAAAAAAAGAAGGAAAGAAGGCAAGCAAGCTTGCCAGTATCGTACCACCCGTCCGAGGTCGGGTAGGACTATGATTTGAGTTAGACTGGGCTGACCGCCCCAACCACTCAATAGTTGCGCGCCGGGTACGAACACTAATGTAAGGGCCCAAAAGAAAGGTAAGAACAACTAAAGAAAGTAAAATACGAGCATAACTGGACCATGCATATGCTAGGTATTATAGGGTTATGCTAAGATGAATGATGCAATATGTTAATATGTGATGCTATGTTATGTAAGATAGATTGTGCATGATAATGTTTTGTGTACGACGCGGATAAGACAGTTGTACTTACTGAGCGAAAGCTCATAGTTTGAGATCTATGCTGTAGGTACGCAACCCATCAACAATGCGTGATACAAGGTGGCAGAGCGTGACGAGGCGTACTGTGAAATCGTGGGAAATTTATCCGCTACGTGTTTTGAAATTAAGTACTTATATTATGTGAAAATTGTATTCAAGACATCTTTTATAAGTCGCACGCTTTTAAATATTGTAAAAAAAAAAAATTTCCGCTGTGTTTTGGCTATATAAGTAAGGAAGTAAGTACGTATGTAAGGTAACGGCCTATGCTAGATGGGTCGTTACAGAAAGTGTGGGTCTTCATTATGAAAAATAAAGATCAAGCCTTAGAGACTTTAAATGGTAGCTGGTGTTGATAGAAAAACAGACTGAAAAAAAGGTCGAGAGGCTTAGAACAAACAATGGCTTGGAGTTTTGCTCAGGTTTGTTTGCGGAATATTGTGTCCCTCAAGAAGTTCTCAGTCTTGGAGAGATTCAATAAGACAATCTTGGAGAGAACCAGGTTTATGTTCTCAGTCTCAGGATTACCAAAGACTTTTTGGACAGAAGCAGTTAAAACTACTTGTTACTTGATCAATAGATGTCCCTCATCAACAATAAACTTTAGAGGACCTCAAGACATGTGGTCAGGAAAGCCAGCCAAGTATAATGATGTAAGAGTTTTTGGGTGTGCGGCCTATGCTCATGTTGAACAGAGTAAATTTTATCCTAGAGCCAAGAAATGTATTTTCTTGGGATACTCTAAAGGAGCCAATGGGTAGAGCTTGCAGGTGTAAAAATCATTGTTAGCCATGATGTGGCTTTCAATCAGACTGAGTTCTACAAAGGTCTCAAGCTCCAGTCTGTTACTGATGAAGACCTAGCACAGTGATATGGTATCGAGCGTGAGGTAGAGACAATGGAACAATAAGCATTGGAAAAAAAGAAATGTTGCTGATCAACCGTCACCTGAGGCTGTAGATCAATCTCAAAGCTACAATCTAGTGAGGGATAGACAAAGAAGAGACATAAGACCTCCCAGTAGGCATGGCTTTGCAGACTTAACAACTTTTGCCCCATGTACAATAGAGGAATTGGCTGAGCGGGCTAGTTTTCAACAAGCCATGAGAAGTCCAGAGAATTCTTGGAACATGCCATGAGAGAGGAGATGAAGTGACTAGAGAAGAACCAAACTTGGAAATTGGTGAGAAAGCCAGATGGGCAGAAACTAGTTTAAGGCTAGGATGGTGGCAAAGGGTTCACTCAGAAGGAGGGTCTTGACTATATAGAAGTCTTTTACCTGGTAGTCAGGCATACTTCAATGAGAGTGTTATTGGCCCTTGTAGCTACATTGAACTTGGTATTAGAGAAACTGGATGTCAGAACTACCTTTTTTCATGGAGAGCTTGAGGAGAAATAGATGAAGAGAAACAGACAATGGAGATAATCCCTTGCTCAAGTGCTGTGGGGAGTTTTAATGTACTCTATGATCTGTACCAGACCGGACTTGGCTCACTCAGCAAGTCTGGTTAGCAGATTTATGAGTAATCCTGGGAAGCAGCATTGGCAGGTAGTAAAGTGGATTTTAAGGTATTTGCAAGGGACTTCATCTGTTGGCTTGGTGTATGGAAAGGTAGGTGGAGCTGGGAGGGGGAATTATGGGATATGTTGACCCAGATTATGCAGGAGACTTGGACAATCGCATATCACTTACAGGTTATGCTTTTCAAGTGAATGGATGCACTGTAAGTTGGAAGGCAACTCTGTAGCATGTGGTGGCTTTATCTGCAACAGAAGCTGAATATATTGCTTTAAAAGAACCAATAAAGGAGGCTCTGCGGCTTAAAGGAGTGTCAGGAGAGTTAGGAATTCAACAAGATAATGTGGTGGTTCTGTGTGACTGTCGAAGTGCTATTCATCTGTCAAAGAACCAAGTGTTCCATGATTGCACAAAGCACATTGATGTGAGGCTGCATTGTTTCATTAGAGAGGTCTTGTCTAATGGAGGTGTGCTGGTGAAACAGTTATCTACAGAGGACAATGCAGCTAATATGGTTACTAAGGCATTGCCAGCTTCAAAGTTTCAACACTGTCTGAATTTGCTTCTAGTCATACCAGCAGTATTCTGATGTACCTGTAGAACTGGGAATTGCAGAGGAGATTCTAGGTGATTTCTCGGCAAAATCAATATAAAACAAATTCAGTGGCTCCAACGTTTACATGTCATCTCCTTGGAAACTTCAATTATAATGCTGATAATGCTGATTTAAGTGCCAACTAAGATGCTGAGGGTTGTGATGACCCTCAGCTTCATTCTTTCCCTCTGTTTCCCCACTTTTATAGTAGTTTAAGTACTATTGTTAATAATGTACTCAAAAGATGCTCTCTGAAATCATCCTTATTTGGCTACCTATCACAATATAGTACCCTTGGTTGGTCCACAACTTTTTCTTTTCTTTTTTTGTCCCGGTAGGAAAGTGCACGGTTCGTCGACAACGTTGACCGTACTTAGACACCATTGGCTTGGGCAAATTACGCAGACGTTCTCAACCTATGGGCTATATAATGACACAGATATGTATTATGTATATGATAAAATTTTTCCCATCTCAAGTTCTTCCTCTTCTTAATATTACAATTTCTCTCCTCATTTCTTCTGATTTCTGCTTCTCCATATTATCTGCTTATTTTCTTCGTACATATCTTTGAATTTTATTTTTTCCTTGATTTCCTCTCTTCATTAGCTCTGCGATGGATGCTATGGCTACGCGTTTGCCTAAAGTTGTTGTAGTCTTCTTTCTCTGTCTCCTCCACATCGCTGGTAAGCTAAGCTCTTACAAGTTTAGGCCTCGTTTGGTGTTTAATTTAAAACTGTATTTTTCATCTCAGTTTTTGTCTTTTTCTTACAAAGTTTTTGTCTTTTCTGAAAAATCAACAAAAATTTTTAACTCAAACTTAAAATTTTCAACTCAAACTCATTCACCAAATGGACGCTTAGTATTAATAAATTATCCGCTAAATGTTGAAAAATACTGTATTCAAATGGATCTAAGATTTCGTTCAAAAAATCACAACGGATGTGTTTCCATGTATCTTAATTAGGCACGTCTTCGAGGTTGATGATTACGATCAGAAGTTCATGCACTGACACTATATGGCCGGCGATCGTTTCCAAACCCCATTCGCCAGAGCTGATCTTCGAGAACATGACCGGCTTCGCACTCCGAACGGGAGACTCCAAGACCGTCTCGACTCCGGACAACTGGGCCGGCACGGTATGGAGCCGCACCCACTGCAAAATAAACGCCGACGGAAAATTCACTTGCGGGACCGGGGACAGGGGCGGCAGCGGAGCCTCGGTGCCAGCCGCCACCACTCTCGTCGACTTCACCCCGAATGGCGGGGTCGGCGAGTACACCTACTCCGTTAGCCTTGCGAAGGGGTTTAACCTGCCGGTGACTGTGGTCCCTGGAGGAGTTGAATCGAGATCAAACTCATGTAGGGCAACAGGCTGTGATGCTGATGTGAATAAGGAGTGCCCTAAGGAGTTTCAGGTTGTGCTTATTGGAAATAACAATTCTGTCATTGGGTGTACCAGCGCGTGCGAGTCGTTTAAGGAGTCTAAAGATCACTACTGTGGTCGTGCCCAAATGCTCAGGCCTTTGAAAACGACAAAACCAGCAATACTACCTTTGAATGTTCCTCTGCAGATTACTATGACGTCCACTTCTGTGCTTCCAGTTTTCCTTCAACTCCTGCTATCTCCGAACTCTTGCGGTAATTAGAATTTATTTATTTATATATATATTCTAGCCTATATATATACATTTACATATATCTTTTGTTTTTGTTTGTGTTTGTTCTTCATAGATCTTGTTATTTATTAATTCTATTAATTGTATGGAATATCCATTTTGAAATTATCCTAATTAATATGGTTGATGTGCGTGTATACTTGCACTAAATTAATTGTACTATTAATTCCCTTGAGCTATATATATCTATATGGTATTTTTGGCTTGTTATTTTGTTTCTAACTTTTTTTCATGATCATCTCTCAAGTGATAACTAACCATGTGTAAATCTAACTTAAATATAAAACTGCAAACTGTCTCACTAAAAATTCACAAATAAGAAAAGTTTTGGGGATATGTGTCGATTTGTTTTTTTAGATAAGCAACAATTAAGGAAAAAGCCATAGATAATAGGGGCTTTAGAATCCGTGAATATATATGCATACATATATATATATGATATTAATGATAAAATGTTTTTCATAAAGTTAATACCCAAATTAATGTTAATATATTAATGTTTTTGGTAACAGAGCGAGTTCGTCAGATGGGTACGAGAACATCCCAGGGGGAGATGGGTACGAGAACATCCCAGGGGGGAGGTGTTGACGGATGACAGTAGCACAAGTAGTAGTAGGGTCAAAATTATTATTGGCATACTCAGCCCCCTCGGCGCTGCACTCTCATCATATCTAGGGTATTTCCTTTGGAAACGCAATTGTTGTCCCCACAATTGTTCATTTTTCGGTAACAAAAATTGCTTCTGTTGCAACTGTATTTGGGGTCCCAACAATTATTGCAATGCAAGTTGTGCGCCACTTTGTAGTCGACATCAAAATCCTCAAACTGCCGCTCCCACTCGAGCCCCCAGTGGAAGTTCTTCGTCACAAACTGCCGCTCCCACTCGAGCCCCCAGTGCAAGTTCTTCGTCACAGCCTGTTCTACAGCAAAAGCTAAAAACTGCCGCTCCCATTGCCGTTTCCCACGGTGAAAGTTCTTCGTCAACGCCTGTTCTACGGCAAAAAGAGGAGAAAAGAGTTGGCACAAGGAGAGGACCGAAATAGTGTGACGTGTAGTGCTAGCTAGGCAAGCAGCTTAATGAATTCCTCCTGCGCGAGAGCATAGCCAACAAGATTCTGGAGTCTACATGGCGCGTGGGTTCTCGGCTCGATCAGGGTGTCGATCTTTTGGAGTCTACGAGACACTTTGATTCTCCTCCACCTCATGCCGGGAGGGCTCAGGCAGCTGCCCGAAATCTTGTCTCTTCTGATTTTGTAACAAATATATATTTACATTTGCTTCAGAGTACTCGTTTAATAATTAATGAGTTACATTATTAAACTAGCTTAGCAGGTTATAATTATCAAACTGTTAAATAATGAGTTATGCATTTATGGATAAGATTTCAGTCTTGCATTCGAAAAAATTTAGTAACATTATTGTTTCTCCTATAATTGTAATCTCTTTTGTGTTTTAATTGATAGTTAAGTAATTTGCAATCTTCTCTAGCAAAAAAAAAAAAAAAAAAAAAAAGGACAGAAGAAGCAATTTGCAACTATTATATTTTGCAAGTACGGCTAATTTGTTCAACAAAAAAAAAAAAATGGCCCTGTGAAACTAACCCTATGTTAAGTATCTTCATTGCATTTAATTTAGTTTTTTCTTGCTCTCTATTTTTATCCTCGGCGAAGAAGTGAGAGAGAGAGCGTTTAAGAAAGAGAATGAGACTACAAAAGGAAAAAAGATGGGAGGGAGAGAGAGTGCATTGGTTATGGAAGAGAGAGTACGGACATTGTGATGGGGTTTCTCTGAGTTAGCAGAAGACAAATATTAACAAAATATTAATAACAATAACAAAATTAAAGAGAAAAATGGATATTTACTAATGTCAGTACTATGAATAATTGTTAAGGTGTCAATTGATAACTGGTTGTACTTTTGAGGAAAGGACAAAACGATCCTGGTTCGTCTTAAATTTTCAACCCACCTTCCACGCAAAAGGATGTGTAATTTTTTAACAATTAAAACCCCATTAACTGGTTCCTTTGCCAAACCGGATTTTAGCCGCTGGTCACTGCCCCTCCAATGATCGTGCGCGTTGCTTTCAATCTAGTAACGAACAAGTAGACATGCCCTCTATGCATATATATATATATATATATATAATGGCTAATTTAATCCATTTGATTTGTAAGGTTTTAAAATAACAAGAGGATTGAAATTAAGGAGATATTTAGTGATTCTTTCCATCTTAAATTAAAATATATATTTTTTATCTTAATTTTCATCTTTTAAAAAAAAAAATTTTTTGAAAAAATTTTTTTTTTTTTTTTAAATTAAAAAAAATTTTCAACTCAAACTTAAAATTTTCAAACTCAATTCATTTACCAAACAAATCCTAGTATAATAAAAAAGTATAATTAGTTTAAAATAATAATATAAAAATGCCCCTGACTCAGAACAACTGTGATATCAACCCATTGTCGGTCGAAGCTCGGCCGCCATCGTTGCCGGCAACCCAGGGAGCTTCAGCAAATTGGATGATTGGAAACCAGAGCTAGCCAGCATCAGCGATGTCGCGAATTTCATAGCGCGTCGCTGTCGCCGTCGCAAGCTTCGTCACCAGAAGCCCGCGATCTCCATTGAAAGATTCCTCGCTGTCGTCGTCAACCGCAAGCGAGCGTCCATTGTTGTTGTACTCCGCAAGCGAGCATGGACAGATCTCCGGCAGTGATTTCTCCGGATGGACTCGCGATTTCTTCGGCAGCATCGCAACAGCACTGCGATCGACGAGCAGCAACAGCCGACGAGCAGCTACCTCCCCGCAATGACGGCTTAGTCTCCGACGACAGTAACGGTGACGGTGCTGGTATAGGATTAGTTAAAATAAATCATAATGAATATAAATCATTTACCTTTTAACATGTGCGGTCTATGAGATTATCATTTACTTCTTAAAATAAATAATTTCACATTGTATTTTCCCCTTTTTATCTTGCCATGAAAATGAAGAATTATTGAATTTTTTTTCTCGTCAATTTTGGTAAAAATAACAGCCAATACCCTTGATTGCCAAGAGTTTTTTGTTCAAAAACGAGACTACCAAAATGCAATGATGACAAAGAGACTTAATATAATCACCAATTTCTTAAAACAATTATGACAAAGAGAACCACACAAATTACTGACCAACGAAATATCAATGAAAAAAGTGTGGATATGATCAAACATCAGTGGCGGAGGTGTTAAGGGCCGAGTTTTTATTTCATTTTTAATTTTGCTTAAAAAAGTTTTGTATTTGACAACAACTTTGCCCATACTCAGAGTAGAAGAGTCTACATAAAAGCCCCCACTTAGACATGTACTATGAAGACTTTTCCCATGATCTGCAAAAGTGGGAAACCAACACCTGTAAAAAATTGTAAATGCCATGATCAGAGCTAAAAATAAGTGTAAATGTCAAAAAGAAAGGAAGAGAGTGGTAAGGCCCATCAGCCTACCTGGTTGTTGGCTGTACAATTTTCTATCCAAACGAAAACACCACTCAAAAGGGGGTAAAAAAATAAAAATAAAAAATAAAAAAATAAAAAAATAAAAAAAAACCAGAAGATGAAGGTTGGCTGTAGAAAAGCCAAAAAACAAAAACAAAAACAAAACAAAACAAAAAAAGTGAAAAGAAAAGTTCGAGCTTGTTGGTTTGTTTGGTCCGTAGAAAGTTGGCAATAGAAACTAGAGAAAGAGTCTGTAGCTGTAGCCGAGTATTTGTTTATAAAAAATGGGAAGTGGTGATGGTTTGAGAACTTCTGCATAAGGTATGTTGAAAATTTTGTTTTGTTAATTGTCATTCATATTAAGACCTTTGATTTGGGCTAAATTTTGTTTTTTTTTTAATTGATCTTTATTACTTCTACATTCCCGATTTTCTATACCATATTTTTGGTAAGAAAAAAAAAACAGACAAAAAATCTTTCTTGTTTCATAATTTGTATTATTTCAATCAAATATTTCATTACTTATATTGAACTTTTATAATTGATAAACCTGTACAAAGAAAATGACAGACAAGCCTTGAATCTTTTTCAACCCCAACCAATTTTATTAAATTGAAAAATGCATAATAGAGGAAATAGATAGGTAATTTAATAAGATTGTACTCTTGTAAAATGTAAATAATCGATTATGAAATCGAATTGGAGACCAATGAATGAATGATTGATAGTCTAGAGTAATACAAGGTAAACTTAGCTCAGCCTTAAACAACTATTATATCATATAGATCCTCAACTCCGCCTCATTGTCCTCTCCATAATTTAGTTGTCATTTTGTCAAAATCAATAAAATGGGAACCATGATTTTTAATTTGTTTTGAGCCTTGAACCGTACCTAATTCAGGTTGCCTATGTATCCTTTGTTGAATGAGGTTGATGTAGTTCATAGAATATGAATTTTGTATTTGGATAATTTCCCGGCTACGACTTTATAAGAAATTGAAAAAGATCTTTTATGAAATTTGATTTGGAATTCGACATTTAAAAATTGTAAATGTACCTAATTTTTGTGATTAAGTTACCAACGCATCCAGAATGAAATCAAGTCATCGTAGTTCGTAGATTTGATTTTTTAGAGTTTGTTTTAGATTGAACTCCTTCATCTGCCTCTGATTGAATTTTGGAGGAAATTCTAGTTTTGTTAGAACTGTGGAGCGGGAGTCGAAGTCTACTTTACACTTGACTTTTATGTGAGTGAGACTTTGTATTGCATTTGTTACCTTCTGCAATTATTATAACGTTTGCTTTTGATCTTTTCGGCCATTTTTGTTTGATTGCTTCAGAACAAGAAACCTCCACGTAAATTCCCTTGAATTTCCAACACATTTGTAGCAAGTAGGAGCCTTTGTCTCCTCATTGTTGCCATGGGCTTT
>CM046379.1:1706050-1720766 GCA_025413485.1 Ficus microcarpa | reverse complement strand
ACCAACACCAAGCGATGGTCCCTAGGGCTGGTTCCTTGCTTCTCTCGGCCACTAAGGGTCCTTGGCCCCTAAACTGAAAAATTTTTCTTTCCCTTTCTTCCTCACAAACCCGAGGCTGCACTAGTGGGGAAATTAGTCTCCCAAAACTCACCTAAATCACTCACTTGGCTTGGTTAGCTCACCCGAAGGTTTGGCCCTAAAATTTCCCTCAAAAATTTCGGCTTTTCCCTTGGTTTCCCTGCACTCTAGCCCACGGCAAGGCTGCTCACAAAGGGCTGCAAAAGTTTCTCTTCCTCTCCCTCGGTTTTTCCTAAGCCACCCGAAGCAAGTGGATGGTTTGGCTCTCAAAAATTTTCTGATTTCCCTTGTTCTCTCACACGGATTTCTTGCTGAAAAATTGCAAGAGTTTTGTTGTATTTTGTGAATAAAAATGAAGGAGGTGAAGGGGTATTTATAGAGCTCTTAATGAGCTTCCAAGAACCAATTTTTTGGTTCTTATTTCTTGTGCTTGCCGACCAAGCAAGGGAGAAATGGAGGACAACCAATTGTGAGTTGTCATGGGACACATGTCACACAAGGATAGGACCACCACACCAAATGGATGAGAACAAAAGTTGTTCTAGCAACTTCTTGAACCAAACTTGGTTTTTTGACTGAAAATCTTGAAACGTCGAGTTTAAAAAATTAAATTTCAATACTATAAATATTATTTTACAGATTTTGGATTTTTGACGTGCCGTCGAAAATCGGGTCGAAAAATCTTTTTCTGTTTTCTCAAACCCTTTTGCTCTATGAGCTCAGAAAAATCGCCGGATTTGAAAAGCGAATAACCGAAGTCTCTTTTCATTATCTGTTAATAAAATGAGTTTCGGCAGTCTTTTTCGTGAAAAACTGATCTTAAAATTCATATTCTTAATTTCGACCATTTTGGTCAAACGTTGACTTTTCGGGTCAACGGTTGACTTTTCGGTCAAAATTTTGACTTTTCATAAAATGATCAGTTTTCACTTATTATTGTCCGAAATATCAGTTTTAAGCCTTTTTGAGCTATAAAAACCCACAAAACACATCTGAAAGTTCTGGACTGAACTTTACTCATAAAATCACATAACCACACATGTATTAATTCTCTACAAGAATTAGCAACATGGAAACCAGATATTACAAAGGGGACCGTTGGAATACTATTTAGATCAAGATTTAATGATTTAAATTTCTAGAAATTTTGAGCCCGACCAATTTTCTCTCACTAGAGAAGGCTATAGGCTTTAGAAAATGGTGTAGATATTGGGAATACCTTCAATCGTAATCCGGAAGGAGTTTTTCGACAGAAAATGGATTATTAGAATTCTGTTAAATGTATCTTTTAATGATCCAAAGTTGTAGAAATTTTGAGACAGATAAATTTTCTGTTGCCAGAGAAGGCTATAGGCTTTGGAATTTTGATACATACCAATTTTTGCTCGACGGAGTAGGCTATAGCCTTCGAATATTTTGAGTACCTTAAATCACCATCCGAAAGGTATTTTTCGACCTAAAGGGGACCGTTGGAATACTATTTAGAGCAAGATTTAACGATTTAAATTTCTAGAAATTTTGAGCCCGACCAATTTTCTCTCACTAGAGAAGGCTATAGGCTTTACAAAATGGAGTAGATATTGGGAATACCTCCAATCGTAATCCGGAAGGAGTTTTTCGACAGGAAATGGATCATTAGAATTCTGTTAAATGTATCTTGTAATGATCCAAAGTTGTAGAAATTTTGAGACAGATAAATTTTCTGTTGCCAGAGAAGGCTATAGGCTTTGGAATTTTGATACATACCAATTTTTGCCGACGGAGTAGGCATAGCCTTGAATATTTTGAGTACCTTAAATCACCATCCGGAAGGTATTTTTCGACCTAAAGGGGACCGTTGGAATACTATTTAGAGTAAGATTTAATGATTTAAATTTCTAGAAATTTTGAGCCCGACCAATTTTCTCTCACTAGAGAAGGCTATAGGCTTTAGAAAATGGAGTAGATATTGGGAATACCTCCAATCGTAATCCGGAAGGAGTTTTTCGACAGGAAATGGATCATTAGAATTCTGTTAAAGTATCTTTTAATGATCCAAAGTTGTAGAAATTTTGAGACAGATAAATTTTCTGTTGCCAGAGAAGGCTATAGGCTTTGGAATTTTGATACATACCAATTTTTGCTCGACGGAGTAGGCTATAGCCTTCGAATATTTTGAGTACATTAAATCACCATCCGGAAGGTATTTTTCGACCTAAAGGGGACCGTTGGAATACTATTTAGAGCAAGATTTAATGATTTAAATTTCTAGAAATTTTGAGCCCGACCAATTTTCTCTCACTAGAGAAGGCTATAGGCTTTAGAAAATGGAGTAGATATTGGGAATACCTCCAATCGTAATCCGGAAGGAGTTTTTCGACAGGAAATGGATCATTAGAATTCTGTTAAATGTATCTTTTAATGATCCAAAGTTGTAGAAATTTTGAGACAGATAAATTTTCTGTTGCCAGAGAAGGCTATAGGCTTTGGAATTTTGATACATACCAATTTTTGCTCGACGGAGTAGGCATAGCCTTCGAATATTTTGAGTACCTTAAATCACCATCCGGAAGGTATTTTTCGACCTAAAGGGGACCGTTGGAATACTATTTAGAGCAAGATTTAATGATTTAAATTTCTAGAAATTTTGAGCCCGACCAATTTTCTCTCACTAGAGAAGGCTATAGGCTTTAGAAAATGGAGTAGATATTGGGAATACCTCCAATCGTAATCCGGAAGGAGTTTTTCGACAGGAAATGGATCTTAGAATTCTGTTAAAGTATCTTTTAATGATCCAAAGTTGTAGAAATTTTGAGACAGATAAATTTTCTGTTGCCAGAGAAGGCTATAGGCTTTGGAATTTTGATACATACCAATTTTTGCTCGACGGAGTAGGCTATAGCCTTCGAATATTTTGAGTACCTTAAATCACCATCCGGAAGGTATTTTTCGACCTAAAGGGGACCGTTGGAATACTATTTAGAGCAAGATTTAATGATTTAAATTTCTAGAAATTTTGAGCCCGACCAATTTTCT
This sequence comes from Ficus microcarpa, assembly GCA_025413485.1. NCBI lineage: Eukaryota > Viridiplantae > Streptophyta > Magnoliopsida > Rosales > Moraceae > Ficus > Ficus microcarpa. Next base: position 1,717,673 of record CM046379.1, on the reverse strand, counting down.
CTCACTAGAGAAGGCTATAGGCTTTAGAAAATGGAGTAGATATTGGGAATACCTCCAATCGTAATCCGGAAGGAGTTTTTCGACAGGAAATGGATCATTAGAATTCTGTTAAAAGTATCTTTTAATGATCCAAAGTTGTAGAAATTTTGAGACAGATAAATTTTCTATTGCCAGAGAAGGCTATAGGCTTTGGAATTTTGATACATACCAATTTTTGCTCGACGGAGTAGGCTATAGCCTTCGAATATTTTGAGTACATTAAATCACCATCCGGAAGGTATTTTTCGACCTAAAGGGGACCGTTGGAATACTATTTAGAGCAAGATTTAATGATTTAAATTTCTAGAAATTTTGAGCCCGACCAATTTTCTCTCACTAGAGAAGGCTATAGGCTTTAGAAAATGGAGTAGATATTGGGAATACCTCCAATCGTAATCCGGAAGGAGTTTTTCGACAGGAAATGGATCATTAGAATTCTGTTAAAGTATCTTTTAATGATCCAAAGTTGTAGAAATTTTGAGACAGATAAATTTTCTGTTGCCAGAGAAGGCTATAGGCTTTGGAATTTTGATACATACCAATTTTTGCTCGACGGAGTAGGCTATAGCCTTCGAATATTTTGAGTACCTTAAATCACCATCCGGAAGGTATTTTTCGACCTAAAGGGGACCGTTGGAATACTATTTAGAGCAAGATTTAATGATTTAAATTTCTAGAAATTTTGAGCCCGACCAATTTTCTCTCACTAGAGAAGGCTATAGGCTTTAGAAAATGGAGTAGATATTGGAATACCTCCAATCGTAATCCGGAAGGAGTTTTTGACAGGAAATGGATCATTAGAATTCTGTTAAAAGTATCTTTTAATGATCCAAAGTTGTAGAAATTTTGAGACAGATAAATTTTCTGTTGCCAGAGAAGGCTATAGGCTTTGGAATTTTGATACATACCAATTTTTGCTCGACGGAGTAGGCATAGCCTTCGAATATTTTGAGTACCTTAAATCACCATCCGGAAGGTATTTTTCGACCTAAAGGGGACCGTTGGAATACTATTTAGAGCAAGATTTAATGATTTAAATTTCTAGAAATTTTGAGCCCGACCAATTTTCTCTCACTAGAGAAGGCTATAGGCTTTAGAAAATGGAGCAGATATTGGGAATACCTCCAATCGTAATCCGGAAGGAGTTTTTCGACAGGAAATGGATCATTAGAATTCTGTTAAAAGTATATTTTAATGATCCAAAGTTGTAGAAATTTTGAGCAGATAAATTTTCTATTGCCAGATAAGGCTATAGGCTTTGGAATTTTGATACATACCAATTTTTGCTCGACGGAGTAGGCTATAGCCTTCGAATATTTTGAGTACCTTAAATCACCATCCGGAAGGTATTTTTCGACCTAAAGGGGACCGTTGGAATACTATTTAGAGTAAGATTTAATGATTTAAATTTCTAGAAATTTTGAGCCCGACCAATTTTCTCTCACTAGAGAAGGCTATAGGCTTTAGAAAATGGAGTAGATATTGGGAATACCTCCAATCGTAATCCGGAAGGAGTTTTTCGACAGGAAATGGATCATTAGAATTCTGTTAAAGTATCTTTTAATGATCCAAAGTTGTAGAAATTTTGAGACAGATAAATTTTCTATTGCCAGATAAGGCTATAGGCTTTGGAATTTTGATACATACCAATTTTTGCTCGACGGAGTAGGCTATAGCCTTCGAATATTTTGAGTACATTAAATCACCATCCGGAAGGTATTTTTCGACCTAAAGGGGACCGTTGGAATACTATTTAGAGCAAGATTTAATGATTTAAATTTCTAGAAATTTTGAGCCCGACCAATTTTCTCTCACTAGAGAAGGCTATAGGCTTTAGAAAATGGAGTAGATATTGGGAATACCTCCAATCGTAATCCGGAAGGAGTTTTTCGACAGGAAATGGATCATTAGAATTCTGTTAAATGTATCTTTTAATGATCCAAAGTTGTAGAAATTTTGAGACAGATAAATTTTCTGTTGCCAGAGAAGGCTATAGGCTTTGGAATTTTGATACATACCAATTTTTGCTCGACGGAGTAGGCTATAGCCTTCGAATATTTTGAGTACCTTAAATCACCATCCGGAAGGTATTTTTCGACCTAAAGGGGACCGTTGGAATACTATTTAGAGCAAGATTTAATGATTTAAATTTCTAGAAATTTTGAGCCCGACCAATTTTCTCTCACTAGAGAAGGCTATAGGCTTTAGAAAATGGAGTAGATATTGGAATACCTCAATCGTAATCCGGAAGGAGTTTTTCGACAGGAAATGGATCATTAGAATTCTGTTAAATGTATCTTTTAATGATCCAAAGTTGTAGAAATTTTGAGACAGATAAATTTTCTGTTGCCAGAGAAGGCTATAGGCTTTGGAATTTTGATACATACCAATTTTTGCTCGACGGAGTAGGCTATAGCCTTCGAATATTTTGAGTACCTTAAATCACCATCCGGAAGGTATTTTTCGACCTAAAGGGGACCGTTGGAATACTATTTAGAGCAAGATTTAATGATTTAAATTTCTAGAAATTTTGAGCCCGACCAATTTTCTCTCACTAGAGAAGGCTATAGGCTTTAGAAAATGGAGTAGATATTGGGAATACCTCCAATCGTAATCCGGAAGGAGTTTTTCGACAGGAAATGGATCATTAGAATTCTGTTAAAGTATCTTTTAATGATCCAAAGTTGTAGAAATTTTGAGACAGATAAATTTTCTGTTGCCAGAGAAGGCTATAGGCTTTGGAATTTTGATACATACCAATTTTTGCTCGACGGAGTAGGCTATAGCCTTCGAATATTTTGAGTACCTTAAATCACCATCCGGAAGGTATTTTTCGACCTAAAGGGGACCGTTGGAATACTATTTAGAGCAAGATTTAATGATTTAAATTTCTAGAAATTTTGAGCCCGACCAATTTTCTCTCACTAGAGAAGGCTATAGGCTTTAGAAAATGGAGTAGATATTGGGAATACCTCAATCGTAATCCGGAAGGAGTTTTTCGACAGGAAATGGATCATTAGAATTCTGTTAAATGTATCTTTTAATGATCCAAAGTTGTAGAAATTTTGAGACAGATAAATTTTCTGTTGCCAGAGAAGGCTATAGGCTTTGGAATTTTGATACATACCAATTTTTGCTCGACGGAGTAGGCTATAGCCTTCGAATATTTTGAGTACCTTAAATCACCATCCGGAAGGTATTTTTCGACCTAAAGGGGACCGTTGGAATACTATTTAGAGCAAGATTTAATGATTTAAATTTCTAGAAATTTTGAGCCCGACCAATTTTCTCTCACTAGAGAAGGCTATAGGCTTTAGAAAATGGAGTAGATATTGGAATACCTCCAATCGTAATCCGGAAGGAGTTTTTCGACAGGAAATGGATCATTAGAATTCTGTTAAAAGTATCTTTTAATGATCCAAAGTTGTAGAAATTTTGAGACAGATAAATTTTCTGTTGCCAGAGAAGGCTATAGGCTTTGGAATTTTGATACATACCAATTTTTGCTCGACGGAGTAGGCTATAGCCTTCGAATATTTTGAGTACCTTAAATCACCATCCGGAAGGTATTTTTCGACCTAAAGGGGACCGTTGGAATACTATTTAGAGCAAGATTTAATGATTTAAATTTCTAGAAATTTTGAGCCCGACCAATTTTCTCTCACTAGAGAAGGCTATAGGCTTTAGAAAATGGAGTAGATATTGGGAATACCTCCAATCGTAATCCGGAAGGAGTTTTTCGACAGGAAATGGATCATTAGAATTCTGTTAAATGTATCTTTTAATGATCCAAAGTTGTAGAAATTTTGAGACAGATAAATTTTCTGTTGCCAGAGAAGGCTATAGGCTTTGGAATTTTGATACATACCAATTTTTGCTCGACGGAGTAGGCTATAGCCTTCGAATATTTTGAGTACCTTAAATCACCATCCGGAAGGTATTTTTCGACCTAAAGGGGACCGTTGGAATACTATTTAGAGCAAGATTTAATGATTTAAATTTCTAGAAATTTTGAGCCCGACCAATTTTCTCTCACTAGAGAAGGCTATAGGCTTTAGAAAATGGAGTAGATATTGGAATACCTCCAATCGTAATCCGGAAGGAGTTTTTCGACAGGAAATGGATCATTAGAATTCTGTTAAATGTATCTTTTAATGATCCAAAGTTGTAGAAATTTTGAGACAGATAAATTTTCTGTTGCCAGAGAAGGCTATAGGCTTTGGAATTTTGATACATACCAATTTTTGCTCGACGGAGTAGGCTATAGCCTTCGAATATTTTGAGTACCTTAAATCACCATCCGGAAGGTATTTTTCGACCTAAAGGGGACCGTTGGAATACTATTTAGAGCAAGATTTAATGATTTAAATTTCTAGAAATTTTGAGCCCGACCAATTTTCTCTCACTAGAGAAGGCTATAGGCTTTAGAAAATGGAGTAGATATTGGAATACCTCCAATCGTAATCCGGAAGGAGTTTTTCGACAGGAAATGGATCATTAGAATTCTGTTAAATGTATCTTTTAATGATCCAAAGTTGTAGAAATTTTGAGACAGATAAATTTTCTGTTGCCAGAGAAGGCTATAGGCTTTGGAATTTTGATACATACCAATTTTTGCTCGACGGAGTAGGCTATAGCCTTCGAATATTTTGAGTACCTTAAATCACCATCCGGAAGGTATTTTTCGACCTAAAGGGGACCGTTGGAATACTATTTAGAGCAAGATTTAATGATTTAAATTTCTAGAAATTTTGAGCCCGACCAATTTTCTCTCACTAGAGAAGGCTATAGGCTTTAGAAAATGGAGTAGATATTGGAATACCTCCAATCGTAATCCGGAAGGAGTTTTTCGACAGGAAATGGATCATTAGAATTCTGTTAAAGTATCTTTTAATGATCCAAAGTTGTAGAAATTTTGAGACAGATAAATTTTCTGTTGCCAGAGAAGGCTATAGGCTTTGGAATTTTGATACATACCAATTTTTGCTCGACGGAGTAGGCTATAGCCTTCGAATATTTTGAGTACCTTAAATCACCATCCGGAAGGTATTTTTCGACCTAAAGGGGACCGTTGGAATACTATTTAGAGCAAGATTTAATGATTTAAATTTCTAGAAATTTTGAGCCCGACCAATTTTCTCTCACTAGAGAAGGCTATAGGCTTTAGAAAATGGAGTAGATATTGGGAATACCTCCAATCGTAATCCGGAAGGAGTTTTTCGACAGGAAATGGATCATTAGAATTCTGTTAAATGTATCTTTTAATGATCCAAAGTTGTAGAAATTTTGAGACAGATAAATTTTCTGTTGCCAGAGAAGGCTATAGGCTTTGGAATTTTGATACATACCAATTTTTGCTCGACGGAGTAGGCTATAGCCTTCGAATATTTTGAGTACCTTAAATCACCATCCGGAAGGTATTTTTCGACCTAAAGGGGACCGTTGGAATACTATTTAGAGCAAGATTTAATGATTTAAATTTCTAGAAATTTTGAGCCCGACCAATTTTCTCTCACTAGAGAAGGCTATAGGCTTTAGAAAATGGAGTAGATATTGGGAATACCTCCAATCGTAATCCGGAAGGAGTTTTTCGACAGGAAATGGATCATTAGAATTCTGTTAAATGTATCTTTTAATGATCCAAAGTTGTAGAAATTTTGAGACAGATAAATTTTCTGTTGCCAGAGAAGGCTATAGGCTTTGGAATTTTGATACATACCAATTTTTGCTCGACGGAGTAGGCTATAGCCTTCGAATATTTTGAGTACCTTAAATCACCATCCGGAAGGTATTTTTCGACCTAAAGGGGACCGTTGGAATACTATTTAGAGCAAGATTTAATGATTTAAATTTCTAGAAATTTTGAGCCCGACCAATTTTCTCTCACTAGAGAAGGCTATAGGCTTTAGAAAATGGAGTAGATATTGGGAATACCTCCAATCGTAATCCGGAAGGAGTTTTTCGACAGGAAATGGATCATTAGAATTCTGTTAAATGTATCTTTTAATGATCCAAAGTTGTAGAAATTTTGAGACAGATAAATTTTCTGTTGCCAGAGAAGGCTATAGGCTTTGGAATTTTGATACATACCAATTTTTGCTCGACGGAGTAGGCTATAGCCTTCGAATATTTTGAGTACCTTAAATCACCATCCGGAAGGTATTTTTCGACCTAAAGGGGACCGTTGGAATACTATTTAGAGCAAGATTTAATGATTTAAATTTCTAGAAATTTTGAGCCCGACCAATTTTCTCTCACTAGAGAAGGCTATAGGCTTTAGAAAATGGAGTAGATATTGGGAATACCTCCAATCGTAATCCGGAAGGAGTTTTTCGACAGGAAATGGATCATTAGAATTCTGTTAAAGTATCTTTTAATGATCCAAAGTTGTAGAAATTTTGAGACAGATAAATTTTCTGTTGCCAGAGAAGGCTATAGGCTTTGGAATTTTGATACATACCAATTTTTGCTCGACGGAGTAGGCTATAGCCTTCGAATATTTTGAGTACCTTAAATCACCATCCGGAAGGTATTTTTCGACCTAAAGGGGACCGTTGGAATACTATTTAGAGCAAGATTTAATGATTTAAATTTCTAGAAATTTTGAGCCCGACCAATTTTCTCTCACTAGAGAAGGCTATAGGCTTTAGAAAATGGAGTAGATATTGGGAATACCTCCAATCGTAATCCGGAAGGAGTTTTTCGACAGGAAATGGATCATTAGAATTCTGTTAAAAGTATCTTTTAATGATCCAAAGTTGTAGAAATTTTGAGACAGATAAATTTTCTGTTGCCAGAGAAGGCTATAGGCTTTGGAATTTTGATACATACCAATTTTTGCTCGACGGAGTAGGCTATAGCCTTCGAATATTTTGAGTACCTTAAATCACCATCCGGAAGGTATTTTTCGACCTAAAGGGGACCGTTGGAATACTATTTAGAGCAAGATTTAATGATTTAAATTTCTAGAAATTTTGAGCCCGACCAATTTTCTCTCACTAGAGAAGGCTATAGGCTTTAGAAAATGGAGTAGATATTGGAATACCTCCAATCGTAATCCGGAAGGAGTTTTTCGACAGGAAATGGATCATTAGAATTCTGTTAAATGTATCTTTTAATGATCCAAAGTTGTAGAAATTTTGAGACAGATAAATTTTCTGTTGCCAGAGAAGGCTATAGGCTTTGGAATTTTGATACATACCAATTTTTGCTCGACGGAGTAGGCTATAGCCTTCGAATATTTTGAGTACCTTAAATCACCATCCGGAAGGTATTTTTCGACCTAAAGGGGACCGTTGGAATACTATTTAGAGCAAGATTTAATGATTTAAATTTCTAGAAATTTTGAGCCCGACCAATTTTCTCTCACTAGAGAAGGCTATAGGCTTTAGAAAATGGAGTAGATATTGGGAATACCTCCAATCGTAATCCGGAAGGAGTTTTTCGACAGGAAATGGATCATTAGAATTCTGTTAAATGTATCTTTTAATGATCCAAAGTTGTAGAAATTTTGAGACAGATAAATTTTCTGTTGCCAGAGAAGGCTATAGGCTTTGGAATTTTGATACATACCAATTTTTGCTCGACGGAGTAGGCTATAGCCTTCGAATATTTTGAGTACCTTAAATCACCATCCGGAAGGTATTTTTCGACCTAAAGGGGACCGTTGGAATACTATTTAGAGCAAGATTTAATGATTTAAATTTCTAGAAATTTTGAGCCCGACCAATTTTCTCTCACTAGAGAAGGCTATAGGCTTTAGAAAATGGAGTAGATATTGGAATACCTCCAATCGTAATCCGGAAGGAGTTTTTCGACAGGAAATGGATCATTAGAATTCTGTTAAATGTATCTTTTAATGATCCAAAGTTGTAGAAATTTTGAGACAGATAAATTTTCTGTTGCCAGAGAAGGCTATAGGCTTTGGAATTTTGATACATACCAATTTTTGCTCGACGGAGTAGGCTATAGCCTTCGAATATTTTGAGTACCTTAAATCACCATCCGGAAGGTATTTTTCGACCTAAAGGGGACCGTTGGAATACTATTTAGAGCAAGATTTAATGATTTAAATTTCTAGAAATTTTGAGCCCGACCAATTTTCTCTCACTAGAGAAGGCTATAGGCTTTAGAAAATGGAGTAGATATTGGAATACCTCCAATCGTAATCCGGAAGGAGTTTTTCGACAGGAAATGGATCATTAGAATTCTGTTAAATGTATCTTTTAATGATCCAAAGTTGTAGAAATTTTGAGACAGATAAATTTTCTGTTGCCAGAGAAGGCTATAGGCTTTGGAATTTTGATACATACCAATTTTTGCTCGACGGAGTAGGCTATAGCCTTCGAATATTTTGAGTACCTTAAATCACCATCCGGAAGGTATTTTTCGACCTAAAGGGGACCGTTGGAATACTATTTAGAGCAAGATTTAATGATTTAAATTTCTAGAAATTTTGAGCCCGACCAATTTTCTCTCACTAGAGAAGGCTATAGGCTTTAGAAAATGGAGTAGATATTGGGAATACCTCCAATCGTAATCCGGAAGGAGTTTTTCGACAGGAAATGGATCATTAGAATTCTGTTAAATGTATCTTTTAATGATCCAAAGTTGTAGAAATTTTGAGACAGATAAATTTTCTGTTGCCAGAGAAGGCTATAGGCTTTGGAATTTTGATACATACCAATTTTTGCTCGACGGAGTAGGCTATAGCCTTCGAATATTTTGAGTACCTTAAATCACCATCCGGAAGGTATTTTTCGACCTAAAGGGGACCGTTGGAATACTATTTAGAGCAAGATTTAATGATTTAAATTTCTAGAAATTTTGAGCCCGACCAATTTTCTCTCACTAGAGAAGGCTATAGGCTTTAGAAAATGGAGTAGATATTGGGAATACCTCCAATCGTAATCCGGAAGGAGTTTTTCGACAGGAAATGGATCATTAGAATTCTGTTAAATGTATCTTTTAATGATCCAAAGTTGTAGAAATTTTGAGACAGATAAATTTTCTGTTGCCAGAGAAGGCTATAGGCTTTGGAATTTTGATACATACCAATTTTTGCTCGACGGAGTAGGCTATAGCCTTCGAATATTTTGAGTACCTTAAATCACCATCCGGAAGGTATTTTTCGACCTAAAGGGGACCGTTGGAATACTATTTAGAGCAAGATTTAATGATTTAAATTTCTAGAAATTTTGAGCCCGACCAATTTTCTCTCACTAGAGAAGGCTATAGGCTTTAGAAAATGGAGTAGATATTGGAATACCTCCAATCGTAATCCGGAAGGAGTTTTTCGACAGGAAATGGATCATTAGAATTCTGTTAAATGTATCTTTTAATGATCCAAAGTTGTAGAAATTTTGAGACAGATAAATTTTCTGTTGCCAGAGAAGGCTATAGGCTTTGGAATTTTGATACATACCAATTTTTGCTCGACGGAGTAGGCTATAGCCTTCGAATATTTTGAGTACCTTAAATCACCATCCGGAAGGTATTTTTCGACCTAAAGGGGACCGTTGGAATACTATTTAGAGCAAGATTTAATGATTTAAATTTCTAGAAATTTTGAGCCCGACCAATTTTCTCTCACTAGAGAAGGCTATAGGCTTTAGAAAATGGAGTAGATATTGGGAATACCTCCAATCGTAATCCGGAAGGAGTTTTTCGACAGGAAATGGATCATTAGAATTCTGTTAAAGTATCTTTTAATGATCCAAAGTTGTAGAAATTTTGAGACAGATAAATTTTCTGTTGCCAGAGAAGGCTATAGGCTTTGGAATTTTGATACATACCAATTTTTGCTCGACGGAGTAGGCTATAGCCTTCGAATATTTTGAGTACCTTAAATCACCATCCGGAAGGTATTTTTCGACCTAAAGGGGACCGTTGGAATACTATTTAGAGCAAGATTTAATGATTTAAATTTCTAGAAATTTTGAGCCCGACCAATTTTCTCTCACTAGAGAAGGCTATAGGCTTTAGAAAATGGAGTAGATATTGGGAATACCTCAATCGTAATCCGGAAGGAGTTTTTCGACAGGAAATGGATCATTAGAATTCTGTTAAATGTATCTTTTAATGATCCAAAGTTGTAGAAATTTTGAGACAGATAAATTTTCTGTTGCCAGAGAAGGCTATAGGCTTTGGAATTTTGATACATACCAATTTTTGCTCGACGGAGTAGGCTATAGCCTTCGAATATTTTGAGTACCTTAAATCACCATCCGGAAGGTATTTTTCGACCTAAAGGGGACCGTTGGAATACTATTTAGAGCAAGATTTAATGATTTAAATTTCTAGAAATTTTGAGCCCGACCAATTTTCTCTCACTAGAGAAGGCTATAGGCTTTAGAAAATGGAGTAGATATTGGGAATACCTCCAATCGTAATCCGGAAGGAGTTTTTCGACAGGAAATGGATCATTAGAATTCTGTTAAAGTATCTTTTAATGATCCAAAGTTGTAGAAATTTTGAGACAGATAAATTTTCTGTTGCCAGAGAAGGCTATAGGCTTTGGAATTTTGATACATACCAATTTTTGCTCGACGGAGTAGGCTATAGCCTTCGAATATTTTGAGTACCTTAAATCACCATCCGGAAGGTATTTTTCGACCTAAAGGGGACCGTTGGAATACTATTTAGAGCAAGATTTAATGATTTAAATTTCTAGAAATTTTGAGCCCGACCAATTTTCTCTCACTAGAGAAGGCTATAGGCTTTAGAAAATGGAGTAGATATTGGAATACCTCCAATCGTAATCCGGAAGGAGTTTTTCGACAGGAAATGGATCATTAGAATTCTGTTAAAGTATCTTTTAATGATCCAAAGTTGTAGAAATTTTGAGACAGATAAATTTTCTGTTGCCAGAGAAGGCTATAGGCTTTGGAATTTTGATACATACCAATTTTTGCTCGACGGAGTAGGCTATAGCCTTCGAATATTTTGAGTACCTTAAATCACCATCCGGAAGGTATTTTTCGACCTAAAGGGGACCGTTGGAATACTATTTAGAGCAAGATTTAATGATTTAAATTTCTAGAAATTTTGAGCCCGACCAATTTTCTCTCACTAGAGAAGGCTATAGGCTTTAGAAAATGGAGTAGATATTGGGAATACCTCCAATCGTAATCCGGAAGGAGTTTTTCGACAGGAAATGGATCATTAGAATTCTGTTAAATGTATCTTTTAATGATCCAAAGTTGTAGAAATTTTGAGACAGATAAATTTTCTGTTGCCAGAGAAGGCTATAGGCTTTGGAATTTTGATACATACCAATTTTTGCTCGACGGAGTAGGCTATAGCCTTCGAATATTTTGAGTACCTTAAATCACCATCCGGAAGGTATTTTTCGACCTAAAGGGGACCGTTGGAATACTATTTAGAGCAAGATTTAATGATTTAAATTTCTAGAAATTTTGAGCCCGACCAATTTTCTCTCACTAGAGAAGGCTATAGGCTTTAGAAAATGGAGTAGATATTGGAATACCTCCAATCGTAATCCGGAAGGAGTTTTTCGACAGGAAATGGATCATTAGAATTCTGTTAAATGTATCTTTTAATGATCCAAAGTTGTAGAAATTTT
>CM046379.1:1693191-1705950 GCA_025413485.1 Ficus microcarpa | reverse complement strand
GTGATAGGCTGCCTGATTTTAAGGGGAAAGGTGGCAGAAAATTGAATGAAAAAGGGGTGTGGTGGTTGGTCCTTAATTCATGGCTCTTTCTCTTGCTTTCCCTTGAATTTAGGCTTGTCCTTGCTTCCTTTGGTGCTGCCGAATCTTAGGGGAGCCAATGGGGCTGCTGGCTGCCGGATTATGGGGAAGGAAAGGGGACATGTGGCAGCCAATGGGTGGAAGGAAGGGTGGTTGGTTGTTTGTCCTCATTTTGTGGCTTTTTCCCTTAATTTAAGGCTTTACTTTTCTTTGTCCTTCTAAGGGATTGCCGAATTTTTATGGGAGGGGAATGGAGCATGGCCGGTTGTGGGAGTAAGCTAGGAGGTTCTAGAGTCCTTCTTGAATTTCTTTCAAAGCCACCTAAGGCTTGTGATGTCACACACATGTGATCATCCCTTAAAACAAGGGTCTTGTTTGCCATTTTTGTTCTCCCAAATTAATTCATTTTTCTTTTCCTTTGTCTCACACAGATATGTCAAATACTGTGCTCCATATTTTGATCCAAAATTTTTCCGTATAAAATCGGATCGAAAATTTTCTTTCTCCAATTTTTCGGAGACCTTTTTGCCCTTTAATCTTAATTCGGTCTGCTTGATTTCTAGAGTGGTTTTTACAGCTTATTCTTGCTTTCTTGACCATAAAAAGTCTTTGCAGTCTCTTCTTATACTGCATTTCATCATTTTCGAGGTCAACAATTTTGACCCGTCCTTGGTCAAACTTTGACTTTTTCGGTCAAAGTTGACTTTTTTGATCAAACCTTTGACTTTCTTAAAATTACATCATTTTTCGTCCTTTCTTTCCTTTTTGTTCTTTTTGACTCAAAATGCCGTTTACCAACCTCGGCATTCTATCTTGAGTCTCATAGCCGGTTAAAAGAGAATTCTAATCTGAGCTAATAAAATTATGAATTTCACATGGCCATTCATAATTTTCCATGAAACATCTAAAAAACACAACATGCAGACTTCTGATTTCTAACGAATAGAGAAATCTTCAGTCCATAAAAAATCCAGGTATTACAGTTTAAAGATCAAAGTTGTACAAAATCAAAAATTTAGGGACTAAATAAGAAATTTAGTCCCTATTAAAAATCATGTTATCCAAACATGATACTTATGTTGTCTAACATTATATTTGTGATATATTACCAAATTTTGTAATTCTAAAATTTTGGAAAACTCATATAATCTAAAAATGATATCTGATACACGTGTTATCTTACTCTAATACTTATGGTATATTATTAAATTAAAAAAAATCGCATGTTATCTAACCCTGATACTTGTGGTACATTGTCAAAAAAATTTTAAAAAAATTATGTTATCTGAACATGATATCTATTTTTTTTTTTAATGAAGAAATGCTAGGTCACAGTTATGAAATTAAGTAAAAGAAAACCCGGAAAGGATAAAATCTCACAAGCTTTTTCCATATTATGTCTTCTTTGAATTTCATGTCGAAATAGATTTATAAAACAGCTAGGAAGATGGTTAACAAAAGAAAAAAGAAAATGCATAGATGAGTAGAAAGTTAAAAGTTATTATTTAACGAAACAGAAGAAACTTTAAAATAATTTTGAGAATGAACTTCACATCAATTGTATTATTTGGATGATAATGCTGACAAATTTTCAAAATGACGCTTTTCATCATGAGAAATTTACAAAAGGATCCCCTTCTTTTAATATTTTTTCACTAAATGTGGGTCTTTCCTACCCAAAAAAAAAAAAAAAAAAAAAATCTTATATGACTAAGTCTAAGTTACTTAAGAATATAGTAACAATTCTATGATTACCAATGGTAGTCAGATTGGATACCAATTTATTATGTCACGATTTGTATTTATGATTACCAATGGTAATCGGATTGGATATCGACCTAATGTGTTATGGTTTGTAGTAAAATAAAATGGTTTTTATCTTATACCTTATTTGAAAATAGGAATATAACCTGTTGTCATGCCTTACTGGAATGATAGATCAAGAGCATATGACAAATTATAAGTACAACTCCGCCTACAATATGGGCAAAATATTTTCATTACATTGCATGTTTTCCAAAAAATTATGCATTGATTTATATGAGGTACATATGCTTATGTTTTATTATTGTGGTATTATGCAAGTATGCTCACTAATAATAAATCACACAATAAAAATAAGATCAAGTTTTCAAGTAAGAACAGTCAAGATTTAAGTTTTCAAGTATGATTAAAACAAGAACAAGTCTTTACGTAATAAAGCAAGTTTCTCGTGTCGTACCGACCTACCATGAGGATGGGTTTTGATTTGGTTCATGGTTTGAGTTGGACTGGATTGGTCGCCTTAACCACTCCATGGCTATGCACAATGGTACGCACACTCATGTTCATAATACGTAAGAGGCCTAAAACTAAAAACAAGTTTACATAAGAAAGCATAAATAATTCATAAGAAAGCATAATTGGTTCTTATACTATTAACCAAAAAGTGGGAAAAATTAAATAATAAAATAAAATAACATTATAGGGAGGAAACGGGAAAAAAGGTAAAGAAGGTAATTTTTTTTTTTTGAACTTAGAGATGGGGGGATTCGAAATTTACATTTTTTGGTGAAGTCATATATGGTATTACTACTAGATTATGCCTGTAACCACTAAACAAGGTAAAATTTTAAAGCAATGGCACCATGAAAAGGTTAAAGTCTTAATTACATAAATGAATTTCCCTTGAACTATGGCTTTTGTAACATTTTTTCTTTCAAATTTCAAAATGAAGCACCCCTTCTATATGAAAAACACATTGTGAATAAAACAGATCATTTACTTGCTGTATCATCTCCATGGCCCACCAAATTAGGCTGTGGGTGTCTTATTATTTACCTACAGCATAAGCATAAGTTATGAGCTTTCGTCCAGCAAGTACAACTTTCTTCCTGCAAAATAATTTTAGAATGCATGATGCTATCAAAAAGTTGACTCGGCCTTTTATCTAGTGAACCATTGAAACCAATTCCGTTCCATGGTCCAGTGTGGAAGTATGTTGTCGTGCCTTTCATTAAATACACTTCAAGGTAAATGCCACGTTCATCCTCAAAGCCAAAACTCATATCTCCAGGGCAAGGGTCTAAACCGATTTTAAGATAAAACAAAAATTTCGAAACTATACATGGTACAGGAAATTCCTGCACATGTACTTTTAACCAAATTAAAAGACTATTTTCAAAAGCAGTTTTCAAAGGTTTACAATTTTACGACCCCTATTAAAAAGGAATTACGGCATTATCAACTCATACATTCTTTTACCAAAAGTATTTTGCGGAATAGAAAGCTGTACTTACTGAGCAAAGCACATATTTTACGTTAATGCTATAGGTAAGCAACCTACCTAACAAACTTGATGCAAGACTATGGAAAGATGATATTGCAGACTGTAAAATTTAGGTTGGACACTACCACGTGTTTTGTAAAAAATGTTTATGATAATATAATGGTATCGGTACTTTAAATATTTAGCACTAAGATAGTATTTAAAGTTTATTACAATAGTAATTAGTATGGTTTATCAGATGTGTTAAAATAGTTTTACAACTCTATAGTCAATTAAGTACATATAAATAAGTATGAAAATAAAATAGGTTTTAAATTAGAATTTAAAATGAATAAAGAAAATTTTTTTTCCGTACTTTTATGAAATACAAGAGTATGTTTAAGTATGTTAAGTATTTAAGTTAAATAAACATGGTATGTAAGCACGGTAACGGCCCTATGTAGTCGGGTTGTCACAATGACCATAACTCATTATAAAGATGTCAATTTTAGACACGAAGTATATAGTTGGATTGCTATTAGAAGCATTTTTAAACAATATAGAATGCATGAAATTTTGAGCCGGACCAATTTTGACTAAACGGAGAAGACTATAGGATTTAGAAAATGGAGCAAATATTGAGAACATATTAAATCACAATTTAGAAGTCGGTTTGAGACATAAAGTGAACCATTAGAATGCTATTAATGGCATGTATTAATAATCCAAAGTTCTAGAAATTTTGAGCCAGACCAATTTTTTCTGAAAGGAGAAGGCTATATGCTTTAAAAAATGGAGCAAATATTGATACGACCATAACTCCTTATAAAGATGTTAATTTTAAACACGAAGTAGAAAGTTCAATTGCAATTAGAAGCATTTTGAAACAATATATATATATATATATTATATGAAATTTTGAGCCGGATCAATTTTGGATCAACAGAGAATGCTATAACATTTAGAAAATGGAGCAAATGTTGAGAACAAGTTAAATCACAATACAGATGTTAGTTTGAGACATTAAGTGGACCATGACAATGCAATTCATTGCATATATTAATGATCCAAAGTTCTAAAAATTTTGAACCGGACAAATTTTTTCTAAAAGGAAAAAGCTACAGGCCTTAAAAAATAGAGCAAATATTGAAACGACCATAATTCGTTATAATTATGTCAATTTTAGGAATGAAGTAGATAGTTAGATTACTATTAGAAGCATTTTTAAACATTATATAATGCATGAAATTTTGAGCCGGATCAATTTTGGCTTAACGGAGAAGGCAATAGACTTCTGAAAATGGAGCAAATATTTGTGAACTAGTTAAATCACAATTTAGAAGTCAATTCGAGACATAAAGTAGGCCGCTAGACTGCTATTCATTGTATGTATTAATGATCCAAAGTTCAAGAAACTTTGAGCCGATCCAATTTTTACTGAAATGAGAAGTCTAAAGGCTTAAAAAATGGAGCAAATATTGATATGACCATAACTTATTATAAAGATGTCAATTTTGGACGCAAAGTAGACAGTTAGATTGATATTAGAAACATTTTTAAACAATAGATAATGCACGAAATTTTGAGTAGGACCAATTTTGGCTCAAAGGAGAAGGCTATAGCCTTTAGAAAATAGAGTGAATATTGAGAACAAGTTAAATGACAATTTAGAAGTCGGTTCAAGACATGAAGTGGACAGATAGAATGCTATTCATTGCATGTATTAATTATCTAAAGTTCTAAAAATTTTAAGCTGGACAAAATTTTTCAGAAATGATAAGGCTACAGTCTTTTAAAAATGGAGCAAATATTGATACGACCATAACTCGTTATAAAGATATCAATTTTAGACACGAATTAGATAGTTGGATTGCTATTAGAAGCATTTTAACACCATATACAACGCGTGAAATTTTGAGCCGGACCAATTTTGGCTTAATGAAGAAGGCTATGGCCATTAGAAAATGGAGCAAATATTGAGAATACGTTAAATCACAATTTAGAAGTAGGTTTGAGACATAAAGTGGACTGTTAGAATGCTATTCATGGCATGCATTAATGATCAAAAGTTCTAGAAATTTTGAGCCGGACCAATTTTTACTGAAATGAGAAGTCTACAGCTTAAAAAATGGAGCAAATATTGATACGACCATAACTCATTATAAAGATGTCAATTTTAGACACGAAGTATACAATTAGATTACTATTAGAAGCATTTTTAAACTATATATATTGCATAAAATTTTAAGCCGGACTAATTTTAGCTCAACGAAGAAGGTAGCCTTTAAAAAATGGAGTAAATATTGGGAACAAGTTAAAGCACAATTTAGAAGTCAGTTTGACACATGAAGTGGACCATTAGAATGTTATCCATTGCATGTATTAATGATCCAAAGTTCTAGAAATTTTGAGTTGGACAAATTTTTTCTGAAAAGAGAAGGCTATAGGCTTTAGGAAAAATAGCAAATATTGATACGACCATAACTCGTTTCAAAAAGGCGTCAACTTTTGGATTGCTATTAGAAGCATTTTTAAACATTATATAATTCATGAAATTTTGAGCAAGATCAATTTTGGATCAATGGAGAAGGCTATAGGCTTTTGAAAATGGATTAAATATTGAGAACAAGTTAAATCACAATTTAGAATTTGGTTTGCTCCGTTTTTCGAAGGCTATAGCCTACTCTGTCGAGCAAAAATTAGTCTGGATCGAAATTTCATGCAACTTCGATAATTTGAAAATGCTTTTAATTGTAATCAAACGATCTACTTCGTGTCAAAAGCCGACTTCTATAAAATGAGTTATGGTCGATTCCACATTTGCTACATTTTTCAAAGTCTATAGTCTTCTCTGGCAACAGAAAATTTGTCTGGCCTAAAATTGCTAGAACTTTAGATTGTTAAAATATGCTTTCAATAGAATTCCAATGATCCAATTCATGTCGAAAAACTCCTTCCAGATTATGATTGGAGTTATTCTCAATATCTACTCCGTTTTCCAAAGCCTCCTTCTCTAGTGAGAGAAAATTGATCCGACTCAAATTTCTAGAATTTTAAATCACTAAATCTTGATCTAAATAGCATTCCAACGTTCTACTTCATGTCGGAAAATGCCTTCTAGATGGTGATTAAAGGTATTCTAAATATTTGCTCCGTTTTTCGAAGGCTATAGCCTACTCTGTCGAGCAAAAATTGGTTTGGATCAAAATTTCGTGCAACTTGGATAATTTGAAAATGTTTTTAATCATAATCAAATGGTGTACTTCATATCTAAATCTGACTTTTATAAAACGAGTTAGGCTCGTTTCCACATTTGCTACATTTTCCAAAGCCTATAGCCTTCTCTGGCAACAAAAAATTTGTATGGCCTAAAAATTCTAGAACTTTGGATCATTAAAACATGCCTTCAATAGAATTCCACTGATCTAATACATGTCAAAAAACTCCTTCTGGATTAAGATTGGAAGTATTGTCAATATCTACTTCAATTTCCAAAGCCTTGCCTTTTCTAGTGAAAGAAAATTGGTTCGGCTCAAAATTTCAAGAATTTTAAATCATTTAATCTTGCTCTAAATAGCATTCCAACGGTCCATTTCATGTCAAAAAATGCTTTCCGGATGGTGATTAAAGGTATTCTAAATATTTGCTCTGTTTTTCGAAGGCTATAGGCTTTGGAATTTTGATACATATCCATTTTTGCTCGACGGAGTAGGCTATAGCCTTTGAATATTTTGAGTATCTTAAACCACCATCCAGAAGGTATTTTTCGACTTAAAGGGGACCATTGGAATACTATTTAGAGCAAGATTTAATGATTTAAATTTCTAAAAATTTTGAGCCCGACCAAATTTCGCTCACTAGAGAAGGCTATAGGCTTTAGAAAATGGAGTAGATATTGAGAATACCTTCAATCGTGATCCGGAAGGAGATTTTCGACTCAAAATGGATTGTTAGAATTCTGTTGAATGTATGTTTTAATGATCCAAAGTTGTAGAAATTTTCAGACAGAAAAATTTTCTGTTGCGAGAGAAGGCTATAAGCTTTGGAATTTTGATATATACCCATTTTTGCTCGACGGAGTGGGCTATAGCCTTCGAATATTTTGAGTATCTTCAATCACCATCCGGAAGGTATTTTTCAACTTAAAGGGGACCATTGGAATACTATTTAGAGCAAGATTTAATGATTTAAATTTTTAGAAATTTTGAGCCCGACCAATTTTCGCTCACTAGAGAAGGCTATAGGCTTTAGAAAATGGAGTAGATATTGTGAATACCTCCAATCGTGATCCGGAACGAGTTTTTCGACTCAAAATGGATCGTTAGAATTTTGTTGAAAGTATCTTTTAATAATCCAAAGTTGTAGAAATTTTGAGACAGAAAAATTTTCCATTGCGAGAGAAGGCTATAGGCTCTGGAATTTTGATACATACCCATTTTTGCTCGACGGAGTAGGCTATAGCCTTCGAATATTTTGAGTATCTTAAATCACCATCCAGAAGGTATTTTTCGACTTAACGGGGACCATTGGAATACTATTTAGAGCAAGATTTAATGATTTAAATTTCTAAAAATTTTGAGCCCGACCAATTTTCTCTCACTAGAGAAGGCTATAGGCTTTAGAAAATGGAGTAGGTATTGAGAATACCTCAAATCGTGATCCGGAAGGAGTTTTTCGACTCAAAATAGATTGTTAGAATTTTGTTGAATGTATGTTTTAATGATCCAAAGTTGTAGAAATTTTGAGACAGAAAAATTTTATGTTGTGAGAGAAGGCTATAAGCTTTGGAATTTTGATACATACCCATTTTTGCTCGACGGAGTAGGCTATAGCCTTCGAATATTTTGAGTATCTTCAATCACCATCCGGAAGGTATTTTTCGACTTAAAGGGGACCATTGGAATACTATTTAGAGCAAGATTTAATGATTTAAATTTTTAAAAATTTTGAGCCCGACAAATTTTCGCTCGCTAGAGAAGGCTGTAGGCATTAGAAAATGGAGTAGATATTGAGAATATCTCCAATCGTGATCCGGAAAGAGTTTTTCGACTCAAAATGGATCGTTAGAATTCTGTTGAAAGTATCTTTTAATAATCCAAAGTCATAGAAATTTTGAGACAGAAAAATTTTCTGTTGCTAGAGAAGGCTATAGGCTTTGGAATTTTCATACATACCCATTTTTGCACGACGGAGTAGGCTATAGCCTTCGAATATTTTGAGTGCCTTAAATCACCATCCGGAAGGTATTTTTCGACTTAAAGGGGACCATTGGAATACTATTTAGAGCAAGATTTAATGATTTAAATTTCTAGAAATTTTGAGCCCGACCAATTTTCCCTCACTAGAGAAGGCTATAGGCTTTAGAAAATGGAGTAGATATTGAGAATACCTCAATCGTGATCCGGAAGGAGTTTTTCGACTCAAAATGGATTGTTAGAATTCTGTTGAATGTATGTTTTAATGATCCAAAGTTGTAGAAATTTTGAGACAGAAAAATTTTCTGTTGCGAGAGAAGGCTATAAGCTTTGGAATTTTGATACATACCCATTTTTGCTCGACGGAGTAGGCTATAGCCTTCGAATATTTTGAGTATCTTCAATCACCATCCGGAAGGTATTTTTGACTTAAAGGGGACCATTGGAATACTATTTAGAGCAAGATTTAATGATTTAAATTTCTAGAAATTTTGAGCCCGACCAATTTTCTCTCACTAGATAAGGCTATAGGCTTTAGAAAATGGAGTAGATATTGAGAATACCTTAAATCGTGATCCGGAAGGAGTTTTTCGACTCAAAATAGATTGTTAGAATTCTATTGAATGTATGTTTTAATGATCCAAAGTTGTAGAAATTTTGAGACAGAAAAATTTTCTGTTGCGAGAGAAGGCTATAAGCTTTGGAATTTTGATACATACCCATTTTTGCGCGACGGAGTAGGCTATAGCCTTCGAATATTTTGAGTATCTTCAATCACCATCCGGAAGGTATTTTTCGACTTAAAGGGGACCATTGGAATACTATTTAGAGCAAGATTTAATGATTTAAATTTTAGAAATTTTGAGCCCGACCAATTTTCGCTCACTAGAGAAGGCTATAGGCTTTAGAAAATGGAGTAGATATTGAGAATACCTCCAATCGTGATCCGGAAGGAGTTTTTCGACCCAAAATGGATCGTTAGAATTTTGTTGAAAGTATATTTTAATAATCCAAAGTTGTAGAAACTTTGAGACAGAAAAATTTTCTGTTGCGAGAGAAGGCTATAAGCTTTGGAATTTTGATACATACCCATTTTTGCTCGACGGAGTAGGCTATAGCCTTCGAATATTTTGAGTATCTTAAATCACCATCCGGAAGGTATTTTTCGACTTAAAGGGGACCATTGGAATACTATTTAGAGCAAGATTTAATGATTTAAATTTCTAGAAATTTTGAGCCCGACCAATTTTCTCTCACTAGAGAAGGCTATAGGCTTTAGAAAATGGAGTAGATATTGAGAATACCTCCAATCGTGATCCGGAAGGAGTTTTTCGACTCAAAATGGATCGTTAGAATTTGTTGAAAGTATATTTTAATAATCCAAAGTTGTAGAAATTTTGAGACAGAAAAATTTTCTGTTGCGAGAGAAGGCTATAGGCTTTGGAATTTTGATACATACCCATTTTTGCTCGACGGAGTAGGCTATAGCCTTCGAATATTTTGAGTACCTTAAATCACCATCCGGAAGGTATTTTTCGACTTAAAGGGGACCATTGGAATACTATTTAGAGCAAGATTTAATGATTTAAATTTCTAAAATTTTGAGCCCGACCAATTTTCTCTCACTAGAGAAGGCTATAGGCTTTAGAAAATGGAGTAGATATTGAGAATACCTCCAATCGTGATCCGGAAGGAGTTTTTCGACTCAAAATGGATCGTTAGAATTCTGTTGAAAGTATCTTTTAATAATCCAAAGTTGTAGAAATTTTGAGACAGAAAAATTTTCTGTTGCGAGAGAAGGCTATAGGCTTTGGAATTTTGATACATACCCATTTTTGCTCGACGGAGTAGGCTATAGCCTTCGAATATTTTGAGTACCTTAAATCACCATCCGGAAGGTATTTTTCGACTTAAAGGGGACCATTGAAATACTATTTAGAGCAAGATTTAATGATTTAAATTTCTAGAAATTTTGAGCCCGACCAATTTTCTCTCACTAGAGAAGGCTATAGGCTTTAGAAAATGGAGTAGATATTGAGAATACCTCCAATCGTGATCCGGAAGGAGTTTTTCGACTCAAAATGGATGTTAGAATTATGTTGAAAGTATCTTTTAATAATCCAAAGTTGTAGAAATTTTGAGACAGAAAAATTTTCTGTTGCGAGAGAAGGCTATAGGCTTTGGAATTTTGATACATACCCATTTTTGCTCGACGGAGTAGGCTATAGCCTTCGAATATTTTGAGTATCTTAAATCACCATCCGGAAGGTATTTTTCGACTTAAAGGGGACCATTGGAATACTATTTAGAGCAAGATTTAATGATTTAAATTTCTAGAAATTTTGAGCCCGACCAATTTTCTCTCACTAGAGAAGGCTATAGGCTTTAGAAAATGGAGTAGATATTGAGAATACCTCCAATCGTGATCCGGAAGGAGTTTTTCGACTCAAAATGGATCGTTAGAATTCTATTGAAAGTATCTTTTAATGATCCAAAGTTGTAGAAATTTTGAGACAGAAAAATTTTCTGTTGCGAGAGAAGGCTATAGGCTTTGGAATTTTGATACATACCCATTTTTGCTCGACGGAGTAGGCTATAGCCATCGAATATTTTGAGTACCATAAATCACCATCCGGAAGGTATTTTTCGACTTAAAGGGGACCATTGAATACTATTTAGAGCAAGATTTAATGATTTAAATTTTAGAAATTTTGAGCCCGACCAATTTTCGCTCGCTAAAGAAGGCTATAGGCATTAGAAAATGGAGTAGATATTGAGAATACCTCCAATCGTGATCCGGAAGGAGTTTTTCGACTCAAAATGGATCGTTAGAATTCTGTTGAAAGTATCTTTTAATGATCCAAAGTTGTAGAAATTTTGAGACAGAAAAATTTTCTGTTGCGAGAGAAGGCTATAGGCTTTGGAATTTTGATACATACCCATTTTCGCTCGACGGAGTAGGCTATAGCCTTCGAATATTTTGAGTACCATAAATCACCATCCGGAAGGTATTTTTCGACTTAAAGGGGACCATTGAAATACTATTTAGAGCAAGATTTAATGATTTAAATTTCTAGAAATTTTGAGCCCGACCAATTTTCTCTCACTAGAGAAGGCTATAGGCTTTAGAAAATGGAGTAGATATTGAGAATACCTCCAATCGTGATCCGGAAGGAGTTTTTCGACTCAAAATGGATCGTTAGAATTCTGTTGAAAGTATCTTTTAATGATCCAAAGTTGTAGAAATTTTGAGACAGAAAAATTTTCTGTTGCGAGAGAAGGCTATAGGCTTTGGAATTTTGATACATACCCATTTTTGCTCGACGGAGTAGGCTATAGCCATCGAATATTTTGAGTACCATAAATCACCATCCGGAAGGTATTTTTCGACTTAAAGGGGACCATTGAAATACTATTTAGAGCAAGATTTAATGATTTAAATTTCTAGAAATTTTGAGCCCGACCAATTTTCTCTCACTAGAGAAGGCTATAGGCTTTAGAAAATGGAGTAGATATTGAGAATACCTCCAATCGTGATCCGGAAGGAGTTTTTCGACTCAAAATGGATCGTTAGAATTTGTTGAAAGTATCTTTTAATGATCCAAAGTTGTAGAAATTTTGAGACAGAAAAATTTTCTGTTGCGAGAGAAGGCTATAGGCTTTGGAATTTTGATACATACCCATTTTTGCTCGACGGAGTAGGCTATAGCCATCGAATATTTTGAGTACCATAAATCACCATCCGGAAGGTATTTTTCGACTTAAAGGGGACCATTGAAATACTATTTAGAGCAAGATTTAATGATTTAAATTTCTAGAAATTTTGAGCCCGACCAATTTTCTCTCACTAGAGAAGGCTATAGGCTTTAGAAAATGGAGTAGATATTGAGAATACCTCCAATCGTGATCCGGAAGGAGTTTTTCGACTCAAAATGGATCGTTAGAATTCTGTTGAAAGTATCTTTTAATGATCCAAAGTTGTAGAAATTTTGAGACAGAAAAATTTTCTGTTGCGAGAGAAGGCTATAGGCTTTGGAATTTTGATACATACCCATTTTTGCTCGACGGAGTAGGCTATAGCCCTCGAATATTTGAGTACCATTAAATCACCATCCGGAAGGTATTTTTCGACTTAAGGGGACCATTGAAATACTATTTAGAGCAAGATTTAATGATTTAAATTTCTAAAATTTTGAGCCCGACCAATTTTCTCTCACTAGAGAAGGCTATAGGCTTTAG
>CM046379.1:1542526-1689603 GCA_025413485.1 Ficus microcarpa | reverse complement strand
ACTAAGAGTAATACCTGAATAAAAACAGGAAGCTTGCACAAAATGAATATCCCAAATGATTAGTCCTCCGAAGGTGAGAAAGAGCACAATAAAAGTTTGCAAGTAAGAAATAAAGGAGGTCCAAGATAGAGCAATTAAGAGAGTGTTAGGAGCAAACTGATAGTAAATTGTGAGAGTAATGTACTAAATGAGAGAAAAAGTTATATGTAGGAAAAATTGTAAAGGAAAAAAGTAATAAAAAAAAAAAAAGAGTCGGTGAACAACACAGAAACACAGTGTGAACCGATACACATTCACACACAAAACAGATAACATGATGAAATCAGCTTAGAAACATTAATGACAACGTTATATATCTCAGTCAAAGCAATTATTACTGTGTAAATACTTTATTTATAACCAATAAGAAAATTACAGGAAAAAAAAAATCTGTAAGCATTAAATGTTCAACACATCAGCAATCAAAACACAAAAATCTATAAACAAAGAAAGAAACTGGAGGAATAATCTAGAAGATAAACTAATGTAAAACCCTAACAATCCATTCAAATCTAACTAAAACATCAAATATACTCATGAAATATAATAAGAAATTATAGAAGCAAAAAATAAGTAAACAAATTTCGGTCATAAAATGAAGACAAATTACCCGGGGGATGAAAAGGGGGGAAATAAGAAATTACAAACATCAGAACTAAAAAGTGTTCAAGATCTTCAGTGACAATCCCTATTAGCCATTTTGGTAGCATTACCTGTCCAATGTACAAAAACAAATTAAGGAATGACAAATATCAAAATTAATTTAGATTACATCAAAAAAGGGCAAAATAAAAAAAAAAAAAGAAAAAAAGTTACTGAAATAAATGGAAAGAAAACAAAAACATACCTTTTTTTAATTAAAAATATGTTTCTTCCATAAAATACATACAGAAAAAAAAATGACACAATCAGTGAAGATAGTAACAAAAAGCCAAAAAAATGAAAATATTATACAAACGGAAAAAAAAAAAAAAAAAAACCTTCAAATCAAACCTTAAAAATCTAAAAAATAAACCCACCAAGAAAAAAAAAAAAAAAAACAACAACAACAAAGGATCAGTAAACAAAATAAGCAAAACCAAGACCTAGAGTTTCAAAATCCAAAATAGACAAAATCTTAAGAGAGAAATAAAGCAGCCGAAAATTACAAAACAAACCAACAAAAACCAAGAAAAAAAATATTAATACACACCAAAAACCAAAAAAAAAAAAAAAAAACCCAAATGAAACCCTAAAAATCTAACAAAAAATTTCCACCAAGGGGGAAAAAGAATAGAAAATCTGTAAACACACCCACAAAAACCAAGAGGTAGGATCTGAAAATCCAAAAAAAAAACGTCAAATAAATCGCTAAAAATCGAAGAAAACAAACCCACTGGATGAGAAAAAAATGAGGGGAAAAAAAGAGAAATAATCCTCAAACACATAAACAAAAATCAAAAGCTACGATTTCAAAACCCAAAATACATGCAATGTAAAGAAAAAGAGAGAGACAGAGAGAGGAGCGAAGAAAACAACCCAAAAAAAAATGTAAAGAAACAGAAAGAGAGAGAGAGAGAATAGCGAAGAAGAAGACCCAAAAGAGAGATAGAGGACCGAAGAAGAGAGAGAAAGAAAGGAGCAAGAAGAAGGTAGAAAACATACCCAAAAGAGAGAGAGAGCACCGAAGAAGAGATAGAAAAAAGGAGCAAGAAGAAGGTAGAAAACATACCCAAAAGAGAGAGAAAAAAGGAGCAAGAAGAAGGTAGAAAACATACCCAAAAGAGAGAGAGAGGACCGAAGAAGAGAGAGAAAGAAAGGAGCAAGAAGAAGGTAGAAAACATACCCAAAAGAGAGAGAGAGCACCGAAGAAGAGAGAGAAAAAAGAGCAGCAAAGAAAAAGACACAAAGAACAGGGAGAGAGGACCAAAAAAAAGAGCGAGAGAAAGAGAAAAGACAGAAGGAAAAGACCCAAAAATTGATAAAAAAGAGAACGGGCGGCAGAAAGGAGAAGGCGAATAGGCAGGTGGGCAAACGGGGTTTCGAGGGCAGTTTCGTCCAATCACTGCACGCTCCCACCCAGCAAGTAGAAAACAGAAGGGCGAAATCGTAATTTCACTGTGTGGGACTGTGCATTCCTGTAGCATGAACTACGAAAACCGAAGAAAAAGAGGGGAAATCACTGTTCTTTCCTGTAGAAAGAACAGTAAAATCCCCTCTTCTTTTAGTATATAGTATATAATAATGAATGTCTAGTTAAATATTGTTGTTTAATGAAAACAAAAAATGTCTGTTAAATTGTTGTAATTACATTTTCACAAATATTTAATGCGTAGTGTACCAATAATCTAAACTCTACTTTAAAATTAACAATATGTAACTTTACCAAATAAAAAACACCTAATTATTTTTTATCTCATTAATTTTTAACTAACAATACAGCTAATATAAATATTTAAACTGTACAATCAAACCGACCAAAATCCAGCTTAGAAAAAAAAAAATCTATTTGTTGGACTTTGTTATTATATTTATTTATTTATGATTTGTTCTACTAATATGCTGACAAGTGTTGGTATCGTACTTGTTCTTCCAACGGATACTCATGTGCTAGCTTCGATGGAGTTTTATTTATTTGTTTATCAATATATATATATATATATATATATTATTTTAGTTGTTGTGAAGCTTCTATCATAACCCGTGACAATCGCGTCTCTCATGATTATTTTATTTCATAACTTTTATATTTTTCTTCAGTGGATCACAACCTGGTTATACTAGCGTCGTTATCTTTTCTTCTTGGTCTATGTCCTTTAATATTAGTTTATTAAGTTTTCTTGGAGAATTTGCCAAAATGACCGAACAATAAAGTGAAATTAGGAAAATGACTTTCTTATTTTTTTTTTTATTTTTTTTATTCCAAAAAATGCTGATTGTGTAAATAAAAATTTTTTAATTAATAAAATTAATTAAAATCAAATTTTTGAATAAAAGAATAATAGGGTGTTTGGTGGAGTAGTTTGAGTTGAGATTTTTAAGTTTCAATAGTAAATTTTTTTGAATTTTCAGAAAAGACAAAAAACTTTTTGAGAAAAAGATAAAAACTTTTTGGGAAAAAGACAAAAAAAAATTTGAGTTGGTGTGCCAAACACCCTCAATCTGGGCATCGAACTTCACCCTTCCCTTCCTTCCTTCCTGCACTTCTTCTTCTTCCTCGTTCCCTTCCCTTCCCTCCCCCCAAAAGAGTCTCCCAAATCTGCCGCCTCCACCGCCGCCGCCGCCGCAACGACGCCGTCGAAGATCCAGAGACTGCGCCACAAGCTCCGACCACACCCTCTTCTTCCTCTTTTTCCCCTCCGACCACCACAAGCTCCACCGCCACCTCCACCACGCCTTCTCCTTCACCGAAAATGCCCCTGCTCTTCGTTAATCAGATTTACTCATTTTTCAGTGGTCCAAAATTCTTCTGGTCAGGCGAATTTGAAGGTCATGTTCACATGTATTGCCATAGATTTTGTTTAATGTCCACTTCCTGGAAAATCTGAAGCTGTCTTTCATGTTTGTTTCGGTTTTGCTTTTGTTTCTATGGCTAATTCTAATTTATTTTCTTGTATGTTATGTTTGTAAGTTGGTATGTGTCATATTTTGGTTATTATCTCTTTTCTAAACATCTGAAACAACTTTCAACTACTTTGTTCAAGATCCCGTTCATCAAAAAAGTCTACTTGCTTTTGTTTCTATATGAAGGATGCTCTTAATACTAGTTCATGGATTCTTAATAGGACCGTGATAATACCGTGTTAGACGGAATCTAAATACACTTGGATGATATGCCTCTTGGTTGCAGCGAGTTTACTTTTTGGCCTTTGCTTATAGTGGAGAGAGAACTTTAACTCAAGGCGGCTGCTATTGCACACCCAACCCGTAATCTCAACGACCCAATAATACAAAAATATTTTGATCTCTAAGCTTTCTTTTCAAGAGAAAAATAATTCTGAATTTGTGGGGTTTTTTGTCCATGCATGATTTGTGTAAAAAACTTTGGAACGACAAAAAAAAAAAAAACAAAAACAAAAAGGAACGACCACTAAAATTTCAGGAACGACCATACGATCATTCCTTCCAAACCGTGACTTTTTTTTTTTAAAATTTTTTTGCCTTAAGCGAAATGCAAAAATAACCTTACCATCACCTTATGTCATATATTTTTTGTCTCAAAACTCATGTAAAGACCACAAAAGTGAAGGAACGACCACTAAAATTTCCGGAATGACCATACCGTCGTTCCTTCCAAATCATTACTGTTTTTTTTTTTTATTTCCTTAAGTGAAAAGCAAAAATAACCGTACTATCACCTTATGTCATGTATTATTTGCCTCAAAACACTTGGAACGACCACAAAAGTGAAGGAACGACCACTCAATTTTCCGGAACAACGATATGGTCGTTCCTTTCAAACCGTGACTTCATTTTTTTTCCTTAAACGAAAAGCAAAAATAACCATACCATCACCTTACTTCATGTATTAGTTGCCTCAAAACTCACGAAACGATCACAAAAGTTAAGAAACGACCACTAAATTTTCCAGAGCGACCATATGGTTGTTCTTTCCAAATATTGACCTTTTTTTTTTTTTAATTTTTCCCCTTAAACGAAATGCAAAATTAACCAAATTAGTTACTTTTGTCATGTATGATTTGCCTAAAAAAAATAAAATACCAAAAACCAAATTAATGACTCTCACACACATTTAACGAATATCATTCATAAAACATGTCCATGGTTAGTGACTTATTGACTTTTTCTATTTTTTCCCTTAAACGAAAAGCAAAAATAACCATATCATCACTTTACTTCATGTATTATTTGCCTCAAAACCCACGGAATGACCACAAAAGTGAAGGAACGACCACTCAATTTTCTAGAACGATCATACGGTCGTTCTTGACAAACCGTGACTTCATTTTTTTTCCCTTAAATGAAAAGTAAAAATAACCGTACCGTGATGCTGTATCATGTATTATTTGCCTCAAAACACTTGGAACGACCACAAATTTTAAGGAGCGACCACTAAATTTTCCGGAACGACCATACGGTCGTTCGTTCCAAACCGTGACTTTTTTTAAATTTTTTTCACTTAAGCGAAAAGCAAAAAATAACTGTACCATCACCTACTGTATTGTATTAAAAAAAAATAGTAAATGTTTGGAAGGAACGACCGTACGGTCATTTCGAAAAATTTAGTTGTCGTTCTTAAACTTTTATGGTCGTTCCGTGAGTTTTGAGGCCAATAATACATGACATTAGGTGATGCTATGGTTATTTTTGCTTTTCAAAAAAAAAAAAAAGTCTATGTTTCGACGGAACGACCATACGATCGTTTCGGAAAATTTAGTGGTTGCTCCTAAATTTTTGTGATCATTCCGTAGGTTTTGAGGCCAATAATACATGATATTAGGTGATGCTACGGTTATTTTTGCTTTTCGGAGAAAAAAAAGTCTATGTTTCGACGGAATGACCATACGGTCGTTCCAGAAAATTTAGTGGTCATTCTTAAACTTTTGTGGTCATTCCGTGGGTTTTGAGGCCAATAATACATGACATTAGGTGATGGTATGGTTATTTTTGCTTTTTGCTTAAAGGATAAAAATAAAAAGAAAAAACCATTCACTCACTAAGCATGGACATCTTGTTTTATGAATGAAATTCATTATGTGTGTATGAGAGAGTTATTAATTTGGTTTTTGGGCATTTTTTTTTGTAACGCCCCGATTTACGTAGGGCCTTTAACATACATACTTGTACTACTTCTTGGTTTTAATAACTTAAACTTACTTGGAAATTCGAGAATAAATTTTTTTTAAACATATATAACTAGATTAGCTCACATAGTAAGTTTGCCATGCATACATACTGAAATGAAAAGACCTATCCAAGTCTTCAACACCATGTATACTGTATAACATAATTTGTTTTTGAGATATATATATATATAAACATATCAACTCAAAAGAGCTTGCGGAAAACTTGCGTAGTGGTATCCCACACCGCCCTTCACTTGCCGCATCGTCCACATGGCCCACCAATTAAGCTGCAAGCTTTTTACCTACAGTATGAAATATACTAATGAGCTTTTGCCCAGCAAGTACAAACATAATCTCACAAAACGTAACAAATACTGTGCAACTTATGCATGTACCACTTATGCTCATTTATGAATCTTTTATGACAAATTATTGACTTGAACTTATTATCTTGTTTTAACATGTGGGCCCCTTGTATACGTACCAAAGCGCGCAATCTTCAGAAAGTTAGGGTTTGCAAGGCCCTTAACAATTCTAGAAATCATGTATACATAAAATTTTTTTAATTAATAAAATTAATTAAAATCAAAGTTTTGGATAAAAGAATAATAGGGTGCTTGGTGGAGTAGTTTGAGTTGAGATTTTTAAATTTCAGTAGTAAATTTTTTTGAATTTTCAGAAAAGACAAAATACTTTTTGTGAAAAAGATAAAAACTTTTTGGGAAAAAGACAAAAAAAAATTTGAGTTGGTGTGCCAAACACCCTCAATCTGGGCATCGAACTTCACCCTTCCCTTCCTTCCTTCCTTCCTACACTTCTTCTTCTTCCTCGTTCCCTTCCCTTCCCTCCCCCCAAAAGAGTCTCCCAAATCTGCCGCCTCCACCGCCGCCGCCGCCGCCGCCGCCGTAACGACGCCGTTGAAGATCCAGAGACTACGCCACAAGCTCCGACCACACCCTCTTCTTCTTCTTTTTCCCCTCCGACCACCACAAGCTCCACCGCCACCTCCACCAAGCCTTCTCCTTCACCGAAAATGCCCCTGCTCTTCGTTAATCAGATTTACTCATTTTTCAGTGGTCCAAAATTCTTCTGGTCAGGCGAATTTGAAGGTCATGTTCACATGTATTGCCATAGATTTTGTTTAATGTCCACTTCCTGGAAAATCTAAAGTTGTCTATCATGTTTGTTTCGGTTTTGCTTTTGTTTCTATGGCTAATTCTAATTTATTTTCTTGTATGTTATGTTTGTAAGTTGGTATGTGTCATATTTTGGTTATTATCTCTTTTCTAAACATCTGAAACAACTTTCAACTACTTTGTTCAAGTTCCCGTTCATTAAAAAAGTCTACTTGGTTTTGTTTCTATATGAAGGATGCTCTTAATACTAGTTCATGGATTCTTAATAGGACCGTGATAATACCGTGTTAGACGGAATCTAAATACACTTGGATGGTATGCCTCTTGGTTGCAGCGAGTTTACTTTTTGGCCTTTACTTATAGTGGAGAGAGAACTTTAACTCAAGGCGGCTGCTATTGCACACCCAACCCATAATCTCAACGACCCAATAATGCAAAAATATTTTGATCTCTAAGCTTTCTTTTCAAGAGAAAAATAATTCTGAATTTGTGGGGTTTTTTGTCCATGCATGATTTGTGTAAAAAACCTTGGAACGAAAAAAAAAAAAAAAGGAACGACCACTAAAATTTCAGGAACGACCATACGATCATTCCTTCCAAATCGTGACTTTTTTTTTTAAATTTTTTTCCCTTAAGCGAAATGCAAAAATAACCTTACCATCACCTTATATCATATATTATTTGCCTCAAAACTCATGTAAGGTACACAAAAGTGAAGGAACGACCACTAAAATTTCCGGAACGACCATACGGTCGTTCCTTCCAAATCATGACTTTTTTTTTTATTTTTTATTTCCTTAAGTGAAAAGCAAAAATAACCGTACCATCACCTTATGTCATGTATTATTTGCCTCAAAACACTTGGAACGACCACAAAAGTGAAGGAACGACCACTCAATTTTCCGGAACAACGATATGGTCGTTCCTTTCAAACCGTGACTTCATTTTTTTCCCTTAAACGAAAAGCAAAAATAACCATACCATCACCTTACTTCATGTATTAGTTGCCTCAAAACTCACGAAACGATCACAAAAGTTAAGGAACGACCACTAAATTTTCCAGAGCGACTATATGGTCGTTCTTTCCAAATATTGACCTTTTTTTTTTAATTTTTCTCCTTAAACGAAATGTAAAATTAACCAAATTAGTTACTTTTGTCATGTATGATTTGCCTAAAAAAAATAAAATATCAAAAACCAAATTAATGACTCTCACACACATTTAACGAATATCATTCATAAAACATGTCCATGGTTAGTGACTTATTGACTTTTTCTATTTTTTCCCTTAAACGAAAAGCAAAAATAACCATATCATCACCTTATTGCATGTATTATTTGTCTCAAAACCCACGGAATGACCACAAAAGTGAAGGAACGACCACTCAATTTTATAGAACGATCATACGGTCGTTCCTGACAAACCGTAACTTCATTTTTTTTTCCCTTAAATGAAAAGTAAAAATAACCGTACCGTGATGCTGTATCATGTATTATTTGCCTCAAAACACTTGGAACGACCACAAATTTTAAGGAGCGACCACTAAATTTTCCGGAACGACCATACGGTCGTTCGTTCCAAACCGTGAATTTTTTTAATTTTTTTCACTTAAGCGAAAAGCAAAAAATAACTGTACCATCACCTACTGTCATGTATTAAAAAAAATAGTAAATGTTTGGAAGGAACGACTGTACGGTCGTTTCAAAAAATTTAGTGGTCGTTCTTAAACTTTTATGGTCGTTCCATGAGTTTTGAGGCCAATAATACATGACATTAGGTGATACTGTGGTTATTTTTGCTTTTCGAAAAAAAAAAAAGTCTATGTTTCGACGGAACGACCATACGATCGTTTCGGAAAATTTAGTGATTGCTCCTAAATTTTTGTGATCATTCCGTAGGTTTTGAGGCCAATAATACATGATATTAGGTGATGCTACGATTATTTTTGCTTTTCGGAGAAAAAAAAAAGTCTATGTTTCGACGGAATGACCATACGGTCGTTCCAGAAAATTTAGTGGTCATTCTTAAACTTTTGTGGTCGTTTCGTGGGTTTTGAGGCCAATAATACATGACATTAGGTGATGATATGGTTATTTTTGCTTTTCGCTTAAAGGATAAAATAAAAAGAAAAAACCATTCACTCACTAACCATGGACATCTTGTTTTATGAATGAAATTCATTATGTGTGTATGAGAGAGTTATTAATTTGGTTTTTGGGTATTTTTTTTGTAACGCCCCGATTTACGTAGGGCTCTTACCATACATATTTGTACTACTTCTTGGTTTTAATAACTTAAACTTACTTGGAAATTCGAGAATAAATATTTACATATATAACTAGATTAGCTCACATAGTAAGTTTGCCATGCATACATACTGAAATGAAAAGACCTATCCAAGTCTTCAACACCATGTATACTGTATAACATAATTTGTTTTTGAGATATATATATATATATATATAAACATATCAACTCAAAAGAGCTTGCGGAAAACTTGCGTAGTGGTATCCCACACCGCCCTTCACTTGCCGCATCATCCACATAGCCCACCAATTAAGCTGCAGGCTTTTTACCTACAGTATGAAATATACTAATGAGCTTTTGCCCAGCAAGTACAAACATAATCTCACAAAACGTAACAAATACTGTGCAACTTATGCATGTACCACTTATGCTCATTTATGAATCTTTTATGACAAATTATTGACTGGAACTTATTATCTTGTTTTAACATGTGGGCCCTTTGTGTACGTACCAAAACGCGCAATCTTCAGAAAGTTAGGGTTTGCAAGGCCCTTAACAATTCTAGAAATCATGTATACCTTCACGATCTGGCAGAAGGTCTTGATAACTTGAAATTTGTAATCCTCCACGATCTGGCGGGAGGTTGGTACAACATTTTACTTGTCTTAGTTTAGTCTTAGTCTTGTTACTTTACCAAGATTAAGATTCTTTATATGTGATCTCATTAGTCATGATGCATGTAATACATAAGCATGGCATGACTTCAACAGTAAAAGCATAAAATAACTTGTGGCATGTTTATTTCTTACAACATGGCATAACCATAAATCATGGCATAACTTGACATATCATGGCTTAACATGACATAACTTGACATAGCATAACATGGCATCATGAAAACATGTCATATACTTGAGAATAGTTTACTATTTTCCATACTGTAGGTGAGGTTTATATTTACCGGATATTCTATGTCTTAGGTTTCGTTGTTCCAAATCAGGTCGCAACAGCAGGTTACTTCCTGCTACTTAAAAGAACATAGGATAAGGATCTTATAAATCATTATCATAAAATGTTGGTAACCTGACCAACATCCCTGAGAAAACTTAGTTATATGTTCCCCTAACATGTACATGATAGCTTACTGGGTTACTTAGAAGTAACCCTAGAGTTTTAGGCCCAACTGACATACTCAGTATCTTGTTAGGTTACATTGGGTAACTTTGGGTGTGAGCCTAAGTCAAACTTGGGTTGATCTTTTTGGGTTGCTAAAGCCCAAACTTCCTAAGTCATATCCTATAGGTAACCTTAGGCTCTGGGCCCAAATCAGTAACTTGGGTATCCTTCTTGATTACCATTGGTCATCATCTTGTTACCAAGTTTTAAGACAACTTGGGGTCCAAAATTTGTTTTTCTTTCTTTTGAAAAAACTTAGTACTTTATGTCCTTTATATAAAAACCCTTGTTCAACTTGTCCAAAATTTGTAACTGTTGGAGTAGGGTTTGTAAAAATTATCATCTGTTGGAAACTGCCTTTGGAACAGTTTCCTACTGTCAATTATCAGTGTATGTGCAGGAATGTCCTTTTCCTGTACTATTTTAGAAAATCCTGTGCAGGAATTTCCTATTTCCTGCATAGCTTTGGAATCCAATTTTTATTTAAAAATATGGGTCGAATCTGAAAAAGTTTTCTGCACTAAAGTTTTAGACCTTAAAAAACTCTACAACTTTTGTGTTTTGCTCAAGACCCAGTTCGGACTCTAACCTACTCATTTCCCCTGATGAACCTGCCTGGCCGTGCATGAAGTCTGAGCATGACTAGGTTCGGGTTTTTGTAAAAACCAAGGCCATTGGAGCCTTATTTTCGAAAACTGTCCATAATGTCCTCTAGGAAAATCCCTTCTCTACAATTTTCATGTTTTAAGCTTTTTCAAATTCGGCCTCTAAGGACCTCAAATCCAGCTTTCCAGAAAACTGGCCAGTTTTACCTGAACTGGCAGTTTTCTTGCTTAAGTCCCTTTTACATCCTATTATGCGCATACTAACTCAATTGGTCACACCGAGCCTAAAACAGACATGTAGCGTTTCTAACGTAAACTTTCATCATCATATAACCATACAACATTCTTAACATATTGGGGACATACAACCATATAATAAGGCATACAAACCCTAGAATCATGCAACTCTAATCACATACTCATGCATAACTTGTGAATCAAAACCACCTAATCACCTAATCAAGCACAAATCTAAAAAATCTAAGCTAGGGTATAAGAAATTAAAATGAGCTTATGCTCTTACAATCCAACTTAAAAATATACTTAAATCTCCAATTAAAACTTAAATTCAAAAGTTTAGGGTTCTAAAGGAAATTTACTTTAATCAACACAAGAGTTGTGCTAGGTTTTGATCCAAACTTTTTCCCCTCTTTTTCTCTCTACCACAACCGGCCTTACTTGGCTTTGTGGGTTTCAAAATTTTCGGCCACCCTAGTTGGTGTTTCATCAAAAATCCGACCACTCTCCTAAATCAATTCCTTCTTCACTTTTTTTTCTCTCTCTCTCTCTAGTGTTCGGCTTCTAAGGGGAAATGGTGAAGGAAAATTTAGCCATAGTTTTGGGACAATTTCTCATTTTGTGAGGCAAATGAACAACATGCCATCACCTATTTATAGGTGAAAATTATTTAATTTTTGGATTTATTTTTAATCCAAAAATTGCTTATGAGCCCTTGAAAGAAAAATATTTGCCTATATACCCCTACATGTGGTGGCCGGCCATTGCTTGTCTTGGAGCCCAAGTTGATATATATATATATTTGCTTACATCATCATGCCACATCATCATGACATCATTATGACATCATCATGCTTACATCATTTAGCTTACATCATCATGACATCATCATGCTTACATCATCTAGCTTATATCATCATGACATCATTATATAGCTTACTTTTCTAAAAATTACACTTTAGCCCCTAAAGACAAAATATTTATAATTTAGTCCCTGTAGGTGGCCGGCTTTGGGTGGAGCCACATGGCTTCCAATTCAAGCATAATCATCCACTTGATTCCAAAAATCCCTTAATATAATTATGCAGTTCATTTCCTTACTAACTTAGATAATATCAATACTGTTTTTTATCAAAATAGTATCGTCATACTGGACTATGGTCCAGAATTCATTTGAGAAAAAATTAGATTGCGTATGGGATTTTCTTAAGACTTAAAACTACTAGGCCCTTATTGTCATAAATAATGTGCTTGATTTTTCTAGGGCGGTCTTGAATCTTATTCTTGCTTATTTGTCCGTAATGACGGTTTTTCACAGTATATTTTCCATACTGCTTGCCATACTTACAGTACCATCATAGTCAACCCTTTGGCTTTACTGGTCAAACTTTGACCATCATAAAATCATAAATTCCTATTTTGCCCCTTTTTATCAAAAGGCCTCATACATGACTAGGCAACTTACTTATTGAGTCTCATGGTTAATTAATTGAGAACTCAAACATTTACTGATAAAATTATGAATTTCACATTGATGTTCATAATTTTCATGAAACATTACATAAACACATAACACGGACTTAAATTTCTTTACATACAAGAAAATCACAAGTCTGTAAAAATTTCGGTTATTACAATTTTTCTCCTTTTTTTTTTTTTTTTTTTGGGAAATCATACATGACATAAGGTGCTAATTTGGTTAATTTTGCTTTTCGTTTAAGGGGGAAAAAAAAGAAAAATATTTGGAAGGAACGACCGTATGGTCGTTCTGGAAAATTCAGTAGTCGTTCCGTGGTTTTCCGAGAAGCAAAAATAACCATACCATCACCTAATGTCATGTATTATTGGTCTCAAAATCCACAGAACGACCACAAAAGTTTAGGAACGACCACTAAATTTTCTGGAACGACTGTATGGTCGTTCCGTCGAAACATAGACTTTTTTTTTTCCCGGAAAGCAAAAATAACTGTAGCATCACCTAATGTCATGTATTATTGGCCTCAAAACCCACGGAACGACCGCAAAAGTTTAGGCATGACTACTAAATTTTCTGGAACGACCGTATGGTCATTCCGTCGAAACATAGACTTTTTTTTTTTTTTTTTTTTTCTGAAAAGCAAAAATAACCATAGTGTCACCTAATGTCATATATTATTAACCTCAAAACCCATGGAACGACCACAAAATTTTTCGGAATGACCGTACGGTCGTTCTGTCGAAACGTAGACATTTTTTTTTCCGAAAAGCAAAAATAACCGTACTATCATTTAATGTCATGTATTATTGACCTCAAAACCCACGGAATGACCACAAAAGTTTACGAACGACCACTAAATTTTCCGGAACGACCGTATGTTCGTTCCGTCGAAACATAGACTTTTTTTTTTTCCCGGAAAGCAAAAATAACCATACTATCACCTAATGTGGTCGTTCCGTGTGTTTTGAGGTAAATTATACATGACAGAATATGATAGTAAGCTTATTTTTGCTTTTCGCTGGAGGGAAAAAATTAAAAAAAAGTCAATGTTTAGAAGGAACGACCATTCGGTCGTTCTAGAAATTTTTGTGGTCATTCCTTCTTTTTTGTGGTCGTTTCATGTGTTTTGAGGCAAATCATACATGATATAAGGTGATAGCTAGTAAGTTTAGTTTTGCTTTTCGCTTGAGGGAAAAAATTTAAAAAAAGTAACCGTTTGGAAGGAACGACCGTACAGTCGTTCCGGAAATTTTAGTGGTTGTTCCTTCTTTTTTGTGGTCGTTCCGTGTGTTTTGAGGCAAATCATACATGACATAAAGTGATAGTAAGCTTATTTTTGCTTTTCGCTTGAGAAAAAAAATTTTAAAAAAGTAATTGCTTGGAAGGAACGACTGTTTCCGGAAATTTTAGTGGTCGCTCCTTATTTTTTGTGGTCAATCTGTGTGTTTTGAGGCAAATCATACATGACATAAGGTGATAGTAAGCTTATTTTTGCTTTTCGCTTGAGGGAAAAAATTAAAAAAAAGTAATCGTTTGGAAGGAACGACCGTACGGTTGTTCCTGAAATTTTAGTGGTCATTCCTTCTTTTTTGTGGTCGTTCCGTGTGTCTTGAGGTAAATCATATATGACATAAGGTGATAGTAAGCATATTTTTGCTTTTCACTTATGGGAAAAAATTAAAAAAAAGTAATTGTTTGGAAGGAACGACTATACGGTCGTTCCTGAAATTTTAGTGGTCGTTCCTTATTTTTTGTAATCGTTTCGTGTGTTTTGAGGCAAATCATACATGACATAAGGTGATAGTAAGCTTAGTTTTGCTTTTTGCTTGAGGGAAAAAATTAAAAAAAAAAAGTAACCGTTTGGAAGGACCGTACAGTCGTTCCGGAAATTTTTATGGTTGTTCCGTGTATTTTGAGGCAAATCAAAATGACATTATGTGACAACAAACACCTTTCATTATCCTTCCAAACAAAAAAGAGAATGAAAAAAAGAAATAAGAATACCATTCAAGTAAAGGGTAAATTTCATTAATAGCACCTCTGGAGAAAATAATATTAAAATCAGCACCACTTTTCGTTCACTTCAGTTCTAGCACTGCCACGTAAGAAATGTGGGGCCCAGTAGCATTTAATACGTGCAAATTTCCCCGTTTACCCTCATCTCCCTCGCATGCCCCAAATAAATTTCCAAACCAGCATCCACAGTGTTTTAGAGAGAGAAACTGAAATGCAGAGAGAGAAAGAGGTGCTACCGCCGGGAAACGCTCGGAAACCGCCCGAAACCACCACGAAATCCCTCCATAAACCGCTCCGACGCTTGTGAACGTCGGAGAATCTTAAAAAACCCGTTAATCGTCGAAAGACACGAAACTGACCTCGTGACAAGAGCAGCGGTCATTCCCGTTCTGACCGAGTGGTCATAACAGTTATGACCGCAGCAACACTATACCTCAGTCGTCAAGTGAAGCGGTCATAACCTTTCGGACCGAGTGGTCATAACGGTTATGACCGCATCAACACTATATTGCGTGGTCAAGAGCAGCGGTCATAACCGTCCTGACCGAGTGGTCATAAAGGTTATGACCGCTGCTCTTCTAAACGATATATACTCGGGTCATAACCATTATGACCACCAGGTCACAACGGTTATGACCCAAGTGCTTCTACACGATATAGACTCGGGTCATAACCGTTTTGACCACCCGGTCATGACGGTTATGACCCAAGTGCTTCTACACGATAAGACTCGGGTCATAACCGTTTTACCCACCCGGTCATAACGGTTATGACCCAAGTCCTTCTACACGATATAGACTCGGGTCATAACCGTTATGACCACCCGGTAATTACGGTTATGACCCGCTGCTCTTCTAAACGATATAGACTGGGGTCATAACCATTATGACCATCCGGTCATAACGGTTATGACCCAGGTGATTCTAAATGATATAGACTGGGGTCATAACCATTATGACCATCCGGTCATAACGGTTATGACCCAGGTGATTCTAAACGATATAAACTCGGGTCATATCCATTATGACCACCCGGTCATAACGGTTACGACCCAAGTGCTTCTACACGATATAGACTCGGGTCATAACCGTTTTGACCACCCAGTCATGACGGTTATGACCCAAGTGCTTCTACACGACATAGACTCGGGTCATAACCGTTATGACCACCCGGTAATTACGGTTATGACCCAAGTGCTTCTAAACGATATAGACTCGGGTCATAACCATTATGACCCCCCCGTCATAACGGTTATGACCCAAGTGCTTCTAAACGATATAGACTCGGGTCATAACCATTATGACCCACAGTTCATATATAAGCATGTTTGAGGTTATTCTTCACCACATAGAGTTCGGTCATTATAGTTATCACCTCCCTTTGTGACCGATAGTCCAAAAAACATATTCTTTGCAAAGTTGCATGCTTATAAACATGTATAATGAAACTACGCTGATAACATACATGGTTCTGTATGGTGATAAAAACACAGGTATTGTTATGATGTTACACGTACACGGAATAAATAACAAATATTTTTTTGTTAGTGAATGTGAAAAGTACAATTGCTCTAAGATAATTACATATGCGAACTGGATTTTGTGCCCGAACCGCAGTTCGTTTTTGTTTGATGGTTTCGTAAGGGTACTGGGTTAGTACAGGTTTGTCGGTTGTGGCCATAACTATTACATCTACCACACCGAATGGGATCAGGTTCTTCTCCCTGGGACAGTATCCTACGAACCCGTGGCCTTCCGGGCCGACGCTTTGCCTTGGGAGGATTCACAACTTGCGATCTGACGTCTTCAGAAACATCCCAGCCCTCTGCGCTTCCAATCGGATGGACTACATGTGCATAACATGCATATAGAAAGTCTTTAGTATAGTAATCAGAGCAATAATTGTATGGATCAATCCGTCGGTAGTTACACACGGCCATTGCATGAGAGCAAGGAATTTGATCAACCTGAAATCGTCTGCAGGTACAGGTCCGTTCGCTCATATCAACAATAAATATTTGGCCTGCGTTGTTGGTGACAGAGTACTCAAACTGATCGGCTGGACGCGGCTGTAAGACATGGAATGCCGTTATGTTAGTATATTCGATCTTATAAAGTTTTAGATGAAAAAATTTTGTTTCCTCTCGTCATAATATGGCATTTATCACATACCGTTACTTTTAGACCGT
This sequence comes from Ficus microcarpa, assembly GCA_025413485.1. NCBI lineage: Eukaryota > Viridiplantae > Streptophyta > Magnoliopsida > Rosales > Moraceae > Ficus > Ficus microcarpa. The sequence continues at coordinate 1,672,695 of CM046379.1, read as the reverse complement.
GCGCGAAGTTGGTTCGAATTAAGTGATCTGCATATGGGGCCAATTTCGATTTTATGTTGAGTGCCTCTTCACGTCGTTGGACAAACCATCTTTGCAGTAGTTCCCTCAGCCATTCCACCAAGAATCCAACTGGCATGAGCCTGGCTTTCCGATCCACACTGTTTAATGACTCCGCGATGTTGGTTGTCATGATTGCATACCTCCGTCCACTGAAGTACGCGCGCGACCACTTTGTAGGATCGGCCTGCAGAAGGTATCGGTGCATGTCGGCGTTACGACTACGGATGGATTCCATATGCCGATTGTGCTCACTTAGCAGATATGCTCTGGCTGCACCATCAAAATAGGCCTTCAGAGGGCCTTTGAAGTCTTTGTACCTGGTCTTCAGGTTTGCAGCCAGGTGTTGGACGCATATCCCGAAGGCAGCATCTGGAAACACGAGGTTCGCTGCATTCTCGATACCCTTATGCCTATCAGCCACAATAGCAAGGGAATCTCGACTGCCGATTGAATCCCTTAGGTTCTCGAAGAACCATTGCCATGATTCATTGCTCTCCGACGGAACGATACCAAATGCAAGTGGAAATATGGAGCCATTTGCGTCGTGACCGCATGCAGCAAGCAGCATTCCTCCGAACCTGGCCTTCAGTGCAGATCCATCAACCATAATTACTGGATGACAATAAGGCCAACCGTGCTTTGAAGCAGCTAAGCACATGAAAAGGTATTTGAAACACTGTTCTGAGTCTGTCTCAATGTGAACGTCGGAGCCAGGATTTTTCCTCTTAACGATTTCAGCCCACACGAGCAGACCTGTAATTATGACGAAATCAATATCATGATGTTGGTTATATAAGTTACACTATTATTATCAGGGGAATTACCTGAGTATGACTCTGCATCATCGCCCCTCAGGCTTGTTAGTGCAGCTTCCTTCGCTCGCCATGCTCTAAGATAGTTGAAATGAACTCCAAATTCGGACTGCATGTCTCGCTGTATTTCGCGAGGTTTATATGAGGTATTTGTTGGGTCCAAGAATTTTCGCTTAACACACTCACCGATCATCCAGCTCTTCGCTTGACGATGTGCACCTTGAACGATTTCAAGTGAACAAGTATGGACAGAGTCGAACCTCTTCACAACAAAAAATTCACTACCTCTCATCCTAGTCGCACGCAATTGCCACGGACAACCTTCATGATCTATACATATCACGTGTAACAGAGTAGAGTTCGACCTCTTCACCCTGAATTGATAGTGTTTAGTCATTGCATCGTGATGAATATGGTATTGCAGTAACTTTTTGTTCTCAAAAATAACATTTACGCTCAACATGACAGGTGTTAAATCCGCAACAACTACTGGGCCGGAAAAACTATCACTTCTAGGTACATCCTTAGACTGAGATTTAATATAATCTGCAATGGAATGGGCTCCAATGCTGGGTGTGGCACTCATCTCGTTTGAAATACGAGCAGCATCATCATCAATCACATGGTTGAAAACATGATGTTCCAGCTCAATTCCATGGTCATTCTGCAGATCCAGACGTACTATCGGAGTAGGGATGTGAGGAGGAGTGGTTATGAGATTACTGTCTTTTACAGGTTGGAGGGCTTCATCGCTCTGTCCACCCACCCTAGAAGGTTGAACGTCAAGGTGGTTGCTTTCCCCTAGATCCGGTGGCAGGCCTTCGGCCGCAGACTCTTCAAATACATCGATGGAAATTGGAAATTTGCTAAGCATGTGAACATCCTTCTTCTTCAATTGTATGTAAAATTTAACGTCTGCATCACATTATATCCTAACGGGAGGCAGCCCAGGTTCAACAATGTATCGCATGACTATCGTCTTCTGTGGGCGACTAATTCCAATAACACCTCGGACCATCTTCATAAGATCAACATATGTTGCAGTCTCAGGCAGCAATATTCCCTTCATATCGCCACCAACATATCTCGATGTGCCGTCCCATTGACCATTATAGTTGATGAAAACACAAACGTCCTGCATACCTGGATTTTCAACTGACAGAGTTATGTTAGTTGTGATATATATATATATAAATCGAGTTAACAAACGGTCACAATTATACTGACCAGAAGGTCAATATGCATTGTGACCGGTATTTGTTATGTATTCGCAGTTGACTACTTATATAACAAAACAGGTCACAATGATATTGACCGGACGGTCATTATGCAAATGACCGACCTCAGGAGATTATACCGGTCAGAATACCATTGACCAGATGAATGACCGAACTCTACTTAAACTGGTCACAACAGTTATGACCCATCGGTCATTGTGTCATTGCATGATGGTCATTGTGCAATTGACCAGTTAACTATTATGCAGAGTTTGTATGACGACCAGAAGGCAATGTGAATATCGTACATAGATCGATAAAACACACACACATTTAGAGCTTGTACAAACAAATAATGCGAATAAAGAAGCAGCAATACCTCGGCACCACGTGATTTGGAGTGGGAAGATCCCTACTAAACTCAGTGGCCTGCAGATGTGGCCTATCGGGTTGGTTAAACACAGTGAGCGTAGATTGTGTTAGATTTGTTGGAGTTAGAGTAAATGTAGATCAGTGGGTATCGGTGCATGCCAGGTTCGTCAGCCCCCAGTTATAGAAAACAGGGAAATACGGGGAAAGCAGAAGTTTGAAATTTAATAGCTGATGGTACTGTGGCTTATATGTTGGGGACGGCGGGGAGGGGGGTGAGTGGGGCGGGAAGCTGGGAAATATTCGATTTAGGGTTGGACGAGGGCATTTTTGTCTTTATACATGTTTTCTGACAAAAAACCTTTATTTACAAGAATATATTGGTGATAATTTTCAGCTGACACGTCATTATAAGCATCAAAAATTTGTTTGTGTTTGGTTTATAAATTGATAACTTATTGACCTGGGGCACCAATTTTTAACTAATAAATCAGTTAGATACACTGTTATATAGCAAAGACTGGTCATTAGATAGACAAGTTTGCCACACCAAAAGAGGTCATGACTGTTGTGACCATCGGGTCATAACAGTTGTGACCGATACTCTGAGTAGAGAGAGCAAAGGGTCATAACTGTTATGTCCATACGGTCATAAAAACGATGACCGTCACTATTGGGACAATCGGTCATGACTGTTGTGACCATACGGTAATTAAAGTTATGACCACTGGGCATAACTGTTATGATCGATACTCTAACTAGAAATAAAGACCGGTCATAACTGTTATGACCATACGGTCATAACAGAAGTGACCACCACTATCGGGGCAGTCATGACCGATACTTCACGATATGGGGGAGAACTGTTATGACCATTAGGTCATAACACTCTTGACCCTTGCTAGACGGATACAGGTCAAAACTGTTATGACCTGATGGCCATAAAAGTAATGACCGATACTTTAAGCTAGGGATAGATAAAGGTCATAACCGTTATTACCATCCGGTCATATCTGTAATGACCGTTACTAGCAAACGATGGACTACATGTTGACAGGTCATAACTGTTATGACCACCATGTCATAACGGTTATGACCGTGACATGGTAAAGAGGTCACGACTGTTATGACCAGATGGTTATAACAGTTGTATTATAGGGCATAAATAGGTCACCACTGTTATGACCTGACTGTAATGATGGTTGTATTATATGGCATATTTTCGGACATATTTTAATTCGATTAATTGAGTAACCCAATAAGTAACCATTATTTGTTATGATCAATATTTTAAATATGACATGATAACTATTATTATATTATTTGACCAGTTATAGCAATCACGACATAAAACATGTAATGGTGGTGCATATTTATGTTATATTATTCATTAAATTTCATTATGTAATTTAATGTTATACCAATTAAGGCATATTGGAATATGGACTTCTTTAAAATTTTTCTTATTTGGGAATTTAATGTCAAGTTATAGCAATTAAGTCATATATTTTACGGCATCAAACATCTGAAGAAGTGGTCATTCAATCGACGAGTTTGTCAAAGCCAGAGAGATAATTACTGTTATGAAGAGAGAAAGGTCATAACTGTTATGACCGGGTAGTCATAACAGTTGTGACCGATACTATATCACGCCAGTGAGAGATAAAGGTCATAAATGTTATGAACAAACGGTAAAACCAGCGATGACCGTCACAATGGGAGAGTGGTCACAACTGTTACGACCGGATGGTCATAACGATAATGACCCTTACTCTTGTTCACGACTGGGAGAGGGGTCATAACAATTCTGACACCCCAGTTCGTTTAGGGAGATAGGTCATACCTGTTATGACCAGACGGTCGTAACAGTTATGACCGTTACTCTAGTTAACGATTGAGAGCTATAAGCAGAATCTCTTTCTCTCACCGTCACCCGATCATGTCAACCCATTCTACTGTCGATATTCACAGTAGCCTCTGAACACCGTTCTCTGGCAAAGGTAACTTCAACATCACAGATTTACCCTCATTTATCTTGTTTTGTCAACTGTCCTAGCCGAGAAAAGTTCAGATTCTCAATTGAAATGGTTTGAGTTATATTAAAAGTTTCTATGTCTGGAGAGTTGTTGAGCCCTTCGGAATTAGAAAAAGAATATCAAGACTGGGTTCTTCAGATGCATATGCAATATGACGAAGAGGTTGTCGTGGGCGAGGAGCAAACAGTTTAGGGTTGGCAGTCGTGTAAATACCAAAGATAATGGAATGTTCGGATATTAAAATCTCAACATTCCATTAGCTTTGGTATTCACACGGCTGCAAACAAGAACTGGTTGCTCCTCGCCCACGACAACCTCTTCGTCATAATGCATATGCATCTGAAGAACCCAGTCTTGATATTCTTTATCTAATTCCGAAGGGCTCAACAACTTCCCAGACATATAAACTTTAATAGAACTCAAACCATTTCAATTTAGAATATGAACTTTGCTCGGCTAGGACAGTTGACAAAACAAGATAAATGAGGGTAAAACTGTGATGTTGAAGTTACCTTTACCAGAGAACGGTGTTCAGAGGCTGCTGTGAATATCGACAGTAGAATGGATTGGCTCATCGGCGACGGTGAGAGAACCAGTTTCCGTTTAAAGCTCCCTATCGTTATCTAGATCAAATTTCATAACCGCTATGACAGTGATGGTCATAACGGTTATGCACACTCTCCCTATACTGACGGGCATCTCTGTTATGACGTGGTGGTCATAACAGTTATGACATCTCCCCCCACCCAATCGTTTACTAGCCCATCGGTCATAACTATTATTACCATCTGGTAATAACTGTTATGACCTCTCTTCCTATCGTGACCTAGGGTGTCGGAGTAAGGTCATAACTGTTATAACATGGTGGTCATAACATTTATGACCTATCTTCCTGTTATGACCTCTCTCACTATCGGATTAACGGTCATAACTGTTATGACATGGTGGTCATAACATTTATGACCTCTCTCCCTATCCTGATATACAGTAACGGTCATTACTGTCGGGACCGGATGATCATAACTGTGATGACCGCTCTCTCTGCATAGTTGAGAGTAACGGACATGACTATTATGACCAGTTGGTCATTATAAAAATGAGACATTTTCATTATGACCAACAAGTCCGAATTCATGACCGTCTGTAAATCATATAAAAATGACTAACTCTATGTATTTTGCAAATATTTTCCTACAGATCATTTAGAAAGGTGGAATCTCATAAAAAACACATATAAAAATTAAAACTTTTTTCCCTACAGATCATGGAAAGCTATTAAAAACTTAAACTTTAAAAACATAAAAACATAAATCGACTTTTCCTCGGCCGATGGTCATAAAGATGCCGATGCCGATAGTCGGACAAACCACCTTGAAGGAGATGTGTTTTTCTCTCTGATTTTCGTCGCCTTCGGCACGACACGGGGAGTTATGTCAAGTTTTATTTTTTGTTAAAGAATTCCGTCGTCAACACACTTGCAGGCAGTTTATCAACGGATCTTCGTGGTGGTATCGGCCGGTTTCCGAGCGGTACCTGCTGGTTGTAACTCTCTCTCTCTCTAGAATCGGCCTTTCTCTCCATATTTTGAGATTTCTCTCTCTAAAAACCATGTTGAAGGGATTCATATAGGGAAGCGTGAGGGACAGTGACTTCGGCTGGTGGGAGACGAGGGTAACCATGACCTTTGGCATTCCCTAACCCGGTGGGCCCGACAAGATGACGTGGCTTTACTGTTCTACACGGTATAATGTAGAAGTCATACCAGGTATGACCTTACGGTCATAACGTTTATGACGGTCACTGTATAGTGTTGCGGTCATAACCGTATGACCACTCACTTCTGTCCTCTCAAGGTATAGAGCAGCGGTCATTACCGTTATGACCACTCGGTCATAATGGTTTTTGACTGCTACTCTTGACGACCCGCGTATAGAAGCACTTGGGTAATAAACGTTATGACTCCGTGGTCATAATGGTTATGACCCGGTTTTTTTAGATCTTTATAACGTTATGATCGTGGTCATAATGGTTATGACCCGGTTCTATATTGGTTAGAAGCACTTCGGTCATAACCGTTATGACTCCGTGGTCATAATGGTTATGACCCGGTTCTATATCGTTTAGAAGCACTTCGGTCATAACCGTTATGACTCCGTGGTCATAATGGTTATGACCCGGTTCTATATCGTTTAGAAGCACTTCGGTCATAACCGTTGTGACTCTGTGGTCATAATAGTTATGACCCGATCACAGTATCGTTTAGAAGCACTTCGGTCATAACCTTTATGACCGGATGGTCAGAATGGTTATGACCCGGTTCTATATCGTTTAGAAGCATTTGGGTCATAAACGTTATGACCGGGTGGTCATAATGGAATACGAACAGTCGGGTAATAAAATTTATGACCCTCAGGTCACAACGTTTATTACCATTTATCACGTTATAGCGTAGCGGTAATAACCGTTATTGCCGTCTGGTCATTACTAAACTTACCGCTTTGGTGAATAGCAACAGTCGTCTATGATGGGCCCCGCACATTTAATGTCGCCGAATCCAATATTTTCCATCAACTTCACCCAAAGGTAACCTTCCCCTCAAAATACCAAAAAATTACCCTTTACCGAAAAATTACCCTCGTTTTGAAACCAGCTTCTACAGTGTTTTAGAGAGAGAAACTCTGGTTCTAGAGAGAGAAAGAACAGAATTTCATTCGTTCCAACCCAATAACCGCTCAGAAAACCGTCATTAACCGCGAAGAAACCCCAATAACCGCTCAGAAAACCATCAAAGACCTTTATAGTCTGCACTAAACTCTTTCAACGTCTATTAACATAGAAGACTTGTCAAGGACCAAGCAAATGGCTAAGGAAAACATCGAGAAATCCGGCAGACGAGGGCAATCATCAGAAAACCCGCCCCCAGAGATTGAGACAGGGGTGGTTGCTGAAGGGTTGAAGAGAAAGCATAGAGACATCGACGTTGTAGAACCGACCATGTCACAGGAGTTAACATGCGACGTAGAACAGCATACAACCGAACCTGATGAGGTAAAATAGTTGATTTATGTTTTTATTTTTATAAAGGCAAACATATTTTTTGGTCACTATGGATGTGCGATTTTTATTGCGTGCAAGGCCAAAAGTTTTAATTTTTAGTAATTTTTATGTGTCAGCTTATTGATATCCCACTATTGTATTCCAGATGATGTATGTTTCAGAAACGTAGAAAGTGTTTTGTAAATAGTTACCGCGAAGTTTGTCTGCTCATGTACATATTCATATATAAATATATATATATATATATATGTAGAACTGAGTTTTAAGATAGATCGGGCCGTCATGTTCGTTATTTATTTATGGTCGTCATAATCATGGGTTCTATGATAAGGTATGACTCGGTGGTCATAATGAAAATGACTTGGGTTGCTTAAATTGGTTGGTCAATTCCAGTATGACGTGGCGGTCCAAATGAAATTGACCTGTGTCTTTAACCGAACCTATTTCGGTTGGTCAATTTTATTATGACCACTCGGTCATAATGCGAATGACATGGGTTATTTGCTATTAAGTTCGGTGTGTTTCATTATGAGATGATGGTCATATTTTTTTTTAATGAGTTTAATGTGCCTACTGCTTTAAATAAAATTGTTAATTTTTTAATGACGGGAAAAATTTTATGTTAATTTAGGTTACTATAATGACTATACCCTGTTACCATATATGCAGGTTCAGTACAATCGACGAGTACCCGATGGTCAAATAACACGGGCGAAGATAAATACCTTCGTCAACATTAGGGAGACATTAAGAAATTTGACAGACTGGTTGTCTGAACGACAGTATGAGTTGGTCATGCAGCAGCCATGCATTCAACACTTCCTGCAGTTAGACAGACTTGGATGGGCTGGCCAGCTGTTCCACAACATTCTCATGCGCCTGACGGATCACAGTGACCATGGTGATGCTCTGTGGTTTCAGGTTGGTGAACAATTGGGTAGGTTTTCCATAACCGAGTTTGGACTAATAATGGGGATGAAGTGTGTTGGGTCTACTCATATCCCACCGATGGCCGAACCTAGATTAATTACAAGGTATTTCCGGACGGTGAGAGGTGTGACAAGGGAAAATTTGGGGCTGCAAATGTCGAATGCGAACTTTGAAGACGACGAAGACGCCATCAAGCTCAGTCTACTATACGTCATGTTCTGCATTCCACTGTCAAATTCGAGCTCCGTCAAGATAGACCCGAAGTTTTTTGCACTGGCCGACAAACTGGAGGCCTTCAATGAGTTCCCTTGGGGCGTGCTGTCATGGGAGGCAACCCGGTCTGCAATCTGTGCCGCGGTTGACAACAGAACGTCTTCGAAGAGAAAACAACCAAAAAAATCCCACCCAGCGCATTACAGTATTGCGGGCTTTCCCCATGCCTTACTGGTTTGGGCATATGAGAGCATCCCAACCATAGCCTCCAGATTCGCAACCAATTACGAGGACGCCAGTCCGCGTATGCTGTCGTGGAGGACCGTCGATAACGTCAAGTTTGATGACGTTATGGGGGCATTGACCGCGGTTGGAGAAACTCAGGTGATTTTTAAAGAATTTCTAAAGCGTGTCAAATAAAAATGTTTGGTCCTCATTTATAGGTTCGTCAGTGGAGTGTTTGGTCAATAAAATGATATGAACGGCTGCTCATAACAGTCATGCCCAAACGGTCATAACAGTTATGACCGGGTGGTCAATACAGTTAGGACATGGTCGTAACAGTAATGACAGTTTGGTCATTACTGTTATGACCAACCCTTTACATCGTATTGGTCATAACAAAAATTCCAGGATGGTCATTACCGTCATGACCGTATACAGTACTCTGACAAAAAGTTGTTGTTATGTGTGCAGCCGAAATGGGTTGGGATGATGCCCACAGCAGAAGAGTTGAAGGACCCATGGCTTTCGCGCCTATTTTTGAAGAACCCAATGCCTGTGCCTCAATTACTTCTCAAGCCACCTGTTCCCCAATCGAGCTCCGCACCAAACTCCGAGTAGCAGGAGTTTAAAGAAGAGATCCGAGGACAGGTGGCCTCAATTAACAAGAGTCTGCTGGCTCTTAAAAAGGACCAGCAGAAGTCCAACAAACTGCTGCGACGGGTTTACACGATGTTGAAAGACAACATGAGGCAGCAGGGACAAGGAAAGGCAGAGACCGGAACTCCAGTCACCAGCAGGCAGCCGTTGGATGTTCCAAAGCATGAGTCAGATGACATGAACACCGGCTTGCTAGGTGAGGTGTTAATCAAGGCCGACCTCGTGGCCGCTGCTGACATAGGTGAGCAAGCAGCCATGGAGTTCCTAACGGGCGAAAAGGTTACTGCATCCCATGAACATGTTGAGGAGGAGAGTAACAAGGTACGACTGAGATTTAAATCTGAGTGTACCATATATATAGGCACATGATAAATTTTTTTATATAACAGAGACAAGGTAGTTTTTTATGATGTAACATGTTGTTAATCCACACAGGAAGGGATGATACAATCTCTCCCACTTGATGACATCAAGGACGAGAGCACGCCTCACCCGCATAAGGGAAAGAAAGAAGAAGGCAAAGATGCTAAGATGGAGATCAGTGGACAGGATGTTGTGCATCCTGCAAGCCAGGCCAAGGAGGACAGCACGGGTGAAGTGGTTGTTACGAATATCCATACCCTAAAAACTAGGTTCATTAGAGTAACCGATTATTTTAACTCGTTTGATATGTCATTTATAGGTCCCTAAGAAGAAGAGGGCCAGACTCTCAAGGCTTGGCCAACGGCCGAGGGGAGCTAAGTCCGATGTTGTCTCCCCGTCGCATGAACCGAGTAAGATTGTTTGTGCCCTCCCACCGAGCCTAGAAGATGTACCTCCGGCTGACATGCTAGAGTCGTTCAGGGAGTGGATGAGTAAAGGGGCGTTGAAGAAGACTCCACCAGGGTAATTTGCTTATAACTGATAATTGACCATCGAATTGAGGTTTATGTAAGTTAGTAATATACCCATATTATATTAATAATGATATCACCACAGTAAATATTTGTCTTTCAGTCCACGGCCTCCCAGATTCAATGCAAAGCATGACCCATTGGAGAAACCCCATGACCTCGGAGTCGTGACGGTGGACAAGAAAAGTTGGTATTATGAACTGGCCGTCCAATCTGTTTGGCTATGGGATGAAGTAAGTGGTGTAATTAACTGTTTTGTAATCAATGTCGTGTTTTTTATGTCAATTATTACGGTCCCGAAGGTACATTGTTTGACGACCGGTCTATTTACCGTTAATTGCTGTTCTTTTGTGTATTCAGCACATTGATGTAGCGTTCTACTACCTGAGGAAGAATATCAAGCAGTATCCCAAGTTGCAAGAACGAAAGGTCACAACAGTAGACACGTATTTCAGTACAAAGGTTGCTGCAATGTGGCCTGTCTACCGGCGTTCACCAGATACGTTCGATTGGGAGACCTGTGAAACTTTAATGAGAATCATGCTTGGCATCTCTGGCCAGTGTGGGACTACGTGGTTTGAGCTGAACACTTTGCTAATACCGTTAAACTTGGGTACAATGCAGCATTGGATATTAGTAAAGCTCGAACTCACCAATTGGACAATTGAGGTGTATGACTCTATGCATCATGCAGGCCCTCACGATCAGAGGGTCCGAGAGGAAGTCGAGTGTTTAGCAGAGTTCATTCCACTGCTGGCTGCTCAAGTCAGTTTGTTCGACACTAAACCACGTGATCCTCCAGGAACGTACGCAATACCGGTCACCATCAGAAAAGATATCCCTACACAGGGCAATGGGTAGGTACTAGTGTTATTATGTTTTGATTATTTAATATTTAATGTTGCCTTGGTGCCTGAGATACTTATGTTCATTATGTCGTTTTCCTTTATTCGTGCATCAGGGGTGACTGTGGCGTGTTTATAATAAAAAATGCTGAATGCTTGATAGAAGGGAGGGATGTCAGCTATTGGGTACTTCATGAAAGGATGCAACTCTTTCGTGAGTGCCTAGCATGTTACTTCTGGGCTCATGCGAAGCGGAAGCTTGCCGGAGATTATAACAGCGATGATGAGCCTGATGTGGACTGAAAGCATCTAGCCACACCAATTTTGTATCATTGTATTTCCATTTAAGACTCTAAATAGGCACATTTTTTATTCATTGTATAGAAAGTTATTTGGTTGTATTTTTTTGGTGTTTGTTGTAAACTGTTAAAGTTGACAGAATAATCATAGGGATCGAGTCATAACTGTTATGACCAGGTGGTCATAACAGTTATGACCAGGTCTCTAAAATGGCCATTACATTCATTTAAGATGCATATAATTGTTATGACTTGATAATTTCATGACCTGTTATCTCAATGAAATAATATTTTTTAAATATATATAAATCCTTATATAGAAAAAAGTGAACATTAATTTCTAGAATATTGATAAATCGTTAAAGGGTCATAATTGTTATGACCGGGCGGTCATAACAGATATGACTGTTACTCTTGTTCACGATACAGAGCTAGGTCATAAACTGGTCAAAACGGTTATGACCCGAGTCTATATCGTGTAGAAGCACTTGGGTCGTAACCGTTATGACCGGGTGGTCATAATGGATATGACCCGAGTCTATATCGTTTAGAATCACCTGGGTCATAACCGTTATGACCGGATGATCATAATGGTTATGACCCCAGTCTATATCGTTTAGAATCACCTGGGTCATAACCGTTATGACCGGATGGTCATAATGGTTATGACCCCAGTCTATATCGTTTAGAAGAGCAGCGGGTCATAACCGTAATTACCGGGTGGTCATAACGGTTATGACCCGAGTCTATATCGTGTAGAAGGACTTGGGTCATAACCGTTATGATCGGGTGGGTAAAACGGTTATGACCCGAGTCCTTATCGTGTAGAAGCACTTGGGTCATAACCGTCATGACCGGGTGGTCAAAACGGTTATGACCCGAGTTTATATCGTGTAGAAGCACTTGGGTCATAACCGTTGTGACCTGGTGGTCATAATGGTCATGACCCGAGTATATATCGTTTAGAAGAGCAGCGGTCATAACCTTTATGACCACTCGGTCAGAACGGTTATGACCGCTGCTCTTGACCACGCAATATAGTGTTGATGCGGTCATAACCGTTATGACCACTCGGTCCGAAAGGTTATGACCGCTTCACTTGACGACTGAGGTATAGTGTTGCTGCGGTCATAACCGTTATGACCACTCGGTCAGAACGGGAATGACCGCTGCTCTTGTCACGAGGTCAGTTTCGTGTCTTTCGACGATTAACGGGTTTTTTAAGATTCTCCGACGTTCACAGGCGTCGGAGCGGTTTATGGAGGGATTTCGTGGTGGTTTCGGGCGGTTTCCGAGCGTTTCCCGGCGGTAGCACCTCTTTCTCTCTCTGCATTTCAGTTTTTCTCTCTAAAACACTGTGGATGCTGGTTTGGAAATTTATTTGGGGCATGCGAGGGAGATGAGGGTAAACGGGGAAATTTGCACGCATTAAATGCTACTGGGCCCCACATTTCTTACGTGGCAGTGCTAGAACTGAAGTGAACGAAAAGTGGTGCTGATTTTAATATTATTTTCTCCAGAGGTGCTATTAATGAAATTTACCCTCAAGTAAATTATCTATCAGATGAAGTCATATTACTATTTCAACAATGAAATCCTTTATTCAGTACATAATAAGTTCTGAATTCTAGCCCAGACACAGCATTTTCTCAACTAGTCGACATTAAAAGAAAAGAACTAAAGACACCCTTTTACTAAAATCCTTTGTTTTCACATATGATCATGTCCTGAATTTGTTTCGAATATGGGTTTTCTAGTGCATTTAAAATAAAAAATAAAAAAGAAAGATGAAAAATTCATGACATTGCTGATAGAGAGGCCGGTGAGAACGAAGAGCAGGGGCGTTTTCGGTAAAGGAGAAGGCGTGGTGGAGGTGGCGGCAGAGCTTGTGGTGGTCGGAGGGGACGCAGGGCGGGCCGGAGCTTGTGGTGGCGTTTTCGGTAAAGGAGAAGGCATGGTGGAGGTGGCGACGGAGCTTGTGGTGGTCGGAGGGGAAGAAGAGGAAGAAGAAGGCGTGGTTAGAGAGCTTGTGGCGCGGTCTCCGGATCTTCGATGGCGTCGTTTAGGGTGGTAGCGGCGCCGGAGGTAGTGGCGGCGGATTTGGGAAGACTCTTTTGGGGGGAGGGAATGACGAAGAAGAAGAAGAAGCATGCGAAGAAGAAGAAGAAGAAGAGCTGCAGAAGTAGAAGTTTTCGTTTTTGTTTTTTAGTTTTTTTTAACCTTATATTAATTTCTTTTCTTTTCACATTATTTAAAAAAAAAAAATCATTTTGTTAATTAAAATTTTTTAAAGGTTATTTTGTAAAATAAACAAAGTGAAAAGTTTATTTCACTAAAGGATGTATGACCGTGAGTCAGTATCCGGGAAAGTGTGATCATCGCTGTTTTTGTGACATTTTTCAATTTCTTGTTGTCCAAATTTCTATATTTTTGAAGAACATAGCCCCTTTCAGTGATGTTGAGGGTGAATTTCGTCACTCAATTCGTGCCATCCACGAATCGTTTCATATCGACAATTACCAGCCAAGTCAGAGTCATGAGCTTATTTACGACTGGACTGCAGATTATCGGAGTCACCGACAGAAATGTCCAGTCGACTGCTCCAACTAACATTCAAGAGATGATCAGAAAAAAGGCTCCAATCTCGAAAATTATAAATTTTAGGCCGACATCTGGCCTCCCTTAATAAATGAAGACGTGACTGCCAATCAAAGAGCTAACCTTCAATCAAGAATAAAGTTGAAAGAGTGCATTAATTAAGAAAGTTGATTAATTTAATTAAGGAAACCAAGCATCGAAGAGGCTGCAACTACTGCAATAGAGAATCCCAGCCAGTGGAAGACTCAAAATTACGCCCGAGCTACGTCAATTTCTCTCGAAAGCTCTAAAACGCTTTTTTTATTATCGTTGTACAAAGTAAGCTCTCTGAAGATCGGCTATACTTGTAAATCTTTATGTATTAAAAACCGAAGAACTCACAAAGAACATAGACAACCAATTAAGGCGAATCGCTATATATCTAAGCTTCATTAATTGTTTATTTTTTGCATTTTATTAGCTACTCATTCATCACTTGATCAATTCTCAGCTCTCAGATCTACATCAAAAGGTTTCAAAATTGGTCGTTTTCCTTTAAACAAATTGACTACAATTACCTTGTGAAGTAAATTTGTTATTAATTTTGGCTTTTCAGCACAAATGCTCATAGAACATATAATCATATAAGGGTCATTAACATTAATGAAAGCCTGCCTTTAAGCTGAGGACCGGAGCATCCGTGGCTTTTTTTTTTTTTTAGGTACTTACATAAAATGGTCAAATCCCAACATTCGCTTTAAAAATTGAACATAAACAAAAATATTTGCAAATTGAACGTTTTTTTGTGCGATTTCCTAAGGTTATTTAAGAAATGTATAATACGGTTTGTTTCGTCGATTCAATTTTATGTTATGATTGGAAAATTCAATTTCGTCCTTTGTTGAGGGGATATATTTATCTCATTTTGTAGTCGAAGATTTTGACTGACGTTTTCTTTTTAAAACATGTTTACTGATCCATTTAATTATCAAAAAAGATGTTTATTGATCCAGATACCACAAAATGACATGGACAATACAACATTGATCCATATTAAAACATATTTATTGTCATTTGTCACTTGAATAACGATACTTTATAATACGATATTTATATTACAAGGATCTTCTTATTATGTTGTATACTTTTAATTACTATCATATTGATCGTGCCATTTTAGAAGAAAAAATATATTCACCAAATATAATTTATAAACATATTGCGTTTATCAACATGATAATGACAACGAATAAAAAAAAAAAAAACAACAAAAGTTATTCATTAAAACGTTCAAATACACTAATATGATGCTTTTAGGAAGTTTTGAATTTCTATCTTCAAGTATTAAAAATGGGTAAGTAAAATTAATGTGGCTATTTTTTTAGGACAAAATTTATCTTTTTTTTTTTTTTTTTTTTCTTAAATTAGGTTTAAGGGTATTTTTGTCAATACAATATGGTTAGGTTTTTTTTTTTTTTTTTTTTTTTTTCCTCCCTTCAATTCTACAAAGAAGTTTGTTTTGAAACATATTTTAAAAGCATGATTCTATTTTAACCGTTTATATAAATGATCCATTTTTTGTCCTAAGTTACGTTTTTTATTACGTTAAATAAAAAATACGGTATTCTTTTTTTATTGGCTTATGTTTGTGATATTTCGTATTATGCTAACTGTTGTAATTAAGTTTAGTCGTATTAATGGATTACTATTCATGTCAATGACGTTTATGTGTAAGCAGATCATTCTAATTCGTGAGGACCTAATAAATACAAACCTAAAAGCTCTTAGAAATTTCTTCGTCGAACGTTTTTATTCTTTATTTTATTTTTGTTTTTATTTTTATTTTTTTTTATAACGACATAATGATGACTTATGAGATTACTCGACGAAGATGACACTCGAAGAAAGTCAAAAGGAAAACAAAAGGAATAAGGCTCCACCTCTTCTTAAATGATGTTACAACAGACAAGTCAGAATCCGTTGACGAAGATAATCAAGGAACATCCATAGGCCAAATTGGTGATGTCATCCATGACCTCATACCCCCTCAGACGTAAGCTCTTATGACAGCCTCTATGTAACGACCCGCCTAATACAGGCCGTTACCATACATACATACATATGGGCCCTTCTTATTACCTTAATTACATGAAAAACAGCGGAATTTTTTTTTATACAGTGCTAACTAGCACATAACTGAATTGGACGAACAAAGTTCGGATAATAAATCATATACTTAAAAAGATCAAAACGTGTAGTGGCATCTTTTCCCACATTTCATAGTTTGCCCTCCCACGTTCCTCCATCTTGGATCAGCAACTGCTTACAGGTTACTTACCTACAGCATAGACGTAAGACAATGAGTTTTCGCTCAACAAGTACAACTAACTATACCGCAACAAGCATAAAACATGATATTCCATCATGTACATAGCATACCTTAACTTACAACTCATAACATGTCATAACCTTTCGTAACATAGCGTATCTTTCATACTTAACATAACATACTTCTCATACATGGTATACACTTCATTCCTAACATGGCATACACTACATGACATACATCTTATATGTAACATGGCATACTTTCCATTCATCATATAGCATACTCATCATAGCACACATGGCATATTGTAACATATCATGTCATACTTAACATAAAAAGCATAATATATGCATGGTCCGGTTATGCTCGTATTATGCTTTTCTTAACTCTTTCTGCCTTACTGTCTTGGCTTATCTTAGTTATGGGCCCCTTACTTGAGTGTACGTACCGGGCGCGCAACTATAGAATGGTTGGGGCGGCCAGTCCATTTCCAACTCAAACCATAGTCCAACCCGACCTTGGACGGGTGGTACGACACAAGTAAGCCTGCTTGCCACCTTGCTTACTTGTCATGTCCTACTTAATCTTATCATTCTTGTAAGATTAGGTGAACATGCTTCATAATAACATACTTACATGCTTCATAACTCAATCATCATAACATAACATAACATTCATCGTGAATGTACCTTGGCTTAACTTGCATCATCACTTAGCTTTACATAAGCCATTACTTGAACATATCCATTCACATAACATATCATGAACTCATAACACAACAACGTAGCAGCACAACATATAACATACAACGCATAACACATAACCCTAGCATACATCTAACATATTTTGGCAAGTAACAACACAAAGCCTATGCTGTAGGCGAAGTTGTACTTACCTCTCTTGCTATGTCCCACGTAATGCTGCTCCTCCTCCGAGTACAGCTGCAGGTTACTTCCTGCTCGATGAAAGACATGGTCTAGTTAAACTCGTGAAATGTTGGTGACCTTACCAACATGCTTACATGATCCTGGTTGTATGTGCCTTTGTGCATAACATCTTACTTGGTCACACTTAGTAATCCTATTGTTATGGATTTGTTACTTAAAAAGGTTACATTGGGTAACCTTATATGCTAAGCCCACAACATACCATTAGGGTTAGATCATCTTCCAACCTTGGGCTTCTTCTTTAAACCACAAACTATCGGGTTATTTCTATTAACCCTATATCTTAGCTCAATTAGTATCTTTTAGGGTTATATTGGATAACCCTTAAAGTCAAACTAAGTCAAATTGTTAGTCAACTAAAGTCAACTATGGTCAACTATGGTCAACCCTCTATGAGTCAACATTTGGGCCTTGGCTTGACCCAGTAACTTGGGTATCCTTCCCAGTTACCATGCGTAATCGCTTTGCCTACTAAACTTTAACTTGAAAATTCTATTTTTCCTTAACTTGGAAAATTTGGGAAAATTAATCCAAAAACTCTTTACTTAACTCGTAAAAATCCATATTCTTAAAATGGGGTTTTATAAAATCATTTGAGACTGAAAACTGTCATTGGAATAGTCTTTATAGTCAAAACAGTGAGAATTGGAAAAATATAGTTTTTTTTAAACAGTTTTTAGAAAATCCTGTGCAGGAATTTCCTATTCCCTGCACAGTCCTCATAAAACCATGTCAATTTAAAAATCTGTTTTGAATTTGAAAAAGTTATTTTCACAAAAGTTCTAGCTCTTAAAAAATCCTAAAATGTTTATGTTTTACAAAAAATTTAATTCGGACTCTATCATGTTCATAATCTGGGTTGAAACCACCTGACCATGCATAAAACCTGGGCATGGTTAGGCTCGGGTTTTTACTAAAACCGAGGCCATTGGAGTCTCATTTTGAAAATCCGTCCGTGATGCCCCCTAGGAAAAACTCTTCTAAACAACTTTTATGTTTTACGTTTTTCCCAATTCGGCCTCTAAAGGCCTCAAATTTCACTTCCCAGAAAACTGGGCAGTTCTCATCTGAACTGGCAGTTTTTATGTTTACATTCATTTTACATCCTATTTCGCGGAAACTAACTCAACCGAGCACGCGGGAGCCTAGATCACAAGCATGCAGCATTTTCTAATGTCCCACATAAACAATCATGTAACAGTAACGCCTTAATGCAAACCAAAACAGATCTGTCCTAGCCTAGGGTTTGCATGATCTAAGTTTGCATCACAATCCAAACATTCATCTCATGCCATTCTTGGCTACCACTAGCAACCTAACATAATTGCCACAACCGGCTTGCACAAAATAGGACACATACCAACCATCTAATCATGCAAATCCTAGCATGCAAGCAAGCATAAACATATAGCAAGCAAAGCATAAACAAACCACCCTTAAAATCCTAATCAAGCACCATACTTACTAACTAACTAACTAGGGCAATTGAAATAAGAGCTTGAGCTTATGCTCTTACAAACCTTGACTTGAAATACAAATAAATTTCCAATTGAAATCAAATGGGAGGGTTAGGGTTTATGGGAGATTTACCTTGGCTAACCCTAGAGATGGGTTAGGGCTTATGGATCCGAATTTCTCCCTCTCCCTTAATCCTCCAATCACTCGGTTTTGCCCTCCAATTGGGCACCAAAATTTTTTACCTCACTTGGTGATTGTTTCAAGCTAAGCCGAACACTCTCCACACTAATCTTCCTCAATTTTTTTCTTTCCCTTTTTCTTGCTCACCCATGGCCGAACTCTCACACTCACCTAGGGGCACCAAAATCCTTTTGGTCTCTTGGTTGGTGATTTCTCCTCACTCTTGGCCACTCTACAATTTTTTTACCCACTAAAATTTTCTCTTCCTTTCCTCCTTCCCCACACTCAGCTGCAAGCCAAGAAATGGGTTTCCAATTTTCCAAAACTTTCTCTTGGTTTCTTGGTTGAAAATCCGAACACCACCCTAAGCTAATCTCCCTTGGATTTTAAATTTTTCTTGCTTCTTTCTTGGTTTCTCTTGCTTGGATTTTAGAAAGAAAATTTGGCAAGAGTTTGGGTGTTTTTTCCAATTTTTCCAGCCGAAAATCCGCCCCTCCTCATGGGTATTTATAGGCATGGAGAACTTTGTCAAAATTCTAAAAATGACCCATGAAGACTTAAAATTTACACACTTGGCATGTAAGGTGGCCGACCATTCCCTTATAGAGCAAGGCTAAGATGACCTCATCATGGTGACATCATCTAGATGACATCACTATGCTTGCATCACCAAAATTTTAAAATTTACACTTTCGCCCCAAAAGCTAAAATTCTTGCAATTTTACCCCCTAGGTGGCCAGTTACTTACTTGGAGAACAAGTCAAGCTTATCTCACCTTGATGACATCATTACGCTTACCTCATCAATTTTTTAAAATTTACACTTTAGCCCCTAAGGATAAAATTTTGGCATATTTGCCCCTGAGGTGGCCGGCTATGTCATCTCTTCTAGAGCTTTCTTTGCTTTCTTTCCAAGCTTAAATAATTCACTTATGATGTCATAAATTGAGGATAGGATGATATCATCCATATTAAGTCCTGTTTGGCTTTTCCTCAATATTCAGTCCATTTTTAAGCTACACAGATATTTCTAATACTGTGTTCACATAAACACAATATTTTTATACTGTACTACAGTCCAAAATTTATCTGTGTAAAAACGGACAGTATGAATTTTTTTTCTTATTTTTCAAGTCCTTTTTGTCCTTGATCCTTACTAGGTATGCTTGATTTTCTAAGGTGGTTTTAAAACCTATTTGAGCTATCTTGCCCGTAATGTTGAGTTTTACAATATCTTTTTCATACTGTATCGCATAATACTGCAAAGTCAACCAGTTGACCGCTCTTGGTCAAACTTTGACTTTCTTGGTCAAATTTGACTTTTTCGGTCAAACTTTGACTTTTCAAAATTGCGTACTTTTTCATCCTTTTTGTCTCAAAAGGGCGTTTGCTAGCCTTAGCAATCTATTTTGAGTCTTATTAAACCATAAGATCTCACAAACAGTATGAAAAACTTTTAACTGAGCTTTTTCATAAATACCTTCATGGTATGCATGTAATTCCTTTGAAAAGGAAATAATAACATAGAAATTCAAGGTATTACAATCTACCCCCTTAAAAATTTTCGTCCTCAAAAACTAGGATATACTGGGGTAGTTCATTCTCATCTGATCTACTAAATTTTCAGGTTGTCTCTTCAATCTTGTGGTTTTGCCATAAAACCTTAACCATAAGAATAACTCTTTTCCTTAAGACTTTTTCTTCCCGGTCCAAGTCTTGTACTGGTTTCTTTTCATAAGTCCAATCCATTTGAACTTCAACTAGTTCTTGTCCATGCACATGGGAAGAATCTGGTACATACTTCCTTTAGTATCTTAATGTGAATCACATTATACATTGATGCTAATTTTAATGGTCAGGCCAACTTGTAAGCTACCTTTCTAATCCTTTCAAGGATTTCAAACAGTCTTGTATAACTAGGATTGAACTTCCTCTTTTCACCAAATCTCATTGTTCCTTCCCTAGAAATAATCTTAATAAATACAGCATTTCCAACTTGGAATTTCTAAAGGCTGTCTATGTTTATCAACATAACTTTTTTGTCTGTTAAAAGTTATGTTGAGTTTCTACTTAATCCCTTTTTGATATCATCAATAGTCTTTTTGATGCAATCTGTTGATCGAAAATGTTTCTATCCAACTTCCTGCCATTGGATAGGAGATCTATATTTCCTTCCATACAATGCTTCAAATGGGACCATACCAATTGAAATATGATAACTTGTTCTACAAAAATTCGATCAGTGGCAACTTTTGATCCTAATTTCTTTAAAAGCAAAGACACATGATCTTAGCATATCCTCTAGTGTCTGGAGGGTTTGTTCCAAATAACCTTCAATTTGGGGTGAAACGCCTTACTAAACCTCCATTTCGACCCCATGTCACTATAATCACTTGTCCAAAATTGAGAAGTGAAACATCTTTTACGATCTGAATGACCGATTTTGGCATTCCATGCCGTTTCATATAATCCGAAATATATAGATTTCCGTCAATTTTCTATTGAAAAAGTGACCTTAATCGAAATGAAATGGGTTGATTTGGTTATTCTATCTTTAATAACCCAAATCGTACCATTCCCACTTGCAGTCCTCAGTAATCCTACTATGAAATCCATAGTAATTTGCTCCTATTTCTATTCTAGAAGCTCTATTTTCTGAAATTTTACTTCAGAATATCGGTAATCAGCCTTAACTTTCTGACAAGTTAGGCATTTCGACATGTATTATAATACTTCATTCCTCATATTTGGCCACCAATAATTCTCTTAAAGGTCCTTATACATCTTAGAAGTTCCTAGATGTACTAAATATGGTGCCTTATGTGTTTTCGATTTTTATCTATTCCTTTAAAAATTCTAATCGGAGACACAACTCCTTCCCTTCAGGTAATTGATACCAATGGCGGGATCCTCAACTCCTTGTTCTTTCCGTCAAAATTATACTTCTAGCAAAAAGGAAATCCTTTCCTTGATGCAACTTAATAATCTCTAACAAATTAGACTGGAGAGTCCCAGCGGCGTCTCCTTATCTTTAATTCCCAACAGCATAACCAACTTTCTTAATATCCCTATCACATTCGAATGGTCATCTTGGAAATATCTAACTCCTCGGCCTTGAGCTAATGATGGCCTGCTCGCCAGTCGACTTTCAAAAATACTACCGCTCCCTTGCGTTGACCGAAAAGATCATCGATCTTTGGAAAGGATACTCGTTCCCAATCATAATCTTGTAACTTTACGTGAAGCTTCCTAGCTTAGCGGTTGCCATACTATAAGATGCTTCCGATATTAGTGTGGCTCTAAGCAGCAACTCAATTTCGAAATCTTCCGTTTTGGTGGGGTTCTGGTAAGTCCTTCATTGCTGACGTTAATCCGGTTGTTGAGCTCCGCAACTGTCCGTAAAGTTAAACTTCTCCTTGTCATAAGGCTAAACGTCTCACAATGTCTCATATTTCCGAAAGCATTGTAATCTCCTAAGAAATCTATTTCTAAGATCATATCGAAATTCTTAAATTTGATTGCGATGAGATTTACAAACAATTCTTTGCCATAGATAAATATGGAAATATTTCGAATCCAACAAATTGGACTACAAAAGCTCTTCGAAAGGCAAAGAAATTCTTGAAAAGCTATTTTAAACCATTTACACTACTTCCTACTTTCTGGGCAAGCTCTTAAAATACAATAAGTGAGTAGCACCAGAATTATACAATACGATATCGTCATACGTGGTGATAAAAATCTATCTTGTCACCACATGCGAAGTCCCAGCTTCGGGATCTCCGTTGGTGTAGGCATAAATCCTGGCTTGGGGTTCAGGAGCCTCCAATCTTCCTTGCGTAATTGAAGGTCCTTCGAGTTTTGCCTGCACTACATGTAATTGACGGCCAGCATTCCGATTCGGACACTGACGGTTCTGGCTCTGGTTGTTCTGAGGGCAACTCCGTGCATAATGCCCTTCCTTGCCACAAAGGTAGAAAGCATTTGTTCCCATTTTGCATACTTCCAGATGTTTCCTCCCGCACTTTGTATACATCGGGTAGTCAGTGTTAGTATCCTCATTCCCTCGATTGTTCTTTTTCTGAGGGAAATTCCTGGATTGACCCTGGCCAGTAAAGTTCTCTTTTCTTTTGTTCCTCCCAGATTGTTTGGAACCTTGGGTAGGGTTACTTACTTGGCCTTTTGGTTGCGACTCTGAACTTTGTTTAGGCTGTGTTGTCTTTACAACAGCTTTCTCCTCCTTCCTAGCCTTAAAAATTTGAGCTCTTGCCTCCCTATCTTGGTTAATCCAATACTCTGCTCTTATCGCCCGACTCACACAGTCGGATACCAGGGTAGGCGGGCTACTGCCAGCACTTACTTGCTTGGCAATATCAGTCCTAAACATCTTCATCATTCTTCTTACCTTTTCCGTCTCACTCGGCACTAGCTCCGGACACAAACGAGCCAATTGCTCAAATTTCTTGATAGCTTCCATTACTATCATCGATCCTTGTCTAAAGTTCGTGAACTCATCCTGTTGAGTTGCAAGGACCTCCCTGTTATAATACATCGTCCGGTATTCCGTCACAAAGTCTTGCCAACTCATGGTTGTGACGTCTCGACGCATCTGTACCATCATCCACTAATGTCTGGCGTCCTTCTTGAGAACAAATGAGGCACAGAGTACCTTTTCCTACTCCGTAAGCCTCATAAAATCCAATATAACTTGAATGTCGATCAGCCAGTTGTCGACAGCTATCGGATCCATTAGTCCTTCAAATTCGGGCGCCTTCATTCGCCTGAATCACTCATATAATAAATCCTCCCGTACTGGCGGTAAGTTAATTGGCACTTCAGCAGGTGCCATCGGAATCTCAGCATTCCGAGGAACTTCAGGCTGGACATCTGGTTGAACATTCAGTTCCGGAGGTACTACTGGGGGTACTTGGTGAGCTTGAGGTAGAACCTCGTTATCCTGGGGTCTTTGGTTCATATGACCTAACTGTTCCTGAAGCCTATTCGTCTCTTGTTGCTGTTCAAGCAACTGTCGTTGCAGATCTGCTACAACGGTCACTAGCTCTGGCTCAGGCGGGTTAACAGGTACTGCTCTGCGTGGGTGTACCATCTTCTAACTTCCTATCATAAGAAAAGATATTACTATACTGTTAATACCCTTTCTTTCATTCATGTCTTATCATATCATTTTGTACTTATCATACATCTTAGTATGATCGCACTTGTCATACATCTCAGTATGATCGTACTTATGATACATCTTATTATACTTATCATACCATAACTCAATGGTATTATCGTATCATATCCGATACTCATCATAACATAATAGTATCATCTCGATACGTAACATGCTTATTATAGAATAATAGTATCCTCACGATACTTAATATTATAGTAGCATCTTTACGATACATAACTTACTTGTCATAACATAATAGTATCTTCACGATACTTAACATACTTATCATATCATAGTAATGTCTTCTCGATACATACATGCTTATCGTAGCATAAGTTCCTTATTCATAACATACTTCCTAACTTATATCTTGTACTTGAACTGTCTTTTTGTATACTTACAAAAAGCACATCTTATTACAAAAAGCACATCTTATTACAAAAAGCACATCTTATTAAGATGTCATATCATATCCATCGTGCTATACATACATAGTTAACATTGCGATGGAAGTGTCTACCACTTTACCATCGTACATGGCTAAGACTGTGATGGAAGTGGTTACCACTTTATCATCACATATTTATATAGTCCTATCATTAAAAGAATAATCTAATGAAAGTCAGTCCTAAATCTATAGGTTCGATTGAGTCTTCGGAAGAAACGTTGGAGTTTGCATTCGGACCTTCATTGTTAGATAAGATCTCATCCGGGACATTCCTGGCATCTGCGTCAACTTCAGCCTCCTATGGCGGTATCTCCTACAGTAATATTGCTGGAATCGAATCCTCTGGAAGCACTGGTCCTGCCTCGTGCAGTAGCTCCCTTGTTCCGGCATCGTCAATGACGCTCGTCAATCGTCCATCCTATTTCCTACTATCATTCCAGCCATAAATGTTGGAACGAATCGTCTAATCCTCGGGAGGTAAACCTTCCCGACTTACTTAATACGCCTATAACTCTCGGCGGTCCAGGTCCTATGGAATATGAGGTAACCTTACCTCCTGAAATCTCCGATAGTAATGACCTATGGACTTATGAGGGTAAGCGTACCAATCTACTACTTAACTAATAGGTCGTGCATAGAACGTATCCCAATGGATGACATTCCAGCTCCTATCTGGTACGAGTCCTCATCGTACGCTCAATATGGCTAGAAAATCTGCCCATACATGCCTAGGCATCGCTCTCTTGCCTAGCATTCATTCATCATGATCCAGCTTCCTCTGCGCAGGATCTGCTAGCTAACCGGATTCATTGATCAGCTTCAATGCAGCATCTATGGAATATCCTTTCCATCTCGTACCGCTTCATACTATCTTATACTGTTTTATGTCGTCATGGCAATAATGACACTGTCTGTCGTGTGTCATTGAATAACACAGGTTGCAGCCTGTGTAAAGACCTCGCTGCGTCCCGATCTTCATCGACCCGATCAGGATCCTTAATGTCACATCTATCTTATCATAAACATAAAATAACTATTTACGCATATTCATAAAAATATAAACTTAACTTACAATGATGGCGACGATGACAGGCAGACTGTGAAATTGTATCGCAGGAAACCGCTCTGATACCAACTCTGTAATGACCCACCTAGCACAGGCCGTTACCATACATACATACATATGGGCCCTTCTTATTACCTTAATTACATGAAAAACAGCGGAAAATTTTTTTTATACAGTGCAAATTAGCACATAACTGAATTGGACGAATAAAGCTCGGATAATAAATCATATACTTAAAAAGATCAAAACACGTAGCGGCATCTTTTCCCAAATTTCACAGTTCGCCCTCTCACGCTCCTCCATCTTGTATCAGCAATTGCTTGCAGGTTACTTACCTACAGCATAGACGTAAGACAATGAGCTTTCGCTCAGCAAGTACAACTAACTATACCGCAACAAGCATAAAACATGATATTCCATCATGTACATAGCATACCTTAACTTACTACTCATAACATGTCATAACCTTTCGTAACATAGCGTATCTTTCATACATAACATAACATACTCCTCATACATGGCATACACTACATGGCATACATCTCATACGTAACATGGCATACTTTCCATTCATCATATAGCATACTCATCATAGCACACATGGCATATTGTAACATTTCATGTCACACTTAACATAAAAAGCATAATATATGCATGGTCCGGTTATGCTCGTATTATGCTTTTCTTAACTCTTTCTACCTTACTATCTTGGCTTATCTTACTTATGGGCCCCTTATTTGAGTGTACGTACCGAGCGCGCAACTATGGAGTGGTTGGGGCGGCCAGTCCATTTCCAACTCAAACCATAGTCCAATCTGACCTTGGACGGGTGGTACGACACAGGCAAACTTGCTTGTCACCTTGCTTACTTGTCATGTCCTACTTAATCTTATCATTCTTATAAGATTAAGTGAACATGCTTCATGATAACATACTTACATGCTTCATAACTCAATCATCATAACATAACATAACATTCATCATGAACGTACCTTGGCTTAACTTGCATCATCACTTAGCTTCACATAAGCCATAACTTGATCATATCCATTCACATAACATATCATGAACTCATAACACAACAACGTAGCAGCATAACATATAACATACAACGTATAACACATAACCCTAGCATACATCTAACATACTTTGGCAAGTAACAACACAAAGCCTATGCTGTAGGCGGAGTTGTACTTACCTTTCTTGCTATGTCCCATGTAATGCTGCTCCTCCTCCGAGTACAGCAACAGGTTACTTCCTGCTCGATGAAGGACATAGTCTAGTTAAACTCGTGAAATGTTGGTGACCTTAGCAACATGCTTACATGATCCTGGTTGTATGTGCCTTTGTGCATAACATTTTACTTGGTTATACTTAGTAATCCTATTGTTATGGATTTGTTACTTAAAAAGGTTATATTGGGTAACCTTATATGCTAAGCCCATAACATACCATTAGGGTTAAATTATCTTCCAACCTTGGGTTTCTTCTTTAATGCACAAACTATCGGATTATTTCTATTAACCCTATATCTTAGCTCAGTTAGTATCCTTTAGGGTTATATTGGATAACCCTTAAGGTCAAACTAAATCAAATTGTTAGTCAACCAAAGTTAACTATGGTCAACTATGGTCAACCCTCTATGGGTCAACCCTCTATGGGTCAACCTTTGGGCCTTGGGCTTGACCCAGTAACTGGGGTATCCTTCCCGGTTACCATGCGTAATCGCTTTGCTTACCAAACTTTAACTTGAAAATTCTATTGTTCCTTAACTTGGAAAATTTGGGAAAATTAATCCCAAAACTCTTTACTTAATTCGTAAAAATCCATATTATTAAAATGGGGCTTTATAAAATCATTTGAGGCTGAAAACTGTCATTGAAACAGTCTTCATAGTCAAAACAGAGAGAATTGGAAAAATATAGTTTTTTTTTAAACAGTTTTTAGAAAATCCTGTACAGGAATTTCCTGTTCCCTACATAGTCCTCATAAAACCATGTCAGTTTAAAAATCCATTTTGAATTTGAAAAAGTTATCTCACGAAAGTTCTAGCTCTCGAAAAATCCTAAAACTTTTGTGTTTTACAAAAAATTTAATTCGGACTCTATTATGTTCATAATCTGGGTTGAAACCACCTAACCATGCATAAAACCTGGGCATGGTTAGGCTCGGGTTTTTACTAAAACCGAGGTCATTGGAACCTCATTTTGAAAATCCGTCCAGACTGCCCATTAGGAAAAACTTTTCTGAACAACTTTCATATTTTACGTTTTTCCCAATTCGGCCTCTAAAGGCCTCAAATTTCACTTCCCAGAAAACTGGGCAGTTCTCATCCGAACTGGTAGTTTTTGTGTTTACATTCATTTTACGTCCTATTTCGTGGAAACTAACTCAACCGAGCACGCGGGAGCCTATATCACAAGCATGCAGCATTTTCTAACGTCCCACATGAACAATCATGTAACATTAACGCCTCCATGCAAACCAAAACAGATCTGCCCTAGCCTAAGGTTTACATGATCTAAGTTTGCATCACAATCCAAACATTCATCTCATGCCATTCTTGGCTAGCACTAGCAACCTAGCATAATTGCCATAACCGGCTTGCACAAAACAGGACACATACCAACCATCTAATCATGAAAATCCTAGCATGCAAGCAAGCATAAACATATAGCAAGCAAAGCATAAACAAACCAACCTTAAAACCCTAATCAAGCATCATACTAACTAACTAACTAGGGCAATTGAAATAAGAGCTTGAGCTTATGCTCTTACAAATCTTGACTTGAAATACAAATAAATTTCCAATTGAAATCAAATGGGAGGGTTAGGGTTTATGGGAGATTTACCTTGGCTAACCCTAGAGATGGGTTAGGGCTTATGGATCCGAGTTTCTCCCTCTCCCTTGATCCTCCAATCACTCGGTTTTGCCCCCCAATTGGGCACCAAAATTTTTCACCCCACTTGGTAATTGTTTCAAGCTAAGCCGAACACTCACCACACTAATCCTCCTCAATTTTTTTCTTTCCCTTTTTCTTGCTCACCCATGGCTGAACTCTCACACTCACCTAGGGGCACCAAAATCCTTTTGGTTTCTTGGTTGGTGATTTCGCCTCACTCTTGGCCACTCTACAATTTTTTTACCCACTTTCTTGGTTGAAAATCCGAACACCACCCTAAGCTAATCTCCCTTGGATTTTAAATTTTTCTTTCTTCTTTCTTGGTTTCTCTTGCTCGGATTTTAGAGAGAAAATTTGGCAAGAGTTTGGCTGTTTTTCCCAATTTTTCCAGCCAAAAATCCGCCCCTCCTCCTCGGTATTTATAGGTATGGAGAACTTTGCCAAAATTTTAAAAATGACCCATGAAGACTTAAAATTTACACACTTGGCATGCAAGGTGGCCGGCCATTCCCTTGTAGAGTAAGGTTAAGATGACCTCATCATGGTGACATTATCTAGATGACATCACTATGCTTGCATCACCAAATTTCTAAAATTTATACTTTTACCCCAAAAGCTAAAATTCTTGCAATTTTCCCCCCTAGGTGGCTGGTCACTTACTTAGAGAACAAGTCAAGCTTATCTCACCTTGATGACATCATCTTGATGACATCACTATGCTTACCTCATCAATTTCTAGAATTTGCACTTTAGCCCCTAAGGATAAAATTTTGGCATTTTTGCCCATGAGGTGGCCGGCCATGTCATCTCTTTTAGAGCCTTCTTTGCTTTCTTTCCAAGCTTAAATAATTCACTTATGATGTCATAAATTGAGGATAGGATGCTGTCACCCATATTAAGCCCTGTTTGGCTTTTCCTCAGTATTCAGTCCATTTTTAAGCTACACAGATATTTCTAATACTGTGTTTACTTAAACACAGTATTTTTATACTGTACTACAGTCTAAAATTTATCTGTGTAAAAACGGACAGTATGAATTTTTTTCTTCTTTTTCAAGTCCTTTTTGTCCTTGATCCTTACTAGGTGTGCTTGATTTTCTAAGGTGGTTTTAAAGCCTATTTGAGCTATCTTGCCCATAATGTCGAGTTTTACAGTATCTTTTCTATACTGCATCACATAATACTGCAAAGTCAACCAGTTGACCACTCTTGGTCAAACTTTGACTTTCTTGGTCAAATTTGACTTTTTCGGTCAAACTTTGACTTTTTTAAAATTGCATACTTTTTCACCCTTTTTGTCTCAAAAGGGCGTTTGCTAGCCTTAGCAATCTATTTTGAGTCTTATTAAACCATAAGATCTCACAAACAGTATGAAAAACTCTTAACTAGACTTTTTCATAAATACTTTCATGGTATGCATGTAATTCATTTGAAAAAGGCAATAGTAACATAAAAATTCAAGGTATTACACTCTACTCCCTTAAAGGATAAGATTCCTTCGCCAGCTGTCCCAACCACCTGTCCAAATTAAATAGTAGTTTTATTTATTCGAAAAATCGGATCCAGTATTAGAGTTATAGCGCAGCGGAAGGTTTAAAATTTTTATGCTGATTCGGAAAAGAAGCTCATGATGCATATAACAATAAATTAAATTCATGATCAGTTGTACCTTATTTCTTGGATTATGGAATTGCTAGAGCGTTTGACCAACGTGTCTTCTCTACTATTCTTGAGTTCCACGTCTCAGAGTGTGTGTGAGCACACGTTCTATGAATCTAAGCAACTGGTAGTGCTTTCTGAAGTCTAGATCCCTCCTTCTCAATTCTGATGATCCTTGTTGAGAATATGATCCAACTTCTTTTTTCAAAATTACAAAACAGAAACTGGTTAACCTCCTATGAAAATTATCACTCGGTTTAACCTTCCTCACAGTTTTGATTCAATGGAATTTTCTCTCTTTTTCTCTCTCACAAGATTGCCGAATTTTATGATGTAGAAAAAACCTAATTGGTTTTTCTTTCTCCTACCAAAAACGTATTTCTTAATGAAAAATCCAAAAGTATGTTTTTCAAGAATTCCTAGTCTTTATATAGAAGTCCAATCCTTTTCAAAATTTATCTCCTTCTTGAAAAATAATTAATAATTATTTGTCTGGATAAATTTTGAATCAAAAGATCATACAACTTTAGGGCTAGATTCATTGAACCTAAACACATTTTTCCAAGGAGAGATAATCCCTCAAAAAATTTGGCCACAAGGAGAATAAAAGGTTGATTGGTGGTTCAAATTTTAAATTAAGAATCTAGACTAGTCAAAAGATCCTAGTCCTATCTAGATTCAAATTTCTTTTAAACCTTTTCGAATTTAAAGAAGATTCACTTATTTGAATAAATATTTTCCACAAACATTATTCATAGTAATTAATTTAAATCAATTGAATATTTCAAATTTTCTTTCCTCACAAAAACCGTGCACCTCTTTTAATTAGAAGAGAAAAATTCATGAAATTATCTCCATTATTTTAAATCAATTAATAATTTAATGTTAGGAATATATTTGAATAATTTTGAAACAAAATTTTCTTCCCTCCACTCAATTAAAAACCGTGCACCTCTTTTAATTGGGAGAGAAAAAATTTTTTTTTCTAAAATTAAATAATTCAAACACAATCTTATTTCTAAAATTTAAATTAACCAATCACATGTTGACAAATCATTTATCTACAAATTTCACATGTCCAATCATTTCTAGATTGCATGTTAGAGAGTAATATGTCTTAATAGACATTACTAAATTCCATTTAAATTTACCGATCTCATTAGGAACAAATCTCGAGACGCTATATGGAACTATATGAGCTAATAGAGGGACCCGATGGAAATATGTAAAGAGGCTCCTATAATTGTGAAAAATTAATCCTAAATTAATTATTCATCAATTATCAACTTCAAAACTATTCCACTAAAAGTTTGAAGCTGAATTTATGTTTACATACCGTATTACGAAAGCTCTCTCATGTAGTGCTTCTTCCATGATTTATTCATCGCTTGCTTAATCCCCATATGTTATCCATGATTGAATTAAGGACTTTTTCCGTTTTACCTTTTCTATCATTTTAACTTAAAGTTCCATTATTCTCCATTGAAAGAATCACCAAATGTAAAACCATACAATTGGTAAACCACCAGAGAACACAAAGTAAACCGATGGCCACGATCTTATTATACTATTTTTTAATCCCCGAATAATGCATTTAAGTAGATAACATTTACTATCGTTAAGATAGCTATGGATTCCATATCTATGAATCTTGATTTTTCCATCGATAAGTCATGCACCCAAAACACAAGTATATTAACCATGAGTTAACAGTATCTCACCTGTAGTGCATTAAAGTACATAAGTCATGGATACAAACTCAAGTAATCATTTCAGGATTAATATTAATGCAAGATGATAATCAAAGCGTCATTGATTCTTATAAATGGAATTATTAAACCGAATCAATTAACACTTTAGGTCCAGTCTAATGTCATACCTCAATACTGGTATACATTAAAGTTTATACTCGGAACCTATCCGATGATCAAGACAAACCATCCCTCCAAGGAAGTAGAAAATCTTTACAATCTTATCATAAATAAGATCCCCAAATCTTATTTTATCGATTGCGGACTATTTATTTAGACTGTTATCAAATTATCACGTCTTCTATGTATACCCCGTATACATATGGTAATCTGATATATTACCAACAGCCAATGAGTATTTTATGTTTGTTCAAAATAATCATACAATCAACAAATGAAAGTAAATAGGACACAACTTATTAAACATGAATACCCTCCTCTTATTAATATCAAAATGTCATATTTACAAAAAATCCTTAATTTTGATTTTCTATTCTTAGGGTACATTTAGATCCCAACATTATTGTATTTTAGTAGTGGTAGAAACCGAATTAGCCTTTCACGTGTTTTCTTTTTCCTCTGTCGGCCACATGTTTAGGCCACCTTTATTAAAATTGTCGGCCACTTGTCCAAGGCCTCAACTATTAGTCCCACCAATCGCCTCACTCTTTAGGGTTGCAAAATAATTTATTTTAGATAACACCGGCCCTTTCATATTATTAAAGTTTGTCGGCCACATTTTCCACGTTTGTCGGCATTATGTTAAAAAGTTGTTTTTTTTTCTTTGTTTTGACGTCTGTAAAGCAGATTCCACCAAATTAATTGACCATTAAAAAGAAAAACACGTGAACTTTCCAGGAAAATTTAGAATAAAAAAAGTTACCAACAATAACGCCAAATTGTCGTACCAATAAAAGAAGAAAAACATGAATTTTATGGGAAATTTTAGCAGTAAAAAAGCCACCTAAATTGTCAATCATCTGGCCGTCTCCAAAATAAGTAGCAATAATTATTAAAAAAAAAGAGTGAGTTTTCGAGGAAAGTTTTAGCATAAAAAAGCTACACCAATAACATCAGTCTATCCCTTTTAAAATAATAATAATAATAATAATGATAACATCAATGTATCTAGTAGGATTATAATCTTTGAATTTAAAAAAGTGTAGTAATTTATCCAACGAAGTACAAGGAAAGAGACACATGGATAAAGTCAGTAAGGGTGGACTGAAGAAGTGAATGGCAGTCAAGGATTGAAAAGTCCACATTTTCATCCATATTTCGTATTTTGAGATAACTGATATGAAAATAAGAGTGTATTCTATTTTTAACAAAGTATCCACTAAATTTCCAAATTACTTTTCATAAGAATATCGATTTTTCTATGGAGATATCGATTTATGTGAAATAAGGGTGTTGTAAATATTTTCGAATATTCTAAAAGCTCATTTGAATGTTGATATATTCTATGTGTTCAAACTATGAATGCAACGGAGATATATTGGTTTAATTTTCAGTTATAACTTTACTTAATTGGTCAAGATATATGCCTATTATGTGTTGTTTTACAATTACTTCTTATCATCCACTTTTATCATATACTAAGTATTTTAACTGAGAATTTTAACTAATTTATGAAATACTCGCTATTTCACAGTTTCTTGATTTTTTTTAATTACGTGTTTTAGGATAGATTTCCATATATTACGTTATTTTCCACCGATATCAATTTCCCTATCGGTATTTCTGTAAAATCTAAGTCAACCGATATTTTTTCTCTTGATGGCAATAACGAAAAGCTGCTTATGGGGGAGCAACGCAACTTAGCTCCTGTTTGATATCCTATTTTAAATCAACTTTTCAAAACTTTTTTACTAGTGCTAAATTCCTGGCTCTATAAATAGAAGATGCCCAGCCCCCCGTCCTTATCATTATTATAGAGTTCCCAAAAGAGTTCAGTTATATACACACCATAACTAAATAGTGAGCTTTGGCCATTAATTATGGATGCTAATTTGTTCAGTGCTGCATGTTCTGGGATTGAACAAGACTTGGAGGGGGGCATTACTGCTGACAAATATATGAACCAAGAAACATCCCGGAAGAACACTGTTCTTCATGTTGCAGTCCTACATAACCAGACACGTATCGTAGAGAGGATCCTCGAGGCGACTAAATGCTCTCTTTTGTATCGAATGAACGCAGACGGAGACACGGCGCTCCATCTCGCGGCACGACTAGGACTCCGCGAAATTGCGCGAGTTCTAATAGATTCTCCAGTTTGGGATTATAATCGGAAAAGGCTAACAAGAAAGGTGAACCGACGTAAGGATTCGGCGCTCCACGATGCTGCGCGAAATGGCCATCTCCCTATTGTTGATTTGCTGATCCGGAAAGATAGGGAATTGGCCCTTCTTACTAATAAAGCTGGAGAATCGCCTCTCTTCCTGGCTCTGGAGAGAAAATTCTTTGACATTGCCCGACTTTTGTTGGCCAACCCTAAAAACTGTTCTCTTTCGGGAAGGCATGGCATGAACGCCTTGCATTTGGCTGTCGTCTACTTAAGCACAGGTACGTCATATTTTTCATGCGTACTAGAATTTTATTTCAGCGGGGACACATATTCTAGGATAAAAATTATGAACCAATACATTTATTTTATTTAGATATAAAACTTGATATGTTCCTATTTACTAGTGAGCAATATACCTTGTTGATCAAATTGTCTTTTACTTTAAAGAGTTTTTAACATACGTGACCCCCATAACTATTCGTGTTTTGACACTTTACAATTGCTAAAAATAAAATTGTAGATAAAGAAATTGGAGCGGGCAAGAAAATGAATTGATTACATAAAAAGTCAATTTTTAGGGTTCCATTTTAATATATGTCCATTTTTAAACATTATTATGTGAATATTTATTTTTAAAGAAATAAATGTCTATAATACCTATTTTATCCTTTTAATATAATTAAAATAATTTCTCTTTTATACATATTCCCTTTTTTTTTTTTTTTCCCTTTTTTGTTTTGTTGACTTAATGATGAAAATGTTTTGGTGGTAAATGCAAATTACTTTTAATAAACCCAAAACAATTTTTTCTCTTTTGTCTTTTTTTTTTTTTTTGAATTCTGAAATACCCTCATTTATATTTCTTTTTTGTGGTTTTCATTTCTTCAGTTTTACCAACCACCATCTATATACTATATCCCGGTTGCATATATATAAATACTGTTAAATATGTGTATGCGAGTAGTAGTATAATCTTATAGCATGTTTACTTACCAGTAATTGAAGTGATCATGAATTGGGGTGGGTAGGATTCGGAGTGGGCTAGATTCGGAGTCTGGATTCGGAGTTATAATATGTTGTTTCCTTAGGTTACAGGAATCGGAGTCGGAATCACTGTCAATCTCATTCATATGTTTACTTAGAACAGGAATCAGAGTCAGTTGCTGTAAATTTACTTGTATACCCTTTTATTTATTGTGTTTTCAAAAATTAAAAGAATGATTATTTTTATTTATTTATTATCATACTATTAATCAAAAGTAAAATAATCATTATGATATTAAGGCAATAAAATTAAATTGTATAATTTTTTGTTTAAAAAAAAAAAGAGAAAAGAAATAAATTAAAATAAGTAAAGTATATAAAATATAAAAATAGAAAAATAATAATATATTGTGATAAAAAAAAGTTGTTAATTTACTCTAATAACGTTAATAGTAATTAGGATCGTTATATAATATTAAGTTAATAAAAATATATTATATTTGGTTAATAAAAATAATTAATATAGGTTGTTATTATTTTTTAATACAATTTTTTTACAAATAAACTAAGGATAAAATGGTAATTTAATGTTAATAGTGGGAATGAGAGTCGCAATCCAGAGGGGGGTATGGGATTGCCAATCCCATTTCTCAATCCTAAATTGATATGGGACTCACCATTCTCACTCCTATTCCAGAAAAAATATGAGCAAGTAAACAAAAGATTGACTCCCATTCCCTACTCCATATAAGTAAACATGCTATTAATTTAGAAAATATTTAAAAAAAAAAAAAGAGAAAAGAAAAATCTCGGATGCAGCAATGGAATAGGTTAGTCCCATACTTCCAAGTAATTTTTCATTTGCTTCCTCTTTGATCACTTCAATGCATATCATCTTCTTGTTTGTGTGACTTATATATATATATATATATATATAATTTTTATCGATTGAACGTGATTTTTCTGATTCAATAGTTCATGATGATCATGATGATTATTTTTATTATTATTATTTCACGTTTTGAGGTTCATGATGATATATTTTGTTCTATTTATATGTGATAATTAATATTTTCTTTTTGATTATGAATTTTTTCTGTTTCAACATTTTATGAATATTCTTTCATGAATAAAATGTTTCTTAACATAATTTTCCTTCATTATGATTCAAATCATTTTTCTTATTTTTTTCTCATTATTGTATCTTTATCTTAATAATCAATTCTTTATTATAATGATTCTTTGATTTCTTAAACTTATTTTTTCAATATGATTTAAGTTCTCCATGATAATTCTAACGTTATTATGATATTTTTGTTCCTACTACTATTGGTCTTGTTTTAATACTTAGATTCTAAGTTTTAAATGTGGTGTGAGATTGCTTAATTATTTGTGATAATTGCTATATCACTATGATTTTTTTAAAATGTGATATGCTTGTCTTCTTTATGATAGTTATTCTATGATTATGATGTCTTCTGTAATTTTAATGTGTTTCCTTTTTTATTTCTTTACAATTTTAATATTTTATAATCTTAATGATCTATTATACATTGACTTTGTCTTCTGTAATATTTTAGTATTTTATTCATTGACTTTATCTTAATGATCTATTATTCATTGTAAATATTTTTTTTTTCCATACTCTACCATACAACTCATATTTGATCTAGTTTTTTTCTTTATTATAAATAAAGTAAAATGGTCTTTTTTTCCTTTTATAGTAATTTTTATTTAGTTTGACATTTTTAGACATTTTTTCTTTCCTTTTTTTTTTTTTTATCAATTCATTATTCTTTTATTTTCAATTCTTAATTGAAGGGTAATGTGGTCTTTATAAATATAAATTTAGGCATTAATGTAAAAAAAAAAAAAAGGGACATTTTTAATAAAATTATCTTTATTTTAAACATTTATGTAAATAACCCCTTCCAAAAAATTAAGCGGGTGCAAACTCACGAAAACCAACTAAGCATATGTGCCAAAATTTCGAATTCATAATATTTCAGTGGGTGAAGCCCCACTGGTTGTACAGTGGAATGTATGTATGTTTTCTTTTTACATATAGTCATATTCTATATTTGCTAGCGTTTTTCCTTCTGTTTTCTATTTTTAAATTAAAAAAAAAAAAAAAAAAAGAGAGGGCAACATTAGGGAATCCTAGGACCTCCCAAAACCCGTCCTATAAATTTAGAAAATAAAAGAAAATAATGATAAAGTTCATGGAAAAAAGAAACAGGAACAATTTTGCGGAGCAATTCAACAAGCTTGAAAGGCAATGAAACCAAAAAACACTCCCTATAGGATATACTTAAATTCATTCACAAACTTCTCGAAATGAGCATTCTTACCCTTTAGACACAGAAGGACCATTCTACTAG
The DNA here is from genome assembly GCA_025413485.1 of Ficus microcarpa. Lineage (NCBI taxonomy): Eukaryota > Viridiplantae > Streptophyta > Magnoliopsida > Rosales > Moraceae > Ficus > Ficus microcarpa. Next base: position 1,634,932 of record CM046379.1, on the reverse strand, counting down.
AGAGGTTGTACTACAAAAATTGCTTTTAATAACACTAGAGAAGTGCTGCGAAAGGTCTAAGACGTCATGAAAAATCACTTTTATATTTAGACATCCTTTTTACAGGCAAGACGTAACACACAGGCACATGCGTACTTAATACTAATAATAATTGATAGTTTGAAGGTTGGTTTTATACTTTTGAAGCACTACTTGCTGATTCTTGTGACAATGAATTATTGATCAGAGAGAACTGAGGAAGGTACCACTGCAGCTTACCGAGGACTACGCGGTAAGAAATTACTAAATGAGAAATTACAATTAATAGGTTAGTTTTTAAAATGCTTAAAGTATATAGCATAATTTAAAACTTTTGGGATAAAAACATATTTATGGTAAATTGTTTATTCACAAGAATTTTTCATGGTAATTTTATGATAAATATGCTTTGTAAATAAATTATTTATCATAAATATGATATTTACCTCTAAAAAATTATTTACGAGTATATTTTTAGGATGATTTTGTCGCAAATAATGTTTCTTAAATACATTATTTACAGGGAACATACTATTTACCATCATCCAAAAAGTTTTACGCTATTTATTTTTATTACTAGAGGTTTTTGGCCTATTTTTCTGCTACTACCTTAATAAATTTAGACTAAAAAATTGAATTTTAGTGACAATATTTTCTCACAATATATTTTTCGCCACAACATTTTCGTGTGACTAAATGTCTCTTTTATTAACAACCTTATGACTAATATATGACCTTAATTAATCACAGATTTTTATTGTGATTGAATCTTTTAGCCATAAGGTGTTTAGTCAGAATGTTACTGAACCTTTTTTCCATGACTAAAAATGTTGTGACTAAAAAGTCATTTTTTTCCAGTGATTATTAAGGACAAGATCGTAATCATAGAATGAGCCAAACCTTTTTTTATCACTGCTGTTAAATTTTTTTTTTTTGATAAGTAAAAAGGCTCTGGTGGTGACCCCATCATCGCTTAAATTTCAGCCTCACAGGTGGGATTAACTTCCTTGGATATGGCAAGAAAGAAATGGGTTTTTAACCTAGCCTCTTTCAGTCGTCATCCAGAACATCCCCAACCTAGGGCTGTTAAATATTTAACTTATTTAGATGCATAGTTATCTCATTATTTGGTATTAATTTCAATATCAGATCTCGTGAATGACATGACGAGAAATTATACCTCAGCACTGGGTGAACAAGATAATTTAGGATGGACATCACTTCATTACGCGGCACACTTTGGTGTGGAAGCAGTAGTTGAATCGTTCCTAACAACAGATAGGTCTTCTGCATACAAAAGGGACAAAGAAGGCATGTCAGCTTTTCATGTAGCAACTGAAAGCGAAGAGGTTGGCATTATGAAAAGGATAATGGAGCGTTGTCCTGACGTATATGAGTTGTTAAGTTACCATGGTCAGAATGCTCTTCATGTTGCCGTGACTAATAGCGACAAAGATGCGGTCCACTATCTTTTGAATACCCCAAGTTCTAAGAGTCTTCTTAACCAACAAGACAAGGATGGAAACACACCTTTCCATTTGGCTGCCATAATAGAAGATTATAAGATTCTAGACATGCTTTCATCTATTCTCCGGCAAATGTTTCAAAACAATGAAAGAGTGAACCTAAATGTCATGAACATGGATGGTTTGACTGTCATGGACATCGTTCAATCATCTGAGACGCTTAAAGAAGCTCATAAGGTACGAACTTCCATCTCCTTGCTAAAAACTGAGGTTTTCAGTTTCTAAAAATGATGGTGAAACTTTAGTACGAGTTTTTAGTGGAATATGTGAGAAAAAGAAAATGTTGATGATGGTAGTAGTACTGCTATTCTCATTTGATGTGATGCTGATCATGATGATCATGATAGTAGTTATCCATTCTAGAATAGGAAGGGGAAACAGAAGGACAAAAAAAAAAAAAGAAAAAAAAAAAAACACCTCATTATTTTTAGATTAAAGCATACTTTTGACATTAAAAAACAACTTCTAACAAAAGTTTGCGAAAGTTATACCGGTGATGATAATTATTTACACAAATATATCTATTTATGTTTGTGCACTTATGTGTGAGAATGGTTCATTTATGACATGGTACGGTGGCAAGATAGAATTAGAATCAGAATCTGTTTGATATTGTGGCATATTTAACATTAAGAAAATGAGTCATAGTCAGTTTAAATAATGAGTTATGATAAGACAAATAATTAAGTTCAAATGCTTATAAATAGTTGGTTCAGTTGTAAATTTAAGGGGCGTGAGGGTAAAACATGAATATTGTATTCTAAAGGTCATTTAGGGGTGACAATTGGAGTTGTAATTTTGAAAATATTTTGATTAGAAATGAGTTGAGTTGTGAAAATGTGCATTTGGTTGAAAATGAACTGATTGAAATTAAAAAATTTAAAAACTTGCAATGTGTTCGGAAAAAAGAATTAGCAATATAGATCTTATTTTGTTCCTCTTGTCATTTTATCTAATTTAAAAGAAAAAAAATCATATCATTGTGATTTGAAATAAGAAAATTATTTAAAATAAGAAATTTATTGACTTTTAAAATTTGAGTTTTTTTGAAAATGAAAGAGAGATTTAGAAATGTGAATAATAAAATTAGTTTCCTTTTGGAGAAAAAAGATTAAAACTGTTGGAAAAAATTTGGAGCTATTGCCCTAAACGGGACCTAATCAAATAGAGTTGAGTACGGGAAACTGTTACGGGAAACTGTTACAAATAAGGGTAGTGGGAATTTTTGGTTTAGTGGATTGATCTCAAGAAATCTCCAAAATAAACACAGGACAGATGTACAAACTACTATAAAAATTACGTTGATTTTTTATTTATTTTCTTTATTATTTGGTTCGTTCCTGATTACATATATTCATGTATAACAAGGGCATACAATAATAGATGGTCTTCATAATTATGAAAACACTTTCAGGTTAACCTTATAGACCGCCTAAGAGGACTACATCACGTTCCTGGTCGACAACAACAGCTAACTGAAAGAAACATCCAACTACAAAATGTGGAGGCAGTGGAAAATAACTCCAACCCATTTTCCATCTTTTTCCGTCAGCCTTTCATAAATCCCCACCTCGCTGAAAAGGCAGCACAGGTAGACATAGTGTTGGCCACCCTCATCGCAACCGTCACCTTCGCGGCAGCTTTCCAAATTCCCGGCGGCTACGACAGCACCAATGGGTTTCCGATCTTGGGGGAGAATTATTGTTACACGGTGTTTATCATCTTCGATTCCTTGGCTTTCGGTCTTTCATCTTCCACAATCTTTCTCCACTTGCTTGGTTCGATGACGACAAATGACGGTAACTGGGTCGTTCTCGTTCTCCAGCTTGCCAAGCTGACAACCTTTTACTCGATTTTGGCAATGGTGGGTACTTTCTTCTCTACACTATACCTCCTTTCCGAGGGATCGAACGGGACTCGTAAAGCTGCTTATGTTTCTCTTGGCGCCTTCTTGTACGGTCCTTTTTACCTCGTATATTTTTATTTTGAAACAAAGGCTCCGATGGAGTTCCGCCGCAGCATGAGCATTATAATTTCCAGCAGCAGCAGCAGAAGGTTTAAAATTTCTATACCGTTACTAGAATATTTTATTGATTGCATATGTGGAAATCTGGAATAAAGTCAACTCTAGGATCTAAGGGATTTTTGTTTTATTAGCTTCCCTATTTAGATTATTTTATAATGAAGAGAATCCGGTAAGATGTTACCTGATTTCTCTCTAGTTTAGTTTCCAATTATTCTCGGTAAACAGTTTGTAATTACCGAGATTTGAGGCAGCTTTCTAGCTAGCCTAGTTGTGTATTTATTCTCCAGTTTTCCTCTTGAAGAAATAAGAAGAAATAATTTCTTTTCTATCTTTCTTTTCTATTTGTTGTTCTTTGTTATTATATTTATTTATTTATGATTTGTTCTACTGCTATGCTGAAAAGTGTTGGTATTGTACTTGTTCTTCCAACGGATACTCATGTGCTAACTTTGATGGAGTTTTAAGTATTTATCTTTATATATATTTTTTATCTTAGTTGGTGTGAAGCTTCTATCATAACCCTTGACAATCGGGTCTCTCATGATTATTTTATTTTATATTTTTTTATATTTTTCTTCAGTGGATCACAACCTGGCTATACTAGCGTCGTTATCTTTTCTTGTTGGTCTATGTCCTTTAAAATTAGTTCATTAATTTTTCTTATACGAGTCGGTGATGGGTATGACCGTGAGTCAGTATCCGGGAAAGTGTGATCATCGCTGTTTTTGTGACATCTTTCAATTTCTTGTTATCCAAGTTTCTATATTTCTGAAGAACATAGCCACTTTCAGTGATGTTGAGGGTGAATTTCGTCACTCAATTCGTGCCATCCATGAATCGTTTCATATCGACAATTACCTGCCAAGTCAGATTCATGAGCTTATTTATGACTGGACTGCAGATTCTCGGAGTCACAAACAGAAATGTCCAGTCGACTGCTCCAACAAACATTAAGAAATGATCAGAAAAAAGGCTCCAATCTCGAAAATTATAAATTTTAGGCCGACATCTGGCCTCCATTAATAAATGAAGACGTGATTGCCAATCAAAGAGCTAATCTTCAATCAAGAATAAAGTTGAAAGAGTGCATTAATTAAGAAAGTTGATTAATTTAATTAAGGAAACTAAGCATTGAAGAGGCTGCAACTACTGCAATAGAGAATCCCAGCCGAGGGAAGAGTCAAAATTACGCCCGAGCTATGTCAATTTCTCTCGAAAGCTCTAAAACGCTTTTTTATTATCGTTGTACAAAGTAAGCTCTCTGAAGATCGGCTATACTTGTAAATCTTTATGTACTAAAAACCTAAGAACTCACAAAGAACACAGACAACCAATTAAGGCGAATCGCTATATATCTAAGCTTCATTGTTTATTTTTTGCATTTTATTAGCTACTCATTCATCACTAGATCAATTCTCAGCTCTCAGATCTACATCAAAAGGTTTCAAAATTGGTCGTTTTCCTTTAAACAAATTGACTACAATTACCTTGTGAAGCAAATTTGTTATTAATTTTGGCTTTTCAGCACAAATGCTCATAGAACATATAATCATACAAGGGTCATTAACATTAATGAAAGCCTGCCTTTAAGCTGAGGACCGGAGCATCCGTGGCTTTTTTTTTTTTTAGGTACTTACATAAAATGGTCAAATCCCAACATTCGCTTTAAAAATTGAACATAAACAAAAATATTTGCAAATTGAACGTTTTTTTTGTGCGATTACCTAAGGTTATTTAAGAAATGTATAATACGGTTTGTTTCGTCGATTCAATTTTATGTTATGATTGGAAAATTCAGTTTCGTCCTTTGTTGAGGAGAAATATCTCATTTTGTAATCGAAGATTTTGACTGACGTTTTCTTTTTTAAATATGTTTACCGATCGATTTAATTATCAAAAAAGATGTTTATTGATCCAGATACCACAAAATGACATGGATAATACAACATTGATCCATATAAAAACATATTTATTCAATAACAATATGGTCATTTGTCACTAGAATAACGATATTTTATAACACGATATTTATATTACAAGGATCTTCTCATTATATTGCATACTTTTGATCACTATCATATTGATCGTGCTATTTTAGAAGAAAAAATATATTCACCAAATATAATTTATAAACATATTGGGTTTATCAACATGATAATGATAACGAATAAAAAAAAACAATAAAAGTTATTCATTAAAACGTTCAAATACATGAATATGATGCTTTTAGGAAGTTTTGAATTTCTATTTTCAAGTATTAAAAATGGGTAAGTAAAATTAATGTGGCTATTTTTTTAGGACAAAATTTATCCCCCTTTTTTTTTTTGTTTCTTAAATTAGGTTTAAGGGTATTTTTGTCAATACAATATGGTTAGGTTTTTTTTTTTTTTTTTTCCTCCCTTCAATTCTACAAAGAAGTTTGTTTTGAAACATATTTTAAAAGCATGATTCTATTTTAACCGTTTATATAAATGATCCATTTTTTGTCCTAAGTTACGTTTTTTATTACGTTAAATAAAAAATCCAGTATTCTTTTTTTATTGGCTTTTGTTTGTGATATTTCGTATTATGCTAACTGTTGTAATTAAGTTTAGTCGTATTAATGGATTACTATTCATGTCAATGACGTTTATGTGTAAGCAGATCATTCTAATTCGTGAGGACCTAATAAATACAAACCTGAAAGCTCTTAGAAATTTCTTCGTCGAACTTTTTTTTTTTTTTTTTTTTTAAATAACGACATAACAGTTTCCACGTTGTTTGACCAATCGCCTCACTCTTTAGGGTTGCAAAATAATTTATTTTAGATAATACCTGTCAGGTTAATGATATCGAATGCAATTCTTAATGAAGATGAGCATTTGATGGCACCTAAATTGTCATTCATTTGGTCGTCTCCAAATAAAGTACCAATAGAAAGAAAAATACGTGAACTTTCCAGGAAAATTTAGAATAAAAAAAGTTAAAACAATAACATCAAATTGTTGTACCAATAAAAGAAGAAAAACATGAATTTTCCAGGAAATTTTAGCATTAAAAAAGCCACCTAAATTGTCAATCATCTGGCCGTCTCCAAAATAAGTAGCAATAAAAACAAAAGAAAAAAAGTGAGTTTTCGAGGAAAGTTTTAGCATAAAAAAGCTACACCAATCACATCAGTCTACCCCTTTTAAAAAAATAATAATGATAATGATAACATCAATGTATCCAGTAGGATTATAATCTTTGAATTTAAAAAAGTGTAGTAATTTATCCAACGAAGTACAAGGAAAGATAAACATGGATAAAGGCGGTAAGGGCGGCCTGAAGAAGTGAATCACAATCACGGATTGAAAAGTCCACATTTTCATCCATATTTCGTATTTTGAGAAATCGATATGAAAACAAGGGTGTATTCTATTTTTTACAAAGTATCCACTAAATTTCTAAACTAATTTTCGTAAGAATATCGATATTTCTGTGGAGATATCGATTTATGTGAAAGAGTGTTACATAGAATGACAAACTATCATACAAAATTACGGAAATAGGGGTGGTGTAAATGCTTTCGAACATTCTAAAAGCTCATTTGAGAGTGTTGATATATTCTATCGTGTTTGAACTATGAATGTAACGTACATATATTGGGTTAATTTTCAGTTATAATTTTACTTAATTGGTCAACATATATGCCTATTATGTGTTATTTTACAATTACTTCTTATCATGCACTTTTATCATGTAGTTAGTGTTTTAACTGAAAGTTTTAACTAATTTATGAATTACTCGCTATTTTGCAGTTTCTTAATTTTTTTTTAATTAGGTGTTTTAGGATAGATTTCCATATTTTATGTTACTTTTCTCCGATATCAATTTCTCTGTCGGTATTTCTGTATTTCTATAAATATCGATATTTTTACGTTTGATGGCAATAACGAAAAGCTGCTGATGGGGGAACAACTTAGCTCCTGTTTGACATCCTATATTAAATCAACTTTTCAACATTTTTTAATAGTGTCAACTTCCTGGCTCTATAAATAGAAGATGCCCAGCCCCCCGTACTTATCATTATTATACAGTTCCCAAAAGAGTTCAGTGATATATACACCATAACTAAATAGTGAGCTTTGGCCAATAATTATGGATTCTGATTTGTTCAGAGCTGCAGGTTCTGGGGATGAACAAGCCTTGGAGGGCATTCCTGCTGACGAATATATGAAGCAAGAAACATCCCAGAAGAACAGTGTTCTTCATGTTGCAGTCCTACATAACCAAGGACTTATCGTAAAGAGGATCCTCGAGGCGCCTAACCGCTCTCTTTTGTATCGATGAACGCAGATGGAGACACGGCGCTCCATCTCGCGGTACGGCTAGGACTCCACGAAATTGCACGAGTTCTAATAGATTCTGCAGTTTTGGATTTTAATCCGGAAAGGCTAACAAGAAAGGCGAACCGACGTAAGGATTCGGCGCTCCATGATGCTGCGCGAAATGGCCATCTCCCTATTGTTGAGTTGCTGATCCAGGAAGATAGGACATTTTTTAAATCATTATCTTTATTTTAAACATTTTGTAAATAACCCCTTCCAAAAAATTAAGCGGGTTGCAAACTTACCAAAACCAATTAAGCATACGTGCCAAAATTTCGAATTCATAATATTTGAGTGGGTGAAGCCCCGCTGGTTATACAGTGGATCCGTCATTGGGTATGTATGTATGTTTTCTTTTTACATATGGTCATATTCTATATTTGCTAGCCTTTCTTCTTCTTATATTTCTTCTGTTTTTTCTTTTTAAATAAAAAAACTAAAAGAGAGGGTAACATTAGGGAATCCTAGGTCCTCCCAAAACCCGTCCTATAAATTTAGAAAATAAAAGAAAATAATGATAAAGTTAATGGAAAAAAGAAAGAGAAACATTTTGGCGGAGCAATTCAACAAGCTTGAAAGGCAATGAAACCAAAAAACACTCCCTATAGGATATACTTAAATTCATTCACAAACTTCTCGAAATGAGCATTCTTACCCTTTAGACACAGAAGGACCATTCTACTAGAGAGGTTGTACTACAAAAATTGCTTTTAATAACACTAGAGAAGTGCTGCGAAAGGTCTAAGACGTCATGAAAAATCACTTTTATATTTAGACATCCTTTTTACAGGCAAGACGTAACACACAGGCACATGCGTCCTTAATAACAATAAAACTTGATAGTTTGAAGGTTGGTGTTATTCTTTTGAAGCACTACTTACTGATTCTTGTGACAATGAATTATTGATTAGAGAGAACTGGTGAAGGCCCCGCAGCAGCTTACCCAGAACTACTCGGTAAGAAATTACTAATTGAGAAATCACAAAAAATAGTTTAATTTTTAAAATGCTTAAAGTATATATAGCATAATTTAAAAACGTTTGAGATAAAAACTTATTTATGGTAAATTGTTTATTTACAATAATTTTTCATGATAATTTTATCATCAATATGTTTCTTAAATAAATTATTTATTGTAAATATAATATTACCTCAAAAAATTTATTCATGAGAATATTTTTAAGATAATTTTGTTACAAATAATGTTTCTTAAATACATTATTTACAAGGAACATACTATTTGCCATCATCCAAAAAGTTTTACACTATTTATTTTTATTACTAGAGGTTTTGGTCTATTTCCTTCCTACTAAATAAATTCAAACTAAAAAATTGAATTTTAGTGACAATATTTTCTCACAATATATTTTTCACCACAACATTTTTATGTGACTAAATGTCTCTTTTAGTAACAACCTTATGACTAATATATAACCTTAGTCACATATATATTTTTATTGTGATTGAATCTTTAAGTCATAAGGTTTTTAGTTAGAATGTTACTGAACCTTTTTCCATGACTAAAAGTGTCATGATAAAAATGTTGTGACTAAAAAATCATTTTTTTTTCCGGTGATTATTAAGGACGAGATAGTAATCATAGAATGAGCCAAACCTTTTTTTATCAGTGCTGTTAAAATTTTATTTTTGATAAGTAAAAAAGCTCTGGTGGTGACCTCATCATCGATCCAATTTCAGCCCTACAGGTGAGATTAACCTCCTTGGATATGGCAAGAAAGAAATGAGTTTTTAACCCAGTCTCTTTCAGCCGTCGTTCAGAACATCCCCAACCTAAGGCTGTTAAATATTTAACTTATTTCGATGCATAGTTATCTCATTATTTGGTATTAATTTCAATTTCAGATCTCGTGAATGACATGACGAGAAATTATAACCCCGCACTAGGTGAACAAGATAATTTAGGATGGACATCTCTTCATTACGCCGCACACTATGGTGTGGAAGAAGTAGTTGAATCTTGCCTAACAATAGATAGGTCTTCTGCATACAAAAGGGTCAGAGAAGACATGCCAGCTATTCATGTAGCAACTACAAGAGGAGTGGTTGGCATTATGAGAAGGATAATGGCGCTTTGTCCTGACGTATATGAGTTGTTAAGTTACAATGGTCAGAATGCTCTTCATATTGCCGTGACTAATCGAAACAACGATGCGGTCGAGTGTCTCTTGACTACTCTAAGTTCTAATAGTCTTCTTAACCAAGAGGACAAAGATGGAAACACACCTTTCCATTTGGCTGCCATAATAGAAGATTATGAGATTCTATACATGCTTTTATTTATTCTCCCGCAAATTTTTCAAACAATGAAAGAGTGAACCTAAATGTCATTAACATGAATGGTTTGACTGTCATGGACATCGTTCAATCATCTGGGACGCTTGAAGAAGCTCGTCAGGTACGAATTTCCATCTCCTTGCTAAAAAAATGATGTTTTCAGTTTCTAACAATGATGGTGAGACTTTATTACGAGTTTTTAGTGGAATATTTGAGAACAAGAAAATGTTGATGATGGTATATAGTACTACTACTCCCATTTGATATGATGTTGATCATGACGATGATGATAGTAGTTATCAATTCTAGAATAGGAGGGAAAAAAAGAAAAAAAACAAAACCGTCATCATTTTTAGATAAAAGCATACTTTTGACATTAAAAAACAACTGCTAACAAAAGTTTGCGAAAGTTGTACTAGTGATGATAATTATGTACACAAATATATCTATTTATATTTGTGCATATATGTGTGAGACTGGTTCACTTATGACATGGTACGGTGGCAAGATAGAATTAGAATCCGAATCCGTTTGATAATGTGGCATATTCAACCTTAAGAAAATGAGTCATAGTCAATTTAAATAATGAGTTATGATAAGACAATTAATCAAGTTCAAATGCTTATAAATAGTTGGTCGAGTTGTAAATTTAAGGGGCGTGAGGGTAAAACATGAATATTGTATTCTAAGGGTCAGTTGGGGTGACAATTGGAGTTGTAATTTTGAAAATATTTTGATTAGCAATGAGTTGAGTTATGAAAATGTGCATTTGGTTAAAAATGAACCGATTGAAATTAAAAAATGTAAAAATTTGAAATGTGCTCAGAAAAAATAAATAGCAATATAGATTTTACTTCGTTCATCTTGTCATTTCATCTAATTTAAAAGAAAAAAAATCATATCACTGTAATTTGAAATAAGAAAATTATTTAAAATAAGAAATTTACTGACTTCTAAAGTTTGAGTTTTTTGAAAATGAAATAGAGAAATTTAGAAATGTGAATAATAAAATTAGTTTACTTATGGAGAAATTTAGAAAAATTTGGAGCTGTTGCCCTAGACGTACGGGACTTAATTAAATAGAAGAGTATGGGAAACTGTTACAAATAAGGGTGGTGGGAATTTTTGGTTTAGTGGTTTGATCTCAAGAAATCTCCAAAATAAACACAGGACATATGTACAAACTACTACAAAAATTACGTTGATTTTTTAGTTATTTTCTTTATTATTTGGTTCGTTCCTGATCACATATATTTTTGTCTAACAAAGGCATACAATAATGGATGGTCTTCATAATTATGAAATACTTTCAGGATAACCTTATACCCCGCCTTAGAGGACTGCATTGTGTTCCTGGTAGACAACAACAGCTAATTAAAAGAAACATCCAACAACAAAATGTGGAGAACATGGTAGTGCAACAGCAAGAATTATTGGAGGAGGCAGTGGAAAATAAATCCAACCCATTTTCCATGTTTTTTCTTCAGCCTTTCATAAATCCCCACCTCGCCGAAAAGGCAGCTCAGGTAGACGTAGTGTTGGCCACCCTCATCGCTACCGTCACCTTCGCGGCAGCTTTCCATGTTCCTGGCGGCTACAACAGCACCAATGGGCTTCCGATCTTGACGGAGAAAAATTGTTACGTGGTGTTTATCATCTTCGATTCCTTGGCTTTCGGTCTTTCATCTTCCTCAATCTTTCTCCACTTCCTCGCTTCGATGGGGACAAATGGCAAGAACTTGGTCTTTCTCCAGATTGCCAAGCTGACAACCTTTTACTCCATTTTAGCAATGGTGTGCACTTTCTTCTCCACACTATACCTCCTTTTCGATGGATGGGAGGGGATTCGTAAAGCTACTTATGTCTCTCTTGGCGCATTCTTGATCGGTCCTCTTTACCTCAAATATTTTGACTTCCTATCGTGGATAAAAGAGGTCCTTCCCAATGTTTTCTATTACGTTCTGCTTCTTATGTTGTTTGTTGTATTCGGTGGTCTTTCTGTTCTGCATATCTTAGCTCGTGGTCATTAAGTGTCTATCATATAAATGTCAATCATTATTTGTGGTGTAAAAGAATTTATGCAAACAAGTTTGTAACTTCAACAAAAGATTGCCTTTATGATTTTGTTTTCGGAATAATTAATAAATTTGTGGGCTGTACGTTTTGAGTAATCCTTTGTTTATTTATTTTTTTATTTTTTTATTTTTGTTGAGTAATCTTTACTTGTGAACAGTGAAATTGATCTGCCCGTTAATTTTTACCCAAGTTGTTTTTTAATTCTTGAACGTATTGGTTGTGAGTCGTGTAAATAATCTTACTTAAACCATTTGAGATAAATAGTATAATTAAAAACCAGTGAGAACATATAGTATATTTTAAAGCTTAATAACATTATCATTTTTCCCCTTGATATTTTCCTCCATTTCCCAGAACTAAGGTTTCCATTTTTGATATTTTCAATATATCTCTCTCTCCCCAGACCAAGGGAGTCCGTCAATTGCCGTCGTCCCATCGCCAAAACCTAATCGTCATCTACAGCCGAACATTGCCATTGAACTCCTAATCTCAAGTACTCCTGTAAATTCTGATCTCGAGAACCCAACCTTGCGATCTTGCGTTGGTTATGGTAACACAAATTAATACAGCAAAATAGATTTAAAAAAAAAAAACCATTACCTAATATCTCACATATTATTGCAATTAGAATCATTAATAAACTATAGGCAATAATTATCTACGTACAGAGTTTCATCAGTCTTTCGCACAATAAACATTCTCTTAAAGTGGTGGAATGTAATAACCCACCTACATAGGTTGTTATATTACTGCTTAAACTTAATTTTACTTATAATTACTTATAAATACTTCAACTTGGGTACTAAAAATTTTAGGATGATTTTTTTTAATATATAACTTATCGAGAAATTTTTGTTCTACATGATAATTTTCATAACTTAACACAAAACTTATATTTTAATAAAGTCTTGTATGGTAGAAATTATTATATACATATACATTTAGTTCCTAAATATTATAATAATTCAAAATCCGCACAGCCTTTGCTTGCTTAACATCTCCATCCAAATTTGTCCTCCAAATACTATGTTGCAAGATGTTTTCCTACAGTATGAGTATATGAGTTTTCACTTAACAATTACAAATATAGGACTTGCGTTACTTGCAAACATGAATGATATGTATAGATGCATGATCCAATTATGGAATTAAGAAATGGTCTAATTATACTCAATTTTGGATATCTTATTTTTCATTATAAACTTATTATCTTTCTTATTTGTGAGCCCTCTAAGTGTATGTACTGGGTGCACGCATTCCACAGAAAGTTAGGATTCGTAAAGGTCCTTAACAATTCTGAGAATTAATATGGAACCTTAAAAACTAGAACATAACATAATATGATCCTCCTGAAATTTGGACGTTAGTATGACATTCCAACTTATCTTGAATTAGTCTTAGTCTTGAACTTATATGAGCTTGAGTATGTCTATGATCATACTCCTAAGTAAAGTCTTATTCAAAGACTTGGTCTAGAGACTAAAGCTTTAAAGTTATGATCTTATTAGTCATGATGCAAGGACATGACATTTTGATCTATGACATAAACTTGAAATCATGTCGCAAGTGTAAAGTATGACATTTACCTAAACATGGCATACTATTAAAAGTATTTCATGTACGTAAATGCGGCATACTTGTAAATCATGATATAAGTATAAATGTGACATATACATGATTGTGACATAATCGTAGCATGACATAACATACATGTTATCTCTTATAAACATAGGCAAAATGTTCCTAACATCACATGTGCCTGGTACATGGTTTGAAAACAATAATATTTTCATAGCATGACATAACATACATGGTATCTCCTATAAACATAGGCAAAATATTCCTAAGATCACATGTGTCTGGTACATGGTTTGTAAACAATAATATTTTTATACTATATGTGAGGTTTGTACTTATCTTGCACACAGTTTTTCCACACTTTAAACTACTATGTGGTCTAAGTCTTACTATCTGAAAAATGGATCCGAGATGAGTATTAACTTAATAGTCCTTGGATTTATACTAATCTAAATTCCTTCTTGCTAAAGGGAGTAAGAACTAAGTCTATAATATTTTTTTACTGAGTATGACAAAAGTATGGTGGCAAGATAGTGGCATATTCAATATTAAGAAATGAGTCGTATTCAATTTAAATAATAAGTCACAATAAGAAAATTAACTATAATCAAGTGCTTTCGGTTATAAATTTATGGGGCATGACAGTAAAATTTGAATATTGTATTTTAAGAGGTTGTTTGGGGTGACAATTGGAGTAGCAGTTTTGAAAATATTTTGATTGAAAATGTGTATTTGGTTGAAGATGAATTGTTTTAAATTAAAAAATATAAAAATTTGAAATATGTTTGGAAAAAAAATAAATAGCAATATGGATCTTACTTTGTTTTTCTCGTCATTGTATCTTATTTAAAAGAAAAAAATCATATTATTTTGATTGGAAATTAAAAAAAAAATTATCGATTTCTAAAGTCTGAGTTTTGTGAAAATTAATTATAGAGATTTAGAAATGTGAATAGCAAAATTAGTTTACTTTTGGAGAAAGAGATTTATAATTTAAAAAATTATTTTGACTTCCTATTGTGGATGAAAGATGCCCTTCCCTATGTTTTCTCTTGCGTTTTGCTTCTTTTCACGGTTGCCATCGTTGTTGGCCTTTTTGGTTTGTATATCTTATTTCACGGTCATCACTTTTAAACATATAGTATCTTCTAAAATGTCAACAATGCGGTGATGTAAAATAAAATATGTGAAAAGGTTTGTAACTTCATCAAACGATTTGGTTTTTAAAATATTTAGTACATTTGTAATGTTCAAGAGTTGTGGCATGTCGGTTTTCAGTAATCTTTTTTTTTTTTTTTTTTAACTTAGTAATTCTTTATTTGTAAACATTGAAATTTATCTGTCCACTAATTTTTACCCAATATATTATTAATTCTTGAATATATAGGTAGCTAGTTGTGTAAATAGGTTACTTTCTTCTATTCTTTTTTTAAATCACAAAATGTCAGCTAGAACATTGACATTTTATTAAATATGTCAAATGATACCATTTTTTAATATCATATTATCAAAAAATTTATAGCTTCTTTATCTTATATAAAACAAAAAAGTTGTGGCCTTTTGTAGTCTAGTCTGACATCGTTAGAACATTAATTATAACTCAGAACGTTTATTTCTTTATAGCAAGAGCTCTTCAAGTAAAGATCCATAAATTTCTAGCGAAATGGATTTTATAACAGCTTTTATTACTAACTTTTAGTTTTATATAAAACTTGTTATTATCTTACAAATTTGAGTTCCCTATTGTTATCGTTGGTTTTTTTTTTTTTTCTGACATGCTTTTTTGCTTTTTAGTTCTCTAATTCTTCCTTTACTATGAAATTGATTACATGTATTGGACATTCTACAAATGAATGGTAAACTCATTGGCGAGAAATAATATAGTGGGTTATTTTTTTTTAATGTGCTGAATTATAAGTTGTGGAAGTTTAAATCTCCCCGATTAACCAACTAATTTCGTGCCTATTCACACATAATAATAATAACGATGACGATGACGATAATGATAATTATGTATAAATAAATATCTCTACGCTTTATTTAAAAAGATTTCCACTTCTTTGTGTCTAATTTACTGTTCTGTTAAAATTAGCATATAAAATGACATCACATTTTGATTTGTCGTTTTCAATTATTCAAATTTATATCAAGCTTTGAGACAATATAATTCTTTGCTTTACAGTTTGCTTCATCATAAATAATTAGATAAGCAGTTGTAACCCAAATTTTGAATACCAAATTATGTGCACGGCACATGACTTGTATTATTGAAGTGTTAAGTCTTTGAATAATTATTACATCGATGAAATTTAAAGTTCGCATTTATAATAAATAAGAAAAATAACAACTTCTTATTATGTTACTTGACTTTAAAAATAAAAATAAAAATTGATGTTTCTGGTATTAGTCCTATGAAAAGAATTCGATCTATGCTAGAGTACTTCTCGAGAATTAATGATATTGATCAAGCACTCCTCTTTAGCAAGCAATCTTGCTTTTTCACTGAGGCAGACCATTCAAGGCATAATATTTACCTACAAAAAACAGTCCTATTTTACATAATAATGCATTCTTTCCGTTTCAAAAACAAATAATAATAATTCATTTTCTTTACACTGAAGTGGACATTTGATAATAAGTGATTAATATATTTATACTATATTTAGATATGGTGTCTAACATGAAGATACTTTGAGTACACATCATAAACAGTACACTTTCAGTCCTCCTCCAAAAAGAGAGAGAGAGAGAGAGAGAGAAGAAAACTGAAATACTTCTACAAGCATATAATGGAAGTTGAATATACAAACCGATAACTCTATGAAATAGAGTTATTTAACATGCTTTTAAGCTTATCAATTGATCATATTTCAAGATTATATGCCTTTGTCTTAGTATTTTATATATTTTTTAAATTTATTTGTTTAGTTAAAGAAAGGGTAGAGTGCTAGACATAATTTTGGCCTTTAGCATTTTTTTAAGTCTAATTTTATGTTGGATTACAGCTGGAGCCCATGAAGCCAAAAAGAAGGAAGCTCATTGGGTTAGAGGTGACATTGGAATGGCTTGCTGGAGTGCATCAGATTTGCTGCAGCAATGCTATAGCAAAAGTCACAGCAAACTGCAGCAGTGAAGAATGTAATTAAAAGCTTGTGAACCCACATTTGCCTTTACAGCTGGCAATGGGTCTTTTGCCCATTTTGTTAAAACAAGCCAGCTGTAAGAGGGCTAAAAATATCAGCTATCAAAGGAAAGGGCCACGTGTAGCTAGGGCAGAGGGAAGTGTGGGGAAAAATTGATAAAAGAAGAAACATTAAGGAAAGAAAAAAAGGGGCAGCCGTCAGGGAACAAAGAGAACATAGAGGAAAATACAGGAATATTGGGCAAGAGAGAGAGAGAGAGCAGAAGAGAGATTTTTCTTCCATCTTTATGCCATTTTGGAGAACAAGTGGAGAAGGAGAAGAAGAAAGGACAAGAAGAACCATCTGTAGCCATTTGGAGTTTTTCTTCTTCATACTCTTACATTGATTTATTTTCTGATTTTCTTTCTCTGTTGAACAATGGTTGACGTTTTTCACTTTGATTTTGTAATCCGAAACATGAGCTAAATTTCTTTAGCTGGGATTGTTGATGAACTCGAAATTGTGAGGATGATTTGAAGGTTTTGTTGAAATGTTGAGTGAATTTGTTTCTGTTCATCTGAGTGTCTTGAATGTTAATTTCTATTGTTGATTGGCCATCATTATATAGGAAACTAGGCTTGTTTAATTCTGGAAAGGTTAAATTGAGCTGGATATAACTTGGATGATGCAAGTTCAATATGCTTTTTAAAATTTATATTGATTTGTGAATGGTATAGGAATATATTGTTTACCTTGTATAACCCATTGAAATTGGTGTTTCAAATTGTGTTCTGAGAACTAGATTCACATAGGAATATGTTGAAAAAGGTTTAATGAATTTTAATCATACTGAATTCGGAAGAATTTTATGATAAAATCGAATTTCGGTTAACAGGACAGGTTTTGCTGCGGCATTTCCTACAGCATTCGGGTCTGACTTGCAGTTGAGGGGGATTTGGTAATCCTAGTTTAATTCTCATTCTTGATTTACAAACTCTTGATTGAATATTGTTCTTTTTGTCTATTTTAGTGCCTTTTCATTATACCCATTTTTATTTCACTTGTTTATTGCATTTTTCCTAATTTTGATTTCCAAATACAAATTGATTTGTGCTTTATTTCTTTTACAATTCATTTTAGTGAGTCAATCCTTGTGGAGACGATACTTAACTCACATTCTATATTACTTGTGCGATTACGTGCACTTGCGTAGGTTTATATACACTAATTAATCGCGAACATAAACCTTAGCTAACACACACATATATATATATATTTAAGCACACACTGTCTATATATAATTCTTCTTCTTCCACTCGTTATATATATAACACCTGATCATCAGACTACTGTATATAAAGACATAATTATGGGATGCCTATAATTGGGAAAAAAGGAATGTAGTAGCTAGAAGGAGCCAAGCCCCATTCACGTGGTAGTGGAAGATCAACAGTCTTGGAAGAACCCAACTTCTTCATATTCTCACATTTGGCACGATCCATGGTTGAACGGCAAGATGTGTAGAAGGAAAGAGGGTTGGAGAGTGTGTAACTCGTGTCAGAATCATCGGTCTTTACGATCGGTGATGTTGTCGACTTCTTCGAGGCATAAAGCTGGTTTGGACCTCCAAGAAGCTTGGAAAGGCAACTCAAAGGAATTAGAGGTGGTGTGTTGATGTCTGAGGGAGCTTCCACCTCAAAAGTGCCATCATCCTCTGTAATAGCCATAGCCAACTTTTCCACTTTGTCACACTTCACTAACACCTTAATTCCTGAGACATATTTTAAGATTCTGGCCTCTCAAGATTTGTTAAGGAGAAATGGAAACTCCAGTCTCACATCGTAAAAATATAACAATAATAATAAACACAATAATAATAAACGTACAAGGATATTGCGTCACTCTACCACACATTTATGGGTTGGAGACAACAAATTACCTGACAAGTCACTTTTGCTCATGCAGTCGAGGCAAGAGACTTTGCCCTGGATGAGTACTTGGCATGTCGTGAGATCAAACACTTCGAGAGCGAAAACAAAAAGAAGTACAGTGATTGCCCGAGAAAGCGCCATGTATCAGAACCGAGCAGAGAGAAGAAGTATTTGATGAACTTGTTGATGAGGATGATAAAAAGTGGACAAGTGTGTAGCAGCTTATAAAGAAAGCGATGTCAACTAACTTCAAAAAGTGATAAATGAAAGGCCCAGCGCTGAGCATACTCGTTGCTGTTTATTGAAGTGCAACAGCAACTTTTGATTAAAGCTCTTGCTGCAGGAGTTTTTATGAGTAATGATATTGCGTGTGATATAAGACAACTTAATATGATGAAATGCTTAATTAGATTTTTACCTAATAAAGATATTGGTTTTGAAAATTATGTACTGATTTTATGTATTCCATTTGACGCATTACATGTTAATCCAAGAGATGTTGTTCGCTCAAAATGGCATATTAGTAAAATTAGAAAAACCGAAAATACAATTGTGAGATCCCAATACAAGATTGATCTGCATCCTAATTTTATGTCAAAACAATAATTAACATCCACACGTTTATTTCCAAAAAAATTCCAAAAAATAGAAGCCAAAAAATTAAGATATTATGGCCGATTTACCACATATGACTCGGGTGAAAATGTAATAAAACTAACAATTTTTGCTTCAGCAACCCTATTAAGCTACAAACACTGAACTAGCAAACAAAATTTTGGACAACTAGAAGGGGACCGGAAATTTAAGAGGGGAAAAACACCGCTATAAAAGCATAGTTAAGATAAGGGATAAACACAACTAGACCTTACAATTATTGTCATGCTGAACCGTGCCTGTAGGATCCACAAAAAAATTGAAAATGAGTGATTGCATGCTATAAAGCCGAAAACAAGTTGTTTTGATTTTTCACTGCTAGGTGATATTTATATATAGATAAGGTATCGTGTGCAGCACCCATATGAAATAAGACTTGTAACATATGATCAATAACTAAGATCATTATCAATATTTCTATTAATACATATGTTTTAGATCAAGTCACATATAAATTGAGTAGTAGTTATATATATATCTTAAAAAAGCTTATATCTGCCGGATAGGTACAATCACCGGATAAGAAGCAATTATGATATGGGTGGTTCTATTCACATATCCCATTTTACCTTTGACACATCGCTTTAAGTTATTAAAAATTTAATATTACAAAATTAACCTCAAGTAAAATGGTTGACAGGTAAAACTCACCTAACAAATCCCACAACAACGAAGATCCCCGAGAATTATCACGGTCTCAAGAACACTCAAAAACAGAGAAATGTGAAATGCAGGAAAATAGTGAATACAAAGATTTATAGAGATTCACCGCCTAAAAACTAGTTACATCCTCTCAGTCACTTGGGGCTTCATTATGTATTCAGAATTATAAGTGGTGTAATCTATCAAGTTGTGAGATGGGGTTTCCGGAGCCCACCATACTGTGTATTTATAGCCTCCTAAGAGATAACCTTTTGCAACATTTAAAATACAAAAAGATTACACATATGAATTTAAATGTACTGATAATCTTCAAAATAGTAAATTATGGCTAGGACAATTTGATTATCTTGTTCAATATTTGAGATTCAAATATCTGAAGCAGGTCCTCTAATATTCCTAGGATCTGGTATCACTGAGCGAATCTGGTCACAACTGAGTGCCGAGATTTTCAGAATCTCGGCTTCCTATCAACAAAAATGACAAAAGTGGACAATATTGTAATAAACTTAAATTACGTAACTCTAGTTAGGAATATATATATATATATATATATATATATCATTCTTGATATTTCTAAAATCTAAAATCAAAACCCTAATTTCTCACAAATAGAACTACATCATTTTCTCTACCAATGACTATTTCAAACAATTGTATAAGAATACATTTCCAAAAACTTTTTTTTCTTTTTATCTTTAATATTTAAATATATTTGTATTTACTTTTTTATTTTTAATGAAACTGTATTTCGTTGTTTACGTACGTTGTTTCATAATATATCTATTTAAAAATTTTAAATAATCTTATTCTCTCAAAAAATTATATTTTATTGTACAATATTAGATGTATACATATAATATAAATAATAAAATAGTATATTTATAATATGAGCATGAGTAGTTGTTTACTTTTCGTATCCATGTAAACTTTAATTTATATCTTAATTTTTTATGGCAGTTTTCATTAATATGTATGTTAAAAATATTTAAAATAAGGTTTTACATACACACTATATTTAATTTTTACACACCTTGAATTAAAGTTTTTCATATTAAAATCCACTTAGATAAATATTAAAAATTTAATTGTATAATTAAAATGTATTGTAAAAATTACTATATGAATCCCAAATAAACAACATAAAAACCCTTTACTAGTTCGAAATATTATATGTAACAAAACTCTTATTTCCTTCTAATCCGCGTTGAAATCACACTCTTACAAAAACTCACTCTAGTTAATCCTTCCCTGCTGAGTACGTAAATGTTACTAATTTTTTGGATTGAACTTATTTTCAACCCTCAACCGGATTGCAATAAGTGAGATCTCATTTTCGTTCTCTATTATTTTTAAAAACAAATTCTTGATGTAAGTTGTTTTAAATTATTCATTGTCCACCTTACTGTTAAAAACAAAAAATAAAAATAAAAAAAACACTTCCGTAACAGTATTTTGACCTATAATTTCATGGGGTGATTTTTGGCGAGGTTCATGTATTGATTAGTCTCTTTATAATATAATTAATTACAAGGATATATAAAGTTTGAATTTAGCAAGCCTGGAAAAAGGATCAAAATAGTTGAACAAAGTATTGGAAGACCTTTTATTAGGGGTTTGACTTCTAGTTAATGCTTCCCGTCTCCAGTAAGTAGTACGTGGCCTTCTATTACTGGGACGATAGTGCTGATCATGTAGTTGAAAATTTATCTACTAATTAGCATTATGATGACTTGTTAAAGGATAGACACCTTAATCCTATATCATCGATGGCAACAAAATCAAAAAATAATATAAAAATTACAAACATGTAAGATACAGATTCGTCTTAATATGAGACTATATTCTATCTCGTTATTCACAATGCTAATAAAAAGTTTACAAGAGAAATTCAAACACCTTTAAACTCTCTGTATTTCCTTCTATACCACCTTTCTATTAAAAAAAAAAAAACAAGGTTATTAAAATCACAAGTTTGAAATCCTCAAAATCCATTCAATGGAATAATTACCAATACTTAACACCTCTGATCCTCGAGAGCGACTTTCCCAATTGATCTGCATATTGTCTCTATATTTGATATTAACTGAACTTCACAACTTAACATGGGTGATAATTAATAAAAATTTCTTAGAAGTTCAACCAAATTTAGCACAACTCTAATTGTTTAAAATTAGAGGATAAAAGAACCAAACGTAGCGGCTGATGTCCATAGAAATTAAGGGCATGTTTGGCAAAGTTTCCTCGAAGTTGCTTTTGGCTTTCTAGGCCCAAAAACAGCTTCTAAAATATTTGAATGATCTGTTAAAAAAACTTCTAGTCTTCAGAAGTACTTCCTATTAAAGTCAAAAAATGTAATTTCTGACAAAAGCTTTTCAAAGTGGACTTTAAAATTTGTAACAAAATTTGAATTAGACATTGTAAACTTCAGTTAACATTTTTAGTACTTATCAAAATACTTTAGGGTGTGTTTGATTGGAGGGAGAGATGGAGGGGGAGAGAAGTGGAACGATATGCCCATTTCATCATTCGGTTGGATGGAAGAATAGAGGGAGAGGAGAGGTGGAGGGAGAGAGTCACCCTCTAGGCCCATGATTTTGCAACATTCCACTAGTTGAAGATGCAAGCTCTCCCTCCACTTTTTAGTTTGAAAAGAATTTATATTCTTGTTTTGTACTAGTAAAATATTTTACAAAAGGACTATACAATAATTATATTTATAATTATCATCTATCCTTTCAACTCTTCCTCCCTCCTATCAAACAACACAAAGGATTATCCTAACCCTCTCCATCCTTCATATTCTCCATCTCTCCAACTCTCTCCATCCTTCCTCCTCTCCATCCCTCATACCAAACAAAGCCTTAAAGATCATTTTGACCTCAAAAGCTCTTTGATTCCAAATACATATTGAGAAGTCACAGCTTTTTCTTCTCTTCTTTTATTGATTAAAAGCAAAAGCTCTCCTAAATAGGCTCTAAGGAGAGTAATTGCATGACAGGAAAAAATTCAACTAATTGGAAAAATGTAAATCACGTATAAGCAATGTTCGCAGTGTCTTATGTAGAATTATTATTTTGATCATTATTATTATTTTTTTTTATCAAATCTAAATAGTGAGGATCAATACCCAGTGTACCACTTAAAGGTTGAGGGTGATTAGCTTGTTTAGTACTTGAATTATAAATATTCTTTCAATTTGGTATTTGACCTTATATAATTTTGATAGATAACTCTTTATATATTATTTTTTTGATAGTTATAATCTCTGAAATTAAAATTTGACGAGAGATTTCTAAAATTTAACAAAGGTATAATCATATTCGTATCACATATAATTTAGAAATTTTAAAATTTTAAAAGAAATTATTACATATAGCCCCCCTCTGCAAAACTCTTTCTTTTTTTCTATTTAACCTATATATTTTTGTACAAATTTATATGTGGTTCCCCACATTAAAGCATCATCAAATATATTATTTTCCACTTTTTTTTTTTAACCAAATATAACATTGACATTAACAATTACACCAAAAACATTTTTGAGATATTTTCCTATCGACAAATTACTGGCTTAGATTGTAATAGCTAATATTCAAATCTTCATTATAATCCATCCCCTCATAATAATTTCTGGTTTTTTCACTCTCCTCAAGTGCCTTTAAGTTGAGATTTTGACAGAACTAATTTGAAATAACTTAATAGATTGGAGACTTGTTCTTGTACTTTTTGAGTGTCAAGGATTAAAATAAGATTTGATCTATAGTTTGAAAACTAAAAAACCCCTTTAAAAACATGTGAGACAATAGAGTTAATTGTAAATTTCGAAGAAACATGGGGATATTTAGGGGATATTTTTCTATGTGGCAATAGTTTTTTTTTTTTTCAATAATATATATATAAATTTATTTATTTATAGCAATAGTTTGACATGTACTTAAAAATTGAAAATCTCAAAGCACATTAACAAGAAAAGCCAAGATTCATGAAAATCCATCGTATTGTTATGTTATCAAGTAGAAGTGGGACTCTAGCAACATGAATAATACGCCAAAAAAATAAAAATAAAAAAAGACCCCCACTACTAAAGGTTTAAGCATATACGTTCTTAGTGCGGACCAAATAATTCTTATCTTTTTTCAAATAAAAGCATAATATCTTTTATTCAAATTAATTATATTATCCGTTTGTTTGTCGATTTAACAACAAATAATGAGATACAAAACTTAATTGAAATTCTAATATTGAGAGAGATTTATCTTTAGGTCTCTACAAATCTCAGATGTTTTCAAAAGCACATATATCTCATACTCTCATCGTTATTTATATATATATTTTTTGTGGTGGGGTCCCTTCTTTACAATGTCTGAGTCTACGTCCTTATCTATCATTTCTCATTTATCCCGTTCTTCATCTATCAGCTACGTGACAAGTCTCGGGTTCTTGTTTTGCACTTTGCCCCCTTTTAGTTCTGCTGGACTTTTTAACAATGATATCGTTTACTCCTTTCTCAAAACGTTCTGCCGTTTCTAAAACTCACCCCCACACCATCATAATTATTGGGATCTATATACTGACTTCTACAAATATATCACGTGAGAATATACATCATTGTTTTTGAATTATCAAAGAAAAAAAGTTATGAACACTAATTATAATTTTAACTTTTTAGTATGATTTAGATAAGATATGAGTTGTCATTATTTTAATAATAGATATTTAAACAATTTTCACATCAATTGATTATATGTATTAATGAAAATTAAAAAACTTATTATTATGTGAGTTAGTATTTAAAAAGTTGATATCATAATTAATATCCATACCAACCAGGGCAGAGCTACTGATTTATGAATTGGGGCTTCCATATATGCTGTGGACTTCTATCTATTTACTCTTAATTTTTTTTCTCAAAAAATTTATATTTTTCTCAATTTTATTCTTACTAAAAACTGAGTTTAATGTAAACCGAAGTAATAGATCAACTCTATTTGCTATAAACAAGAGTACATCAGTTCATATCTTTTTATTTATTTATTTATTTATTTGTCGGAATGAAGTTGATTGCATATTTCGTACGACATAAAATTGCAAATATAAGTTAAGAAAAGAGAGTAAAGTGGCCGATAAAGCTTGTACATACTGTTAAGAGAAATTATAATTTGTAGTCCTCTGTATTTTTTTTTTTTTATATAATTCATTACGTATGTACGGTGGTCCCATTTTCCTTTTTGCCACGTGTATCGAAGGTCCCTCTTTGCTCTTGTCTCCTTTGTATATAGGCTGATTCATGCCTTTCTGTACAACATACAGAAAAATACCAAATATACAAGAAATTATCCCAAAACCCTTTTATGCAAATCTTCCTCTCTCATCTTCTTTCTTTTTTCCTCTTCTTCTATATTCTAATTTCTTAACTTGGTATCAGAGCTTCTCTACGTTGTTCTTATGGCAATGAGAAAATCAATCTCTGAATCACCTTCTTATCAAGAACAGAATCCCACCACTACTTCACCTTCAACAATGGGTCTTTCTCAGCTTCCAAACCTCACTGTTGCAAACCCTTCCAACACTCCCCAACTTTCAATCAAGCTAGATGACGACAATTTCCTCCTATGGAAGTATCAAATGCTTAATGTCTTCATAAATCATGGTTTTGAAGAATTTATTGATGGCTCTAGACCTTGTCCTCCTAGATTCCTCAACATGGAACAAGGTGAAATCAACCCCCAATATACTGTTTGGCATAGGTAAAATCGTCTACTTATGAGTTGGTTCTACGCTTCACTCACTGAGAACTCTCTAGCATAAATAGTGAGCTATAACACTGCGTTGAGATTTGGGAAGCACTTAATCATATCCATGCATCATCGTCTATCTCTCAACTCTCCACTTACAGAACACAAATTTAGAGTATCAAAAAGGGTGGAATGACTGCTCTGCAATATATTCAAAAACTCACGAGTCTTTCTAATCGTCTAGCTTCAATTGGAGAACCTCTTTCTAAGAAAGACTATCTGATTTACTTGTTTAATGCACTTGATCAACATTACAATGGGTTTGTATCCTCTGTAAGTGCTAGATCTGATTCACCCAGTGTCGAAGAAATACACAGTCTCTTGTTGAACTATGAGTACCGTCTTGAGCAACAAAACACTGCAGCCAATTTGGATCCAATTCTGGTTAATGTAGTAGCAACATCCCAACCACCATTCCCCAAAAACAATTTTCCAAATAGAAATTTTCCCCATCGAAACTTTCCCAAACAGAATCCCTTTCACAACTTCAATCACCAACCTCGAACTCCCTTCAATCCATCTCAATCTGGTCTTCTTGGAAAATCACCAAATCAACCTCAAAACCAACCATAGAAACCAAAAAATTCCTATACCATTGAAGAAAAACCTAGATGCCAAATCTGCAAGAAATTTGGCCATACAACCGACATTTGCTATCATAGAGCTGATCTGAATTACAAACCATAACCCAAACCTCAAGTTCACAACACCATGTTCTATCAATACCCTTCTTCCCCTCAACGAGCTACTCAGAGATTCACCACACCAACAAATCCCTTTATTGTACCAGACAATGCTTGGTTTATGGACTCTGGAGCTACACATCACTTCATGCCTGACCTGCAGACACTCTCCAACAAAATTCCATACCAGGGATGCAACCAAGTGACTGTTGGAAATGGTAAACAAATTTCTATATCTAACACTGGCTTTGCTTTCCTAAATACACCCTTTACTTCCCTGAACTTGAAACATGTTTTGCATGCTCCTGAAATATCTCATAATCTGATCAGTGTTCGACGTCTTTGTGTGGATAATCATGTCTCCATTGAATTTTTCCCCAATTTTTTTGTTGTCAAGGATCTTCATTCCAAACAAATCCTGCTCCAGGGCAATCTTGACAGAGGTCTCTATAAAGCCATTGCAAATTCCACCCTCCATGATGCAGTGGTTGCCCCTCCTGTCAGCTTCATCTCTCACACCTCCAATGTCTCCAAGCTCTCCAACTTATGGCATAATCATTTAGGACATCCAACTTTTCCCATAGTGAACAAAGTACTTCAAAGTTGCAGTCAAAAGAGTTTTCTAGTATCACAATTTGATTCCTATAATTCATGTCAATTTGGAAAGAGTCATAGGTTGCCTTTTGTTAATTCCTCCTCTCGAGCTGTACAACCTTTTGAACTCATTCATACAGATTTGTGGGGTGCTTCCCCTGTGGTTTCAGTTACTGGAATGAAATATTTTATTTTATTTGTTGACGACTACTCTCGTTTTTCTCGGATTTACTTTCTCAAAGCTAAAAGTGATGCTTTTCCCACCTTTATCAAATTCAAAGCTCTTATAGAAACTCAATTTGGGGCAAAAATTAAAACTGCTGATGGGGGCGGTGAATATGCCACTTTCACTCCTTTTCTTACAAATTTGGGAATTCTTCATCACTTGTCATGTCCTATCACTTCCCAACAAAATGGCCGTGTTGAACGGAAACATAGGCATGTAGTTGAAGTTGGATTATTAATGACGTCTTTTGCCTCTATGCCTCTCAAATACTAGTCATATGCCTTCCATACAGCTATTTATCTTATAAATCGTCTTCCCATTGTTCTAAACTCCTACAAATCTCCCTTTGAAGTGTTGTATAACAAAATTCCTTCTTATTCCATCCTCAAAGTCTTTGGCTGTTCTTGCTTTCCTTGTCTTCATCCATATAATAAACATAAACTGGAATATAGATCACAAGAATGTGTTTTTCTAGGCTATAGTTCTCAACACAAAGGCTATATTTGTCTTAGCAAATTCACTGGCAAAATCTATATTTCCAGACATGTTGTGTTCAATGAGTTCTCCTTTCCCTTCTCCTCTGACTCTCCATCCACTAATCCTTCTTTCTCACCTATTATCTAATCTATTCCAATTCCATTGTCAAATCCGTCGTCTCATGACACACCATTTCCTTTTCCAACACCTACGCCACCACA
This sequence comes from Ficus microcarpa, assembly GCA_025413485.1. Taxonomy (NCBI): domain Eukaryota; kingdom Viridiplantae; phylum Streptophyta; class Magnoliopsida; order Rosales; family Moraceae; genus Ficus; species Ficus microcarpa. Next base: position 1,606,698 of record CM046379.1, on the reverse strand, counting down.
AAACTCTGAGTCACCCTCTCAATCTTGTCCACCCTCCACATCAGATTCTTAACTTAGTCATTTTTCCACACAGTCGTCTTCTACTGTTCCATTGATTATTGATATAGCAAGAGACATGCACGATACTATACACCTTTCCATACATCCTTCACCACCTCCTCCACCCCCGCCGCCTTCCCAAAACACTCATCTAATGAGAACGAGACTAAAAGCTGGCATTGTCAAACCTAAAATTCTACAAGCCCCTTCCACAATCCCAGATTTCCATAAACCCTCTACTTTTACCCAAGCTGCCAAACTTAACCATTGGAACCAAGCTATGGTATTTGAATATTAGGCCTTAATAAAAAATGGTACGTGGAATTTGGTCCCATCTCCTTGTTCTCATCAACCAATGGGCTACAAATGGGTATACAAAGTCAAATTAAAGCCCGATTGAAATATTGAGCATTACAAAGCCAGATTAGTAGTAAAAGGCTACCATCAAACTGAGGGAATTGATTACTTTGAAACATTTAGCCCTGTAGTTAAGCCTACCACAATTAGACTTGTTCTTAGCTTAGCTACACATCTTTCATGAGACATTCAACAGCTTGATGTGCACAATGCTTTCCTCCATGGTGATCTCCAAGAGGAAGTTTACATGACCCAACCTCCTGGATTCATTCACCCTCAATTTCCTCACTATGTCTGCCAACTTAAAAAGGCTATATATGGCCTCAAACAGTCTCCCCGAGCGTGGTTTACTAAACTAAGCTCTTGACTTGTTGATTGGGGATTTATTGGCTCCAAATCAGATACTTCCATGTTTGTCTACCACACTAGTATTGATGTTTTTATAGTTTTTGTATATGTTGATGATATATTAGTGACTGGTAACAGCACAAATCTGATTCAAAAACTCATTGGTGCTCGTAACTCCACCTTCTCCTCAAAGATTTTGGTGCATTAAACTATTTTCTTGGAATTGAAGCTTTCAGGACAAATGACAGTTTACACTTGAGCCAGTCTAAATACATTCATGATCTACTAGCACGGGTGGACATGCTTGATTGCAAACCTTTGTCAACACCACTATCTCCAACAATTCTAAATTCCTTTATGACTTTATGATGGTGTTCCTCTTTCTGATCCTACTCAATATCGAAGCATTGTTCGTGCTTTGCAATACTGTACTTTGATACGTCCTGATATTGCCTACTCTGTTAACAACCTATGTCAGTTTTTGCATAACCCAACTGCAAGTCATTGGCAAGTAGTCAAACGGGTTCTTCGATGCCTCAAGGGTTCCCCTACCTTTGGTATTTCTTTTTCGACCAAATCAGACTTCACATTAACTTGTTATACAGATGTCGATTGGGCTGCATCCATTGATGATCAACGAAGCATAGAGGGCCATTGCTTGTTCTTGGGATCCAATCTTATTTCTTGGTCTTCCTCTAAACACAAAGTGGTGCTCATTCCAGTGCAGAATCTGAATACAGAGGTATTGCCAATGCTGCTGTAGAAATTATATGGGTTGAATCACTCTTAAAGGAACTTGGTGTTTCACTATCATCCACTCCTCTCCTTTTGTGTGACAACATAAGCTCCACATACCTTACCGCCAATCCAGTCTTTCATGCTCGTACCAAACATAATGAGGTGGATTATCATTTTGTCAAGGAATAAGTTATGTGATGACAACTTGACGTTCAGTTTGTACCATCATCTGATCAACTTGCAAACACCCTTACAAAAGCTCTTGGCACCAAAGAGTTTCTCCTTTTTCGATCCAAACTCATTGTTCTTCCCAGACCAATCAGTTTGAGGGTGGATGTTAAGAGAAATTAGAATTTGTAGTCCTCTGTATTTTTTTGTATAATTCATTATGTGTGTATGGTGGTCCCATTTTCCTTTTTGCCACATGTATAGAAGGTCCCTCTTTACTCTTGTCTCCTTTGTATATAGGCTGATTCATGCCTTTCTGTACAACATACAAAAAAATACCAAATATATAAGAAATTATCTCAAAACCCTTTTCTGCAAATCTTCCTCTCTCATCTTCTTTCTTCTTTCTTCTTTCCTCTTCTTCTCTATACCCTAATTTCTTAACTCATTGGTCGTTCCGTACAAATCTAGCTATACTAATGAGAGAAACATGATGCTTTTGTGGAGCTTGAGAGAGTCAAGTGTCAACTCCTCAAAAGGGCCTTCCATTTTAAATATTCTTTATTAATTATGATTTTTTTTTCGGGGAATTATTATTATTTTTGGACTTTGGGTTGGCTAAACCTAATGCCCTTTTACTTTTTTGGTAGTAAAAAATTCGGGAAGAAGACTATTAGTATTAGTATATCCACGTAGACGTTAGCAAAAGCATCCCAAAACTTTTTGGTGGTAACGAGCATTTATTCAGGTTTTGTTTGGAGTTTGAGTTTAATTTTAGCTAAACTATCATTTTATCTTAGTTTTTGTCTTTTTTTGAAAAGTCAATAAAATTTATAATTAGTTTTTAAAAAAACAACTAACTCCAACTTAAAAATTTCATCTCCAACTCATGAACCAAACGCAAGCTTAGTTAAAAAAAATGATATATATTATATATATACATCTATTTTTTTTTTCGGTAGATGATTTCAACCAAAAGAAAAAAAAAAGAATTAAACCAGTAGTGAAGATTAATTATCTTCCTCTAAAGGGAAAAAAAAAAAAAAGAAGAAATTAAAACCCTTAAATAAAAAAGGAAAAAAGGTAGAACAAGTCCATTGTTTAGTATCAAAAACAACTACAACAAAAAAGGTCTTCAATGACATTTAAAAAATGTTGTCAATCAGATTCGACGACATTTCCACAAAAGTCGTTGTATGGGGGTGCCGTGGAAAGTCCAAAATTTTTAACGACATTTTTTAAAATGTCGTAAAGGATGTTGTTAAATCTCTTTTCATGACACTTGGGTAGTGTCTTCAAATATTTTCCCTTTTTTTGTAAACGTATCTTCCACGGTGGCCAAAAAATGTCGTGAAAATTTTCTCACCATGTAATTATTGTCATGAATTTGAATTTTATTTTGGTTTTTTTTTTTTAGATTTTAATTTCCAGAAGAAAATCTGGATTAAATACAATTAATATAATCTTTAATATTAGAATTCAAAAAAATTAATCTTATTTAAAATTCAAAACAATATTGAAATTCAAAAGAAGAAACATTTCAATATTATTTCCATGTAGCTATACAGATACAAATTAATTCTTTTTTTGGCGTCCTCTTTGGCCTTCTTCCATGGACCCATAATACAGATGTAGAAAAGAAGAAGAAGAAAAGAAAACAACAAAACCACCCGTAAAAAAATAAAAAAAATAAAAAATAAAAATAAAAAAAAAAGGGGAAAGAGAGAGAGAGAGAGAGAGCATCATTGCTTTTGTTAATCATCTTCCATTTGATATGAAATGGCGCATCTCGGATGGATCGAAGAGGACTAAGCATCACCAGAATCATTAAGATCATAATCTTCTGGTACTTTTATCCCAAACACACTTCCAACCGTTCTCTCTCTAGCCTTCCAAGCCAACCCAATTAAGTCATTGATTTTGCCTTTGTTGTATTCTAAACATTTTGCTGCCTGCACAAATCAAGAGCCCATAGAAAGCAATTAAGCTTCTCTTTAAGTGCCCAATACAAGGATTTAGAAAAATAAAGGTGCCCAATAAAAGGACGACCTCCGTGAGGAAGGAGAAACATTTATAGGGAATTATTGCAAGAATTTGATGCATATGCGGGACGAAACCATAGTGGAGGCTCTAAGTAGAGCAATTGGATGGCAAAGACTAGTGTTCAATTTCGAGCCGACGGACAACTGTGTCAAAAGAATTGCAAAACCAATTACAATGAATAGAAAGCAAAGAAATAAGACGAAAACATAAATTACCTTTCAACACCAAGTTGTCCTGAGATTTTTGCACGAAACAGAGAGAAAAGATGGATGATGAGCAAAAAGAAAAAAGTTATTTTATGTTAGTAGAACTGAGTTGTTTTGTATGTGGATACAAAATTTCTATGTAACTGATACTGCAAATTTAATTGAAAAACAAAGTGCCAATTTTTTGTTGTTCAAAAACCATTTTAGCACCAACAACAAAATTTTAGTTTGCCGCCTCTTCTTTTAGCAATTTGCCGGCTTAACTATTTTAAGTTGAATTTTAATATTACAAATGAAGAGATATTTATTATTAACCGGGTGTAGGTTGTTTTAATTTTTTTAATTTTTGAGAAAGTGTGTAGGTAGTTATACCCGTCCTTTTCTTTAGGATTTATATATATTTTTTCCAGAAGGAATTATCATATATAAATATTACTTAATATTTGTAAGGTAAATGTTTGATCACCACCACTTTCAACCAAAAAAAAAAAAAAAAATGTGACCACTACTCTTCTTTACATATGTATATATTTATCGACACCTTTTTCCATTTGAAAATGTTTTTGAACTTAACATAAGTTTAAAGAATTTTGATTTAAAAAAAAAAAAGGTACCTAAACAATTTTTAATTTAAATTTAATCACAAAAGCTAGTTTCTAATGCAAGTCCGTGTAACATTTTTGATAAATATTTTGGGTATAGTGAAAAAAAAAATTTTAACTAGGCTTTTAAGGTAAAAATCATTTTAACATACAGAAAATATGAGATAATTTTTTTAGAAAAAAATGTAAGGAAAATATTTAAGTGGGGTGGTTGCAGTAAAACATAATGGCAATTACACATCTGACTCTATTTCAAGGTATAGAGTTTGAATCATTTCTAAATTAAAAAAACAAATTAAGTGAGAACATATTAGACAAAAAAAAAAAATTTTGCCGAATAGAGATAAAGTAGAAGAAAAAGTATTTGGTGGTATAAATTTAAAATAAAGAGACATAATATTAAATAAAAAATTAATAAAAATAAATGTAAAAACTTTTCTTCAAAAAGAAGATTTTTTTTTTCAAAAAACTCCAAAGAAATAATTAAAAAAAAAACAACGTAGACCAAAACAAAAATGTTTACTGCAATTAGAAAAAAAATTTTAATTATGAAAGTCATCTTAGATGAGATAATATTTCAAAAGACGTAAGAAAATTATTTAGGTGAGCGCATTTTTTCAAATAAAATTATTAATTTAAGTGAAAACTAGAAGTAAAAAAAAAATGGCGAAACACATTTGAAATAAAAAGATATAAGATTTTAAAGGAAAAAACATGGGCAACAAACAAAGCCAAAAAAAAAAAAAAAAAAACTTGGGCAACAAACGATAAGCAATCCGAAGGAAAAAAAAAAAAACACATTTTCGAAAAAAAAAAAAGTATAAATTTTAAAGAAAAAATTGCAAAAAGATTATAAAAAAGCAGGGGCAGCAAACAACAAAAGCAACCAAAAAAAAAAAAATACAAAACATTATAGAAAACAAAAACAAAAACAAAAACAAAAGCAACCAAAACGTTCGTTCCAACCAAAATGATTATTTTCATTGAAATTTGATGAAAAGTCAAGAGTGTCAAGGTTCTTATAGTTATAATATTTGTATAGATTTATTTCTAATTTCTTAGGTAGTATACTTTTAAATTGCATTGGGAACTCTTTTTTGAGTATTCCTTTGAAATTGGAAATTATAATTGATGGGTTAAAAAGCATTTTTAGCTTGTTTTTGCAATAAAGCCAAATTTGACGACATTTTTCTCTTCAATGTCGTAAAAGAGACCTTTCTACAACATTTCATAGCAAAATGTCGTTGAAAAGTTTTTCAATGACATTTAAAAAAAATGTCATGAATTTTGTGTCGTTAAATGCCCTTTTTGTTGTAGTACTGTCCTTGTCTTCTTTTTAACGTACGTAAGGCTTGGAACCTTGGACCAATTCTTTGTTGTTGATTTGTTGGTAGATTTGGAAACATCACCCCATTCAGGAGTAGACAAAGGTGCAAAGATGGCTAGGATATACATACATACATATATATATGTATGTATATATAGATATTAATTGTCTTCTATTTAATAGTCTCATAAATCAGGTAATTACAAGTTTTAAACAAACTACTTAATATAACTAGTTTATTTATTTGTAATTTCATATAAAATTATGTGTAGTACGTAGTATTTAATATTGTTGATGTAAAAATAAATATTGTTGAAAAGTATTACAAATTTGACAGTGGAATAAAAAACTATGCATATATATATATATATATATATATATATATATATATCCCCGTATGTAATATACAAGATCTTGCAAATAGATTCGGTGTTGGGAAAAACAGGCAAAGATTGTGGTTCAATGATGATTCGATCTTGCAAGTAAGATTATTACATATCACCCCAAGCACCCCTTTTTTTTTTTTTTTTTTGTCTTTGTCTTTTTGTTTTTATTTTATATTTTTTAAGTTCATGTTTTCTATCATTAATTGTAGGGTATTAATAAGGTTTTTCAAGAAAAAATTTTTTTTTGTAGGGATATTAATTAGTCTTTTGATCGTAAGTTTGAAAAAGGTGACAGTGATCTCAAGATTTGAGTGGCACATCTCATGTATATGAAAGTGAGAGATCCAAATAAACTTTTTTTTCCACCTCTGACCAAAATGATTGAAGTGAATTACCTATACCACGGTAGAACATTGCCAGAAGATATCAAAAATAAAAAAGACAAGCTCTCATTTGACGTCCTTTATATTCTAACTTCTATTTTTAAATTTTCTTCGACATCGATTTTTGAGCTAAAATTAAATTTATTACTTAAATTTTACGTTTGAACTTGTATCCAAATAAATCAAAGTAACTCTTATATATTTAATTGCCTCGTCAATTGCGTCTAAATAGATCCTCGATTCCAAACTCCGTGGAAGGCTCAATTCATCAACTATATTTAATGAACGGGTTCTGTTTAATGATTACTCTAATAGTTATATCTATTGATAGGTATTATTAATTTAACATAAATCAGATAGCTATAATAAATTGAATTATTGACAAAAATATTAATGGTTGTCAACGAGATATTCACGTACTTTTATAAATATAGAAAAAATTACCTAAGTAGTCATATTTTTCTATCTATTAATGAATATGGTACAAATTCTTTCATCTCGACCAATATGACATAAATTTTAGTTTTATTTTTGTGTCATATTGGTTTAATGTCAATATTCATTACTAAAAATTACGGTTTGCACAACGGTTTTTGACCGTCGTGCAAAGTTTACACAACGGTTACAGAACCGTCGTGTAATCCACCGTCATAGAATATACCACGACGGTTATATGAACCGTCGTGGTATCTCAATTTTACACGACGGTCAACAACCGTCGTGCTATCATGTATTTAAATACAAAAATCGGGGTGTAAAGCGGACTTTACACGACGGACATAACGAGGACCGTGGTGTAAAGCGGGCTTTACACGACGGTTCCAACGAGGACCGTGGTGTAAAGCGGACTTTACACGACGGACATAACGAGGACCGTGGTGTAAAGCGGACTTTACACGACGGACATAACGAGAACCGTGGTGTAAAGTTCCACTTTACACGACTATTCCAATGAGGTCCGTGGTGTAAAGCGGACTTTACACGACGGTTCTACCGAGAACCGTTTTGTAAAGTCTCATTTTTTTTGTTAAAATTTTTTTTTTCCTTGTATTCAAGAGACGATCCAAGATATTAACAACATGCTTCAAAGTAAAAATACACACCAATTATTATATATTACAAGATTACATGTTATAATTAACAAATTGCATTACATGACCGCACCATTCACCCCTAATCAAATCCAAATCCTCAGAAGTTAAAAATTCTTTACTTTCAAGTACGTCAATTCCATTCAATACTATTTCCCTCATAAAACCTAAAATGAAATAACCACATTCAACACTTCCCTCTTGGATAGGACAAGGCCGGTTCGAGATTTTCGTTTTACAATCTCGTCTCCTTCTAATTCCTTCGTTGACCGTAATCTTCCAATCCATTAGGGCCCTAGCAAATTGGTAAAGTTCAAATTAATTAATATGCATATAATTAAGATTAACAAAAAAAATTAGCGTACTAAAATTGCCTTACATGTTTATGAGTTCAGTAAAATCGTCTCATTTCTTCTCTCGAAAAGGATCAAAATAAAGGATGAAGTCCTCCCATGGGTCAATGACTCCCAAAACCACAACACTACAAATTACACTCCACGTAAGTTATTAAAGTATTGTGTGTTTGTAGTTTTGTTAGAAAATAAGAAATTGAGTAATATGGAAGTCACCTTACTTTTCTTTAAAGAAAAATAGTCACGGCCTTGATGGGAACACCAGGAGAGAGAGGTGGTGGCGACGGCAGTGGCGGCGGAAAAAAACCGGGGCCATGGCGGCGGTTTGGGACAAGTTTGAAGTGGCGGCGGCGGCGTGACCGGATTTTAAGTTGTGGGGGCGGGTGAAGGAGCTAGGTGGGGAGGAGAAAAGTTTGAGTTGTCTAAAGTGTTGAAGATGAAAATGATGATAAATGAAGAGGAAAGTGTATTTAAGTAATGGGTTTTCGTAAGAATTCCAAAGCATGAAATTTGAAAATTTTGAAAATTTTCGGAGGATTACACGACGGTTTTACTCAAAACCCTCGTGTAATTACACGACAGTTTTTGTAACCGTCGTGTAATCCTTTTTTTGAAAATTTGAAAATTTTGAAAATTTGAAAATTTGAAAATTTTGAAAGGATTACATAACGGTTTTGCTTAAAACCGTCGTCTAATCTTAGGATTGCACTATGGTTTTTAGAACCGTCGGGTAATACCTTTTTTTTTTTGAAAATTTGAAAATTTTAAAAATTTTCGGAGGATTACACGACGTCCTAAAGACCGTCGTGTAATCCTTTTTTTTTTTAATTTGAAATTTTTAAAATTTTAAAATTTTAAAATTTTGAAAATTTGAAAATTTTCAGAGGATTACACGACGGTTTTGCTCAAAACCGTCGTGCAATCCTTTTTTTTTAATTTGAAATTTTGAAAATTTTCGGAGGATTATACGACGGTTTTATATAACTGTCGTGTAATCCTTTTTTTTTTTCTTTTTTTTTTTGAAATGCTGTCGGATTACACGACGGTTCCAAAAAAACCGTTGTGTAATCCACCGGATTACACAACGGTTCATCAAAACTGTCGTGTAATCCTTTGTTTAGACGACGGTTTTATCAAACCGTCGTGTAATCTTGTTTAAGACGACGGTTTCACAAAAACCGTCGTGTATTTTCCATCGTGTAAGCCAACTTTTGTAATAGTGATTTTATGTTATGTCAGTACAATGGTTTTTAAATTTGTATAATTCAAGTGCTTTTTCCTATAAATATATGCATGTAGAAGCTTTTACTAGAGTCCTTTGGTAGGATAGCATTTTGAAATCATGTGTTTTTCTCAGCTTATAAAAAAAAAAAAAGGAAAAGACTAGTCGACCTTTTTTTTTTTTTTTTTTAAAGACAAGAAAAAAAAAAAAAAAAAGACTAATAGATGTCGTAACATCATTTTGGATCGTGTAATTTGGTGTTCTAGAGGGTATTTCATCAACTTAAGCTCATTGATGTTTCTAAAATCAAGAAATAAAAATTCGTGAGCATGTTGTTGGTTTAGGGCTTAGAATCAGAGAAAACATATTGCTTTGTTTATGGGAAGGTATAGGTATTCGATAACTTAGAAAAAATGGGGAACATATAGTTTTCTCATTCACACTAATGATCTATTAGCACCTAATTGACACCTAGTTGACAACCGTAAAATCTTTAAAGATAGAAAGAATTACGAAGATAATTACAAAATCAGATACTAACTGTCACCTCAATTTCGGTTGTACATATAGACCTCCATTTATGAATGCACGTATTTTATGTCACAACTCACAATGAGGCAAAAATTGTGCGGGTGAGACCAAATTGGAGCATAAGGAGAACTACTCATAGTCATCACTTTTTTATTTATTTGTTTTTTTATGTTGAATTTGGGAATTGAGAGGATTCAAACTTTATACCTTTTGATGAAGTTATGTATAAAATTTCAGTTAGGCTCATAGCCACCACTTAGTTCAACAAAGAATATAAAAATCCATCTCTAAAAAAATGTGAAAATTAATTGTTCATGAAAAATTGACAAAATACCAAATTAAGTAGAGAAAGCAAAGATCGAAGTTACACTCCATATGATCTGGTAGATGTTAGAACATTCAAAACACTTGTATGGAACATTTTGTATGTCATGTCACATAGAAATTCCAGGATATGCAGCTGCCAAATAAGGGATTATTTTGCCAGTTGGTCAAAAAAAAAAAAAAAACAACTATTTTCAAAATCTGAAATTAACTTTTTAATATTTTATGTGGCTCAAATTATGAACGGTGCATCAACCTGTATATAACTGTAAAATAATAATAATCTATAGCAAAGTAAGTTTGTTTTCCAGCAAAAAACTGTAAAATAATAATAATATTAAATAAAAGATGAGGTAACTGATAATGGAGAAATTTAGCGTATTATATTTGGTTAGTATCGAATAAACACCTCGTCCTATGAAAACCATCTCTCTATTTTATTATTAAAAATAAAAAAGAAAAAACTAAAAACGAGATTTCAGAATCAAACCACACCAAGACTAAAAAAAGAAAAATAAGAAAGGCAATAAGAAACATCCCCAAAAAGTAAGACAAAAAGAAACAACCAATGAAATCTATCCGATTTTATGTTTGCAACTTGAAACTTCTCAACTTCGAGTAAAAATAACAAAGGTTTTTTTCTTTTCTTTTTTTTTCCTAGGATCATATGTCTCAACTTCTTGCTACTTATAATTAGTGTGCATTTAGTTCGTTGGTTGGAGATGAAATTTTTAAGTTGGAGTTATTTGACTTTTCGAAAACAAGTTATAAATTTTGTTGATTTTTTAGAAAAAGATAAAAATTGAGATAAAAAAGTATAATTTAATTAGAGTTAAACTGAAATACTAAACAAAGTATTAAGCTTAGAAAATTTATCTCCTAAAGCCTTCAAACCTCAATTTCCATTTCTTTTTACGCAACCACAAAATTATCAAGTTTATCTCCTTGCTTTGTTTTCTTGATTTAATTGGAGTTGAAGCTCCTTCTTGATCGTCACCAACTTGATTCACCCAAGAGCTATATAGATGTGAGTATATGGGAGGAAGTGTCCAGCTCAAGATGTGTGATATCAACCTATGTAATATTGTTTGATCCAATACTAATATATATATTATCACAAACATTCTGAAGATAAAAAAAATTTAAATAATTAATTATAGTCTTTAATCATACATGTATAGAAATTGATAAGGCATAAACTATTCACGAATTGAGGCAAATAATTGTAAAACATATATAGCTATGGAAAAGTTCTAGGATGAAAATATATATCAATAGAGTTTTCATATTTAAAGAAATTATTTTGGAGAAATTATCAATATCGGTGGAATTTTCAGTTAAAAATTTTATGAAAATTATGGAATATTTCTTTTATGTATAATATCTTTTTAATGTTTTAGTTAATGATACACAATTAAAAAAGCATATATAAACAAGTTTAACAGAAACTCTTTATACACAATATTAGTTAGAAATCTTAGTACCAAAAGAAATCTTGTAAAAAGCTAGCACTACTGGAAACATGATATGCTAAGCTACATATATAGTGTACAAGTATGTTAGGTGATAAACAAAACTATCACTTGACTAATGTGATAAACTTTTAAGAATAATAATAATAGATTGCTGATATTCATGAATTCTTTAGACAGTTTCCGATATTTCTTTCGATATTTCTGCAATGGTCACCGAAATTGTGTTAAAAATGCACTATGACCTTACTGAAATCGATATAGATTGATATTTTTACATCTAAAAGATATTTCAAGACCCTCAAAATTTGAAATTTTCAATGAGAATTTCGGCACTTAAAAGATATTTTGATACTTTCAAAATGCTAAAATTTCGGAAATATTGGAGAAATTTCTGTCCATTACTAGCAAACCAAGTTGGTCAATAATAACACTTCCACACATTCTGCCAGAATGAGACCAAAGTAACTCATATATATATATGCACATTTATATGTACTGTATAAACGAATTACAGAAATATGTGAAAGCAATATATATCGACTTCATAAACAGAATTTGATTCAGTATATCAGAAAACTGCCGAAGAGAAACACGTATGCGAAAAATCTGTATGCAATATTGCCATCAATTTTGCAAAGCGTCAATGTATAGGGTTCAAGGAAACACTGACTAACTGGTCAACAAAATAAAATAAATAAATAAATCCACTTATATACGTATTTCCTTTTTAAAAAAATACACGTATTTGTAGGCATGTTATAATATATGAAAAGGAAGAGAGCTTGGTAACTTTTAATGATTCAACACCCTGATATGTATATGTGTGTATGTTTGTGTGTATACCACATATTTATATGTTATTAACCGAACGAGGACTCCTTCAAAAATGTCTAGAAAATGGCACGAACTATCAACATCAACAGAAAAAATAAAAAAGGAAGAGTAGAGCAGGATTAAAATGAAAGCGACATAAAGTATGAAAAACGCATTATTTTCGTAAGATCTAATCTTTGGGTAAAGCAAAATGCCCCAATTGTAAGGTACAAGAAAGGTGACGACCCATGGAGTTGTCTGCTAATGGACATGAAGACCCAGTCTTGAAGGAAAAAAAGAACAGACAGTACTGCAAAGTTAACCTTTTTTTTTTTTTTTTTTTTTTTTTTTTTTTTTTTTTTTAATTAACCTGGTTTTTATGCTAAAATAAAAATAAAATAAAATAAAATAAAAAAGACAAAAAGAGAACCTTGGCATTGGCTTTATTTATCATGCGCTGGTGCACTTTTTATGGTTTACCTTTTCCATCCACGGTGAAATTACGAATATCTTATAAATAAATAGTGGGATCATATTTCACTACTACAGAATGCGGATATCACGACAGTTTTTAACCGTTGTGGTAATATTTCCACGACGGTTCACTAATAGTCGCGGAATCCAGAGTCGTGGAATCTTTTTATATTCCACGACGGTTATTTACCTGTCGTGTAATATGTACAAATAAGCTGAAAAATTGTTTTTTAATGACAAATACCACGACGGTTCATATTGAAAACCGTCGTGTTAAGTAAATATACCACGACGGTTTATATAATCCACCGTCGTGGTATTTACCCTTACCACGACGGTTTCTTAAACGAATCAACAAACCGTTATGGTATATTGATCTACCACGACTGTTTATATAATCTACCGTCGTGGTATTTCACTTACACGACGGTGGATCATGCATAACGATAAACTGTCGTGGAATTTGTAATACGACGACGGTTCTAGTTATTAACCGTCGTAGTATACATGTTTCCACGACTGTTTTTTATGAAAACCGTCGTGGTAGGTTCTAACGTATACAAAAAAAAATATTTATTCGTTCAATTTAATACCAATTCATTCATTCCTGTTCATTCCTGTTCATTCATTCATGACATGAAAAAAGTATGCATCAAAATTGTTCTCAATATAATTAAAGTACAAAATTTTTAATTGAATCGTGCTATACAAAATTGTTCTCAATACTGTGTCTGGCTCATGACATATGTAGTCCACTCTTGCCTAACCAAATTTAAATCAGCTTCAGTATAAGAAGTCTTGTTTTGCAGTAAGGCAAGTCCATCGACGTTTAACGTTATTTCTCGCATGAACCCTAAGACAAAATAGCCACACTGCACATGTCCTTGCTGTATCGGGCATCGAGCAGTCTGAATCAACGTCTTCCAGTTGCGTCGCCTTGTTATTCCTTCTCCCACCAGCAATTTCCAATCGTTTAGTGCCCTAACAATTTGACAATATATCAATACAGATAATACAACATTTATGGAATGTCAAATCATGGAACTATAAACATCAAAGTTATACTTACAACGTAATTAGCTGTTGAAAATCTTCACCCTGATCGTTACCAAGAGGATTAAATAGAGGACGGAGTCATCCCATGGATTAATAGCAGCCAATATCCAATGTTGGCCGCTGTTATATGGCATGAGAACAAGCCGTCCCCTTGGTACGTCCCTTATGATCCGGATGATATTGTCGGCTCTTTCTCGAATGTAGGCTGCGCGATCTACATTCAGTTGAACTGGCGAGACAAGGAATGGAGAAATAAACTCGAATCGGCATTCTAATCCAGCTATTGCACAACAATCCGATAAGTAGTTGCAAAATATTAAGTCAAACTTGTTACGCGTGCAAAATCAACATATATATCTATCTTTCAAGCTAATTGGAACAATAATTAAGTATTGTTTAAGGAAAAAACAATTACCTGATGTAAACCATTATACAGCTTGCACTGATTTCTTGAAAGTTTAAGAAATGGCATACATCTTCATACCCAATATATATGGGCATATCATCGGTTTGCAGTGGTGGGCACGGAATCTGGACACCGTCAACCTAGGAACTTTGTGCGTAATAAGCCAGTGGTCTCAGTTCAGAGGGAATTGCATTGATGTCCAACGTAGGTACGACGTCTTCTGCCGTTTGTTGTTGTACCTCCGGTTGTGAATGCACTTTCTTCCTCCCGGCTCTCTTTTTCTGCCGTTTCCTTCCCTGTGGTTCTGGGTCGGGAATTTGACTGGGACCTCGACTGGCCTGGCTTAAACTGCTCTGAAGCACGACTAATTTTCTCGGCCACACAACAAACCCCCCGACAGCCTCTTCAATATACGTGGCTTCATTCGTCGGAATCGGAAGGTGTGCACGTTTAATTTTGGGAACACTAATTGTCACCCGCACATTCCCCTCGCCCAAAGGAACCCCATGGACTGTGTCGGTTGGAACACAGTCCATGTAAGCCCTGCCTATTGCAACCATAACTTCTCCACCATTAATAAAATCAGTAAGGAAAAGTTGGCATTCCTTACTTGCATTAGGCATGGGTTGCGGAGCCGACGCGTCGCCTTCATTCTCATTGAGGGTGCAACTCGCCTTGAAACTATTGTGCTGATCAACAGTAGGTTGGGATGGCTCCTCGGCCATCGTCTCATGGTCGATACCGTTCTTCGCACAAAGTTCCTGCACCATCCTTTCCAATGCAGCCAGCTGTCGCTTCATGAAGGTGACTTCAGGATTCTCCCTTGGTCCGTACCTGGAATTGAAGTATTGCGACTGCTTGACAAATTTAGATTGCCCACGAAGCCGACCGGAATGCTCGGGATTGCCCAAAGACCGTGTCAATATGTCTTCTGTGCCCACGAAGTCGAAGCTTCCTTGGGTCTCTTGTTGTGTTAGTTCGTCCTATAACAAGTACACAATATGTTATTGAGCCCGTAAATATAATGGGGACAATCTTACTCTTTATTTGAAACTGTAAACGTGTTGACTTACTATTGCATCGCCGATAATTTTAATCGATGGATCCTTGTACTCTCCATCGGGCTTGAGCCGTGTGTCCCGCCAAACAACAGCTCGGTCCGCAAACTTCCCCATCTTTTCGAGCTGAAATTTAGTAATTAAAGTTAGTAACCATAAAGAACACAAGCAATAAAAAAAATTTTCATGCGGACTTTAATATTTTTTGTATCCAATTAATTAACTTACGATTTCTTGATCACGTTTCCTATAGCCGTCTCGGCCTGTGGTTGAACCGTGTTTGCTCTTTTTCCTTATCTCGCTTCCTTGTTGGGATAGCCTCTTGAAATCTGCCGTCCGTCAATAGGCAACAAACCTTTCCCAATCGTCCTGGCTGATGGTTGGGTAATTGTTCACCACTTTGGCCGGTCGTTGCCAAACACCTTCTTCATCAATATGATCCCTAACAAATGCCTGGTAAAGATCATATCTAAAGCATTTTGCTGACTCTCCGCAGGACTTCAAAACTTGCTTCTTGTGCGATTCATCAACCGTGAATGAAGTTAAAACTTCCAACCACAATCGTTCTTTCCTCGGTTCCAAATCAGCACTTCTGAAATCAGCAATCGAAATTGGAATGTGCTCCCGAGCTAGCACTCCAATCCAACTCTGTAATTCATTACCTTCCTTGCTTATTGGTTGGCCTTTTGGGTCAAACCTAATTTGAATTCGTTCTCCCCTCGTCCGAACAATGTGCACTCTTTTAAGGAGCGTTGCTCTTCGTTTTCCCTCCTCGTCGGCATTGAATCTTGAGGAGTTGGTTCTTCGTGGATTTCCAATAATTTGAGTTTGGGTAGACGTTGTTTCCTCGTGATCGGTTGACATTGTAAATCAATCTAACACTACAGTGAAATAGAAAGAATTTTCTCTATGTAAATCAATCTGACAGTGACGGATAAAATAGTTCTCAGAGAACTGAAATTGACATCCAAAGCTAAAATTTTTAATTCGGTTGAAACAAATCGTTTTTGGAGAACCTTCCCACTCATCATTCTCAATGGACAATGGAGATTCACCAACGGATAAAAAAAAAAAATTGTTTCACAAATCAGAGCCTTACCCATAAACCACAAATCAATGTAAATCACAAACACAATCAACAAAATACTCTCGTAGTGGACCGAAATTACCCCTATAGTCAAAAGCTCGTAAGGAATATGCATTACAACTTACCGGAGAGTAGAGGGTGGGTTGTCGCCGGTGAGAGAGACTGGGAAAGTCTGAAATCACTGTCGTTGGTGGTGGATGGCGTCGGAGAATGGACGAAAACCTTGGTGAGTTCTGGACGATGACGTCGGAGTTTGAAGGTTTCAGAGAGTTTGAGGGTTTTGGCGAGTGAATATACTGGGTAAGGAAGAGTTTTGCATCTTTTTAGGTTTTATTAAAAGGATTCAGAAAGTTGATAAATTTACGAAATTTTCAAAACTTGCTGCTAAAACAATCTACCACGACGGTCCTAGTTAAAAACCGTCGTGGTAAGTTCATCTTTAAACCGTCGTGGTACATAAGATATGACGACTGCTCTCAAAAAAGACCGTCGTGGTAAAAGTTTTACTACGACGGTCTTTTGAGTTGACCGTCGTGGTATAATAAATTACCACGAAGGTCTTTTGAGTTGACCGTCGTGGTATAGGAGAGAAAATGTTAAATCTATCATGACGATCTTTTAAAAAGACCGTCGTGGTAGTTAAATTACCACGACGGTCAACTAAAAAGACCGTCGTGGTATAGTTGATATATCAAACAACTCTAACACGACGGTCAACTTAAAAGACCGTCGTGACAGATTTAAACATTTTCTCTCCTATACCACGACGGTCAACTCAAAAGACCGTCGTGGTAATTTATTATATCACGACTGTCTTTTCAATAGACCGTCGTGGTTGGTTTCGAAACTGGATATACCACGACGGTCTTACAGTAAAACCTTCGTATAAAATTGTAAACCACGACGGCTTTTTTATTAACCGTCGTCGTACTTATGAAATTTACGATAATAGCTGGTTGAAATTGTTGATATAATCCCCTTAATTAAGTATGCAGACCTGTACGTTGTGCAATCATTCATTCCGGAATGTTATTTGATTCCAAACATATTTGCATGGATTAATGGTTCCTATATAATGTGCGTAAGTAATTAAAAAAACCGTATCTAAATTAATGTTTACAACGTACTTAAGCAAATACAATATTACGTTAAGTTTTTTTTTTCTGCTTTTTTAATTGCTTCTCAACACGTGTCCACTCGACGTCCAATCGAAGTAAGTGTGAAACATCATCGTCAAAATCATCAATCTCCTCCACCGGTGGCAAACTCGTTGTAAATGATGGAATGTCAGTGAAATCATCAATATCTTCCTGGCCATCCCGGATTATTCTTGTCTTCATTGGCACAACTAAAGATAACTCTAAATTTGCGGGATCCTTTATATAAAATACTTGTACCGCTTGTGACGCCATGATAAAAGAATCATTTTTGTATCCCAATCGCCTAAAGTCCACCACTGTCACGCCGTCACTATCAACCTTAACATAATTATTGTCAGCCCACTTACATTTAAATAGTGCTATTCGCAAGCCGCAATAATCAAGTTCCTAAATATCTTCAATGAACCCAAAGTAATTCATGGAACTATATACCGGATTCTTGTCCTTTGCGGATGAAATATGCATAGACTCGGCCCGAAGGGTGACACCACTATTCTGTACGGGATGCTTCTCATCTCTGTCCCGAGTGTAGAAGGAGTTGCCATTGATAAGGTACGATGTATATCTTGTGACTATCGATGACGGACCTCTGGATAGCTTCATTACGTCTTGTGAAACGCCACGATTCGCATGCAAATATTTTCTTATCCACTCCCGAAATGTCCGATTCTGCTCATCTTGAATCCACTTCTCACTTCTTCCTTTTCTTGGATTCGCAGCTCTTACTTCCGCCATATGAACCTGAAAGAATGGCTCTATTTCCTTGGCATTGCACCAAACATACAAACAAGCTTTTTCCCATTCATCTTGACATACTGATGAATGAACGGCGACGGATAGTCCTTTCGAGGTATGCAGCCCGCTTGTTGGCAACCCTATTGGGTCCGCGTTGGACAAATACTCAGAGCAAAATTCAACTAATTCCTCGGCTATGTAGTTTTCCACTATACAACCCTCCAGCCTATTCCGGTTCTTCACGTATCCCTTCAAAACCTTCATGTACCTTTCAAAAGGATACATCCACCTCAAATACACCGGGCCACATGACTTAACTTCCCGAACTAAGTGCACACATAGATGGATCATTATATCCAAAAAGGCTGGTGGGAAAACTTCTCAAGCAGGCACAATGTCATAACCAATTCCGATTGTAGCGAATCTAGCATCATTGGATCAATTACCTTCGAGCATATTGAATTGAAAAATGAGCATAATTTCGTAATTGAGTATCTCACATCTTTTGTTAAAACTCCCTGCAAAGCAAGAGGTAATAATTGTTGCATCAAAATATGACAATCGTGTGTTTTCATTCCAACGAGCCGCAAATCTTTCATTGACACCAACCTCCTGAAGTTGGAAGAGTACCCACTTGGCACTTTCACGGAAGCAAGCCACTCACAAAGCTTTCTCTTTTCGTGTCTACTTAATGTGTACTTTGCTGGCGGTAAGTAAGTGCCGTTCTTCCTTTTCTCGGGAAGCAAATTCGTTCTAATCTTCATCTCTTAAAGGTCCAATCGTGCCTTTTCACCATCTTTAATCTTATTCGGAATGTCAAGCAACGTGCCTACTATCGATTCACATACGTTTTTCTCAATATGCATAACATCTAAGCAATGACGCACGTAGAGTGACTTCCAATATGGAAGTTCAAAGAAGATTGACTTCTTCTTCTGGGTCCATCGTTAACTTTATCCTTACGTTTCCTCTTTCCCAAAACTACCTTCACATCTTTAACCATCTCAAATACATCCTCGCGAGTCAAAATTCGAGGAGCGGATCTTTCTTTGGTATTGCCGTCAAAAGCCTTCTTCTGTTTGCGATATCGATGATTTTTCGGCAAGAACCTCCTATGACCAAGGTAAACGGTTTTCCTACCGTTTTTCAACTGGATGGAAGATGTTTCCTTCATACAAACGGGGCATTCTATAGCACCCTTCACAGGATAACCAGATAGGTTGCCAAGTGCAGGAAAGTCGTTAATTGACCAAATTAACATTGCGCGAAGATTGAACGTATCTCCTCGGTAAGAATCTCTTACTTGTAAACCATCATTCCACAACCTTTTTAGGTCATCGATTAATGGTGCCAAGTAAACATCAATGTCATTCCCCGGTTATTGAGGGCCTGAGATCAATAATGTCAACATCAAGAACTTCCGCTTCATGCAAACTTCTGGAGGGAGATTGTAGTTGACAAGTATGACCGGCCAGGTACTATGCCGACTACTCATATTACTATGCGGGTTCATTCCATCCGTCGACAAACCGAGACGTAAATTCCTTGGTTCTGCACTAAAATCTGGATGATTGTCATCAAAGGTCTTCCATTGCGGTGCGTCGGCCGGATGCCTAAGCTTGCCATCGTCAACACGTTTATCATGATGCCATGTCAAACTCTTAGCATGCTGTGCATTACGGAATAGACGGCAGAAACGTGGAGCTGGTGGAATATACCATAACACTTTCACCGGCACTCCTTTACTACCATTCGATGGCACCTTGCCCTTCTTCCATCTTGACTCATTACAAACCGGACATCCATCTAACTCTTCATATTCTCTCCAATAAAGCACGCAATCATTTGGACAAGCATGTATCTTCTCGTATTCCATTCCCAACGTGCTCAACGTCTTCTTCGCCTCATACATACTAGGTGGCACTTTGTTATCCTCCGGTAAAACATCTTTTAAAAAAGCTAAAAGAGTCGTGAAACTAGAATTCGTCCACCCTCCCGACGCTTTCATATTCCATAATTTAATCAATGCCCCTAATTTTGTATATTTTGTACACCCGACATACAAGGGCGTTGTAATACCCGGAATTTTTATGGACTTACGATTTCTCTTTTTATTAGAAATTAGAAGTCTCCACGCTATGTTTATGAGATGTTTTCATGAAAAATTATGAATCACATGTGAAATTCGTAATTTTAATAGCCAAGGTTAGAATTTTCTTTTAAACCGGCTACGAGACTCGGAAAAAAATGCCGAGGTTGGTAAACGGCATTTTGAGTCAAAAAGGACGAAAAGAAAAGAAAAAGAATGAAAAAGGATGAAATTTTAAGAAAGTCAAAGGTTTGACCAAAAAAGTCAACTTTGACTAAAAAGTCAAAGGTTGACCAAGGACGGGTCAAAAATGTTGACCTCGAAAAATGATGAATTGCAGTATAAGAAGAGACTGCAAAAAGCTTTATATGGTCAAGAAAGCAAAAATAAGCCGTAAAAACCACCCTAGAAATCAAGCACACCGAATCAAGAATTAAAGGGCAAAAAGGTCTCCGAAAAATTGGAGAAATAAAGTTTTCGGTCCAATTTTACAAGGAAGAAATTTTGGATCAAAATTATAGAACACAATATTTTAATATTTGTGTGACACAAAGGAAAGGAAATGAATTAATTTTAAAAAGGAAAAAATGGCAAACAAGACCCTTATTTTAAGGGAATAAGTGTGAACTAAGTTGGTGAGGTGTGGAGTCCTCTCCACCACCCAAAGGATGCCACTTGGCTCTCCTATTTTTCAGCCATCAACAGCCCCCATTCTCTCCCTTAATGGCCGGCTAACAACAAGAGGAAATGGAAAGGAAATGGCTTGGTTTTGGTGACTAAATGGTAGTCCAATCCCAACTAACCAAATGAGCATGTGATTCTCTCCCCAAAATCCGGACACAATGGCCTTGGCTTCCCCATAAAGTTCGGCAATTCAATGGAAAAGAAAGAAAAGAAAGCAAGCAAAGGAAAGAAGGAGACAAGCTCCTTGATTTAAGGACAAGCAACCAACTACTCCACTTTCTCCACTCCAAAAGAATTCGGCAGCCATCCCCCATTTCTCCTTCAATATTCGGCTGCACACAAGGAAAAGCAACACATGTGATAAAGCCTTAAAATAAGGAGGAAAGTTGGTCAACAAAGCAAGATAATCTCCCTCACTTTTTCCCACAAAATCAGCTACTTGTCCCCCTCTCTTTCCCCTTCATTTTCGGCAGCAAGCAACCATCCTTTCCCCTTCAATTTTCGGCAGCAAGCTACCACTCCCTCCCTTGGAGTTTCGGCTGCAGTTAGGAGATGGAAGAGACATGACATAAAGCCAATTTTTAAGGAGGAAAGCAAGACATCAACCCCCATCACTTTCGGCAACCTTCCAAGCAGCAAAGTGCTGCAAGTTTTCAAGAGAAAACCGAGGGAGAGAGAGGGAGAAAGAGAAGGAAAAATCTGGAAAAATGCTAGAGGGTTGTGCATGTGTGTTCTTCGGTTTTTCTAGGGGAGAAAGGAAAGAAATTTGTGAGCCATGGAGACCCATTTTGGGGCACAAATCCGTGAGTTGGAGAGTGAAAGAAAGAGAAAAAAAAATCTAGAAAAATTTATGGGATAAGCCATGTGTGAAGTTCGGTACTAGCAAGATGAAACCAAGAGAAGATTTTTGTGCTTCTTGGAGCCAAAAATCCGTGAGCATGGAGAAAGGAAAAAGGTGAGTAAAAACTTGTATTTCTCATCTTGTAAAGCTCGGTTTTGATGAGCTAGAAAGAACTAACAAAAAGTGTTTGGATCCCATTTTGCATGATGAATCCGTGAGCTCCCAAACCAAGGAGGAATCAAAAGGAGTTTTGAGGATTTTCAAACCCTAACTTGGGTTAAAGTAAACCCTTAAACTAATCTTGGATTTAAGCTCAAGATAAGCATTTTTATGATGGTTTAAGATGGGTTTGTAAGGACATAAGTCCATCTCCTTTTTCAGCCAATGATTTTCGGTGTATGTGCTTGATAGGGATTAGGGTTTGGTTGGCTTGTTTTATGATGTTTCTTGCATGATTTTTTATGCTTGAAAAATTGATAGGATGCATGCTAGATGTGTTATTTAAGTCCCCTAAATTTTGGTCACAAATCAGCCCTAAGGCAGTGGCTGATTTGCTTGAAGAAAAATAATGTTTGTGATGCTAGTTGATGAATGATGCAAGGATAGAACAATGCAACCCATAGGACGTTTTGTGGGCTGCATGGGTATGATGTATGGACAAGAATGTATGCATGGGACGTTAGACACGTTGCTTGATGTATGTTTAAGCTCCCGATGTGATCGATCAACTTAGAATCCGCAAACTAAGACGTAAAACCGGATTAACAACCGAAACTGCCATTTCGGAGTCGAAATTGGCCAGTTTCGGGAAAGTGAAATTATCAGGCCCTTAGAGGCCGAACGGGTTAAAAGTTAAAACATGAAAGTTGTTTGGAACAACTTTTACTAGAGGACAACGCGGACAGAATATTAAAATAAGGCTCCAAAGGCCTTCATTTTT
The DNA here is from genome assembly GCA_025413485.1 of Ficus microcarpa. Lineage (NCBI taxonomy): Eukaryota > Viridiplantae > Streptophyta > Magnoliopsida > Rosales > Moraceae > Ficus > Ficus microcarpa. The sequence continues at coordinate 1,583,762 of CM046379.1, read as the reverse complement.
ATGAAAACCCGTGGCTAACTCCTGGAGCCAGTTTCACTCCGTTTTTCAGGATTAGCCACATTCAAACGAAAACTGGTGCTGATCTAGCCAGAACTGGGTTTTGTGCAAAACACGAAAGTTTTAGCATTTTTCGATAGCTACAACTTTCGTGAAGACAAGTTTTTCAGAAAATGAACCAATTTTTAATCTGGGTTGGTTTTATGAAGAGTGCTCAGGGAATCCGCGAATTTCCAGCACTTGATTTACAAAAACGTTTTCTAGAAAAATGTAAAGTGTCTCTAAGATGTTGTTTTGACTACGAAAATCGTTCCAATGGCGATTTTCAGTCCGTAATGATTTTATGAAGTCCCATTTTAAGAAAATGAATTTTTAGAGTTTTTGAGATTATTCACCCAAAGCTCTCAAGCTAAAGAGAAAAATGAGATTTTCCATAAGTTAAAGGAAAATGAGATTTTTCAAGAAGAGAAGTGGAAATTTTAAGAGTTTAGAATTGAAATTCCACATTTTTCCAATAAGTAAAGAAAGTGATGATTTTAGACAAGTATTTTCAAGAGTAATGAAGTAAGAGCTTTTTCAAGCAAATGAGATTTTTGGAAGATAATTATATAATGTTTTTCCAAAAATAATGAAATGGAGTTTTAAGGTAAAAATGGGTAATCAAGCTGATTACGAACGGTAACCGGAATTATATCCGAGTTACGGGGCTAAGCCCATAGCCCAATGTTAGACCCAAAGGGGGTTGACTTTAGTTAACCACATGTTGACTTGGGTTGACCAAGAGTTGACTTCAGGGTTACCAAATATAACCCTAAAGGATACCAAAATTAATGAAATGGGCTAAGACCAATGGTTATTGAAGAGATAATAACCCAATGGATTATGAACCAAGTAAAAGTAAATTATAAGTCCAAGATAAAGGAAGTAACCAATCAGGCTTACAAGAGATATTAGAGGGGACATATAACACACACATCTAGGATTGCTCATAGATGTTGGTTAGGATACCAACATCATGTGTTGCGATTTATGGTAAGATAAGTTAATCTTATCTTACACCTCCTTTGAAACAGGATTATGAACCTGTTGAGATATCGCGAGGAATGATGGGTCAAGAGCATAGGACCTAAGGTAAGTACAAACCTCACCTGTAGTATGGGAAAAATAATATGTATGTTCAAATATGCTATGTTTCAAGATATGTTGAAATGCTTTAAAGATGTCATGTTTTGAAGATGTTTTCAAGATGCCATGTGTTAAAAATGTCATGTTTTAAAGATGCCATGCTATGTTTTATGAACGAAATGTTAAGTATGTATGATATAGTGACATCATGAAGTACGCTCACTAATGATAAGAAACTTGGTAAAAATACACAAGTAAGGTGTCGTACCAACCTCCACCAGGGTGGAGGATTTTTATGTTAAAGTTATGGATTCGCTCTCTCGTTTTTGTAAGAGGGTGTAATCACTCATGTTTCCTGGGTATAGTTAGGGACTTGCAATCCCATCTAACTGTATCTAGAGGCGCGCTATATGTTAAGGGTACGTACACTATGAGGCCCATAAGAAAGATAAGAATGTTAAAAGAAATGCATAAATGGAACATAAATGGTTCATGCATATGTTTTATGATGAAGTATGTTTTCAAGGTGTTAAATGAAAATGTTTTGTGAGATTTAAGTTTGTACTTGCTGAGCGTCAGCTCATCAGATATATTCCATACTGCAGATTGAGATAAAAAGCTTGTAGCTTTACTTGGTGGGCTTGGAGATGATGCAGCGAGTGAAGGGCGGTGTGGGATACCACTACGCAATAATTTCCGTAATATGTTTAAAGTTATGAAGTTTTCATGTATGTTAAAAGTTAAGTTATGTTATGTATGTATGAAATGTTTCAAGGTATAATGCACAATTTTAGTGCATGAGTTTCAAGTCAAGATTTTAAAAATGAAATCCAAATTATGGAGTTTCAAAGAAAGTTTTAAAACGATGCTCAAAAAAAGGTAAGTTCAAAGAAAGCTTTAAAAAAAAAAAATTTTTATTCCGCATTTTAAAGTAAGTTATGTACGAAGTATGAATGTGACGGTTCCGGTGCCCCGCATCCGCGCGGTCGGACCCGCGTTGGGTGTCAGGTGGGTGGTTCGGGGCGTCACAGGCATTTCGATATCATTAATCATTTCCTCAAATAACTCCGGACGGTGCATAAAGTTTTCTTCCAAATCATTAACCATATTGTACATATTATCACCAACGTTTTCCTCAACTATAGGCTCTTTATCTTTAGTACTAGTCGATGTATACTTAATATGGATAAAATCTTCGCCATGTAAATACCATGTTTGGTAAGAACAAATAATCCCATAAGCGCGCAAATGCCCTCTAACATCATCAATGGAATGAGATCTATGATTACCACAAACTTGACACGGACACCGAATCTTATCGTCTTGTGTATGAGATTTGGCAAATGACAAAAATTCTTCAACACCATCTTCATATGCTTTAGTCAATCTATCAAATCACATCCATTTTCTATCCATGATTTGCGGGCAAATCCTAAACTAATAAATCAAATTAGTTCTCGAAGTCAAGGTGTGCATACGTTTAATTAAATTGCATGCATGAATATCATTTGCATTTAATTAGTTACATTATATATAAATATTAAATAAACAATATATTTAATACAAAAATCCAAAAAACATAACAAAACTAAAAATACAATTACAAAACCGGCCTGAGTTATTTAACTAAAAAATCCAAAATAAAAATACATCGTAATAATACATTGATTGTGATAACCCAAATAGCCACACTTTGCAGTATTTAACGTATCAAAAGCAATCCAAGAAAATACAAAACAAAATTAATATTCAGGGTTCGTAAATAAAAAATTAATACAGAGGAAAACATCAAAAAGATGAGTTAATTTTGGTCATCTTGACTTACAAGAATGATGATCGACCAGTAGATGGTGGTGGGTGGCGTCTAACAGCGGCGTATGGAACTGTTGTCGGAGTGATCTGATCTGATTTTTGCTCACGGCAGCTGTTGTATTGATGTGGGAAAAACAGGACTACTCGATCTGATATATGTCTGAATAAAAGGACGATAATTCCACGACGGTTTCATGGAAACCGTCGTGTAAGTCTTAAATTCAACGACGGTTTTATTTAACCGTCGTGTAATCCCCGAAGCTTCCACCACGGTTCCATGCAACCATCGTGGAATTTGACCATTACACGACGGTTTCAGAGAAAAGTCGTGGAAATACATACTTCCACGACGGTTTTAAAAAACCGTAGTGGAAGTCTCGACTTCCACTACGATTTTCGGAGACTGCTTTTTGTTCCGCGTTTTTTCCTCAGATTCCATGACGGTTTTTAAATAACGGTCGTGCAATCGCTGTCGTGGTATCCACATTCTGTAGTAGTGTTTGTAAGAGATCTAGATTCAATCTCATCAAGTTGAACAAGTGTGTGTGTGTATATATATATATATTTATGCAGGTAATTTTTAAAGAGGTCCATCTATTTCATACTCTGAAAAAAATAAGAATATAATATAGCTCTTTATTGGAGGTCTCAAGACCCACTAGAAACGGACTGTTTGTTGGGTTTTTCTGTCGATGTCTTTCTTTTCTTATGTAATGACTATTGTCCGTTTTGGGTCTCATGTCCATACGGTTTTACTCTTGGACTCACTCTAAAAGGCCTCATACTATTAGGAGATGGTCTATTTACTTATAAACCATCACATATATACATTATCAAGCGATGTGGAATTGCACAGCTAACCCTTTTTCTTCTAGAGACTGATGAATGTCACGATCACCCCACTTTTTGGGGCCCTACGTCATCATTAGCCACACTTTCAGTTGAGTATAATCTCTGATACCAATTGTAACAACCTATGTTTTCCTTTGGTATGATATTGTTTACTTTAGACTTCGTGCCTGCTCCATTTTGTTTTTGGACTCACCCCAAGAGGCCTCATACCAATAAGAGATAGTCTCTTTACTAATAAACCATCACATATATCTATCCCTAAACGATGTGAGGCTGTATATTTACCATTTTCTTGTAGGGACTGATGGCTATCACAATCACCCTACCTTTTGGGGTCTAACATCCTGATTGGCCATACTTCCAATTGGATATAGGCTTTGATACCCTTACTTTTCTTTGGTATGATCTTGTCCATTTTGGTCTCATGCCCGCACGATTTTGCACTTGGGTTCACCCCAAAAAACCTCATACCAATAAAATGTGGTTTTTTTACATATCACATATATCAATTTCTAAACGATGTGGGATCGCATAGCGTATCTTTTTTTCTTCTAGGGACTGATAATTGTCATATCTCAAATGTGTGTCTCAGAATTTATTTGAGGGTCGAATTTTAGACATATTTTTTAAAGTTTTCAAACTTTGTAAACACGGGATAGAATTAATTGAAATTTTATAAAATATATAGGGATATTTTTATAACAGGCATAGTAAATAGTATTTGTACTAGATATACTTTCAACGTGAGTGAGGGGTGGGGAGGCAGACTCTCAAAATTGAGAGACCAATACAATTACGGTACGGTTCTTCGCGGTGGAGTATAACCGTTGGGCTTTTCACAGCAAAATTATTTGTTTCACGTCAACCATACGTAATAGATCAAAGAAAACAAATAACAAGATTTAAAATATTCAAAAGAAATAGCAGTAAATAAAAAATTTATTAGGTAAATAATCAATTTATTTGAAGTAAATAAACTATTTGCTTAATAAATTTGCTATTTCTTATAAATATTTTTTAAAACTTGCCATTTACTGTAATTCTTCCTTTTTTAAAATCTAACTTGAAAGTCTAGTTGTCTTTATTTTAAGTGGTGTTTGGTAATATAATTTTCATTTATTCTGAAAATGATTTATTTTTGGTATGAATATAAAAATTATAATATCTTGAAAATGATGATGGGATTATTTTTGACAATGTGTTTGGTTATGTTTTTAAAGCGATTGATTTGGTTAACAAAATGTGAGTTGTGTTTAGATATGTTTTCTAAAAATATGTATTAAGTTATATAACTTTAAACATGAAAATGGAAACGAGACTTATTGTCCATTTAGGAGCAATTTGGGAATGATTTTATTTCATTTGTGAAATAGAAGTGAGAATGTTTTGGTAATGATTTTGACATATTTTCTGAAAATTGTGTCTGATTGTGTACCTAGGGAATTTAGGTTGAGTACAAGAAAAAATAAAATTGTGTCTTGGTATATTTTTAAATATATTTGTTGGATGTATAAGTCTTAGAAAATAAAAACGAAAATAGAAAAACAACTTTATTTTATTTTATCGTTCCTTAACAAAAATACTGAAAAAGATTTTTCTCTTTTCGTTTCTGTTTTCTGATTTTGTACAAAATAAAAATATTTCAAAATTATTTCCAAAAATATTTTTATTGAAAATTGTAAGATTTATTTGTAAAATGTTTTCAAAACATTACCAAACCGGATCTTATTCGAGAGGCAACACTATCTTGAGCCGTTGATCTATTCTCCAAGGACCTATGATCCGAACTTATCAATTGGGAAAAACACATTTAGCTTAATATTGAATTAATGATACCTTAATTCCAAGTAATATACACAGTGTGTTATATTAATCCATCGTGTTTTCTATTTGATCAAATATTTTGTTCGAACAAGTGAGAGAAGAATACCATTTTAGAGCCTACACTGATGATCCCGAATTCTCCCCAAGGGGTTTTTTTTTTTTTTTTTTTTTTTTTTTTTCAATTCAAATGGTGGGCTTCCCAATATCGATGTAGAGGTTTACAAACTGCAAATGGGAACTTTAGAAAAATGGCAAAAATTAAGGCCTTGGATTGATTTTTATCACAGAAAATGAACTGTCGCAAAAAAAATATTTATTAAAGTTACTAATTAGTATCCATGGTGATACCAACTAATTGATGGTTACTAATTGGTAATCATTTGGTTACTGGTTGGTAACTAAGATAATGGATAGTTACTCTACACGACAATTCTGACCAATCACTGGTCACAGCTTGGTAACAATTTGGTTACCGGTTGGTAACTGATAACTCTAGAAATTAGAGTTATCTTAGGCACTTTTAGACTTAGATGAACTTGGTTTAGCGAGTATTTGTGTTTTTGTTAGCATATTTTCCTTTGTTTTAGGTTTGTATGTATTTTCTTTTGTCTTGGGTTTATTGTTTGGTGAAATCATGGAAAATGTGAAGAAAAAGTAGGATCATTTGACGGCTTTTTGACGTGCGTTTTATTTCTATTCTGACTTGTAGGAGAGCCTAAACCGAAAATGCTGCAGCAAATGCTACAGCATTCCTTACAGCATTTTGTAGCAGAAGCAGTGAAGAATCTAAGTCGAAATGCTGCAGCAATTGCTGCAGCAAAGTTGTCCAGCTGGCAAATTTTTCTGATTAAGTAAATGAATAGATTACAGCTCATATGGTGGGGGCCACTTCTTTTCTTCAGCTGGGAAACTTCACACGTGGGCTGGGTTTTGTTGCCCTAAAGAGTATTGTTTTGGGCATTGAAGAGAGCAGCCGCCAGAGAAAGAACAGGGTTCGAAAAACCAGAGAAAAAGAAAGAGAAAAAAGAGCGAAAATCAAGAGAAAAGAGGAGACGAAAATATTGGGCAAGAGAGAGAGAGTTGAGCTGAGAGTTTTCTTCGATTTTTCACGCCCATTTTGGAGAGGACGCTAGGAAGGAGAAAGGAGACGAAGACCCATCTGTAGCCATTTTGGAGTTTTCATTTCTTCGTACTCTTGCTCCGATTATTTTGTTTTCTGAGTTTCATTTCTCTGTTGAACAATGGATGACGTTTTTCCTTTTGATTTTGTACTCCGAAACATGAGCTAATTTTCTTTAGCTAGGATTGTTGATGAACCCGAAATTGTGACGATGATTTGAATGTCTTTTGTTGAAATGTTGGGCGAATTTGTTCCTGTTCATCTGAGTGTGTGAATGATAATTTCTATTGTTGATTGGCCATCAATATATAGGGAACTAGGCTTGTTTAATTCTGGAAATGTTAAGTTAAGCTAGAAATAACTTAGATGATGCAAGTTCAATATGCTTTTTAAAGTTTATATTGATTTGTGAATGGTATAGGAATATATTGTTTGCCTTGTACAACCCATTGAAATTGATGCTTGAAATTGTGTTATGAGAACTAGATTCACATAGGAATATGTTGAAAAAGGTTTAATAACTTTTAGTCATACTAAATTCGGAAGAATTTTATGATAAAAATCGAATTTCGGTTAACAGGACAGGTTTTGCTGCAGTATTTCCTACAGCATTCGGGTTTGACTTGCAATGGAGGGGGATTTGGCAATCCTAGTTTAATTCTCATTCTTGATTACAAACTTTTGATTGAATTTTGTTCTTTTTGTCTATTTTAGTGCCTTTTCATTATACCCACGTTTATTTTGCTTGTTTATTGCATTTTTCCTGATTTTGATTTCCAAACGCAAATTAATTTGTGCTTGTTTCTTTTATAATTTATTTTAGTGAATCAATCCCTGTGGAGACGATACTTTACTCACTTTCTATATATACTTGTGCGATTACGTGTACTTGCGTAGGTTTATATATACTAGTTAATCGCGAACAAGTTTTTGGCGCCGTTGCCGGGGATTGAAATCGTTAAAATAGTTGTAAAAGTTAATTTGTTCAGTTCTTGTTTTTGCATTTTCTTATTAGTTAAGTGTTTATATTTTCAGGGGCTTTCTTTCTCTACATGAACAATCAGCGAAATCAAGAGTTGATGCCCTTGGACCCAGAAATTGAAAGAACATTTCGAGTAAGGAGAAGGGAGCAACAAGGTCTAGCAGGAGTGGAAGAAATACAAGAAAGAGTGGCTGTCAATATGGCTAATGATGGGCAGCAAGTGGATGTCAACAATCTATTCCCTCAACCACCTTTGATTGATGATAGAGACAGGGCTATTCGGGAGTATGCTGTACCCATTCTACATAGGCTCAATCCGGGCATCATTCGGCCAGAAATACAAGCGCCACGTTTGAACTCAAGCCGGTTATGTTCCAAATGTTGCAAACCGTAGGCCAATTCAGTGGAATGGCAACTGAGGACCCTCACATGCACCTACGGCTATTCATGGAAGTGTGTGATTCTTTCAAGCTACCAGGGGTGTCTGATGAAGCATTGAGGCTGAAACTGTTCCCTTATTCCTTGAGGGATCGAGCTCGATCATGGCTTAATTCACTGCCGCCGGATTCAATCGCAACATGGAATGACTTGGCTGAAAAATTCCTCATGAAGTACTTTCCTCCAACCAAGAATGCCAAGCTCAGAAACGACATTACCTCGTTCCAACAATCAGAAGGAGAATCTTTGTACGAGGCATGGGAGAGATTCAAGGAGTTGCTGCGAAAATGCCCTCACCATGGGATTCCCCATTGGATTCAAATGGAAACTTTCTACAATGGGCTCAATGGGCAAACACGTACAATTGTTGATGCGGCGGCTAATGGTGCTCTTTTGGCGAAATCGTACAATGAAGCTTATGAGATTTTGGAGAGGATGGCAACCAACAATTATCAGTGGCCCACCAAGAGGCTCAATGCTCGAAAGGCAGCGGGACTTCATGAAGTAGATGCTATAACCGCACTTTCTGCCCAAGTGTCGAGTCTGACAAATATGATCAAGAATATGAACATGACGGCGGGGGTTAATTCTGTGCAATCTGTTGGTGTCACTTGTGTCTATTGTGGAGAGGGACACTCGTATGAGGATTGCCCGTTTAATCCAGTCTCTGCTTGCTATGTAGCTAATTTCAACCGGAACAACCCTTATTCGGCACCTTACAATCAAGGGTTGAGACAACACCCCAACTTTTCATGGAGTAATCAAGGGGCCGGTTCTAGTGGAGCAAACTCTCATCATCGACCTTCTCACCCACCGGGTTTTCCATCTCAACAACCAAGAACACAAGCTATGGACTCATCTAGCTCATTTGAGAATCTGATCAAGGAATATATAGCGAAGAATGATGCTAGAGTTCAAAGTCATGATGTAACATTGAGGAGCTTGGAGAATCAAATTGGGCAAATTGCAAACGCCTTGAATGTTAGGACGCCAGGTTCTCTCCCAAGTAATACAGAAGATCCAAGGAGGGACGGGAAGGAGCATTGCAAAGCAATCGTATTAAGGAATGGAAGGGAAGTCGAGAGAAGGGAAAAGCCAAAAGCTGTACGAATCGAGCCCTCTTCAATCCAAGAGAAAGATGAACAGCCTCAACAAGAAGAAATTCAACTGAAAAATCAGCCAGCAGACTTTGCTGCAGAAAATGCTACAGCATTCTCCCAGCATTCTGAAGCAGCAGGAAGCAGCGAAACTCGACCCCCTCCACCATTTCCTCAGCGGTTTCAAAAGCAGCAAAAGGATGGTCAATTTCGTAAATTTCTGGATGTCTTGAAGCAGCTCCACATCAACATACCTCTTGTAGAAGCCTTGGAGCAAATGCCTCATTATGCCAAGTTCATGAAAGACTTGGTCACTAAGAAGCGTCGACTTGGGGAATTCGAGACTGTGGCTTTGACGGAAGAATGTAGTGCTATTTTGCAGAACAAACTCCCTCCTAAGTTGAAGGATCCGGGGAGTTTCACAATCCCATGTTCAATTAGAACCCACTACTTTGGTAAGGCCTTGTGTGACTTGGGAGCAAGTATTAACTTGATGCCAATGTCCATCTTCAAGAAGTTGGGAATCGGAGAAGCTCGGCCTACTACAGTATCCTTGCAGCTTGCGAATAGATCTATTGCTCTTCCTGAAGGAAAAATTGAGGATGTTCTTGTGAAGGTCGACAAATTCATTTTTCCTGCGGATTTCATCATCCTTGATTATGAAGCGGATCGAGAAGTGCCGATTATCTTGGGAAGACCATTTCTTGCTACAGGCCGCACGTTGATTGATGTGCAAAAAGGCGAGTTGACTATGAGGGTGCAAGACGAGCAGGTAACTTTTAATGTATTCAAGGCGATGAAGTTTCCTAATGAGATGGAGGAGTGCTCGTCCATATCTGTCATTGATTCCTTAGTGGCTGAAGAGCTTGAAACTAGTGACCATTCGGAGTTAATGCAACTTCCCTCGTCCTTAGAATCAGTTGAAGTTGAAAATGAAGTTGTTGAGCAGCTAGCTTGGTTAAACGCCAATACCATTATACCTAGACCTCCAAGGAAGTTTGAGTCACTTGATTTGGCAGACCGTGAACACCAACCCCCCAAGTCATCAAGAGAAGAGCCACCAGTCCTATAATTGAAGCCTTTACCACCTCACCTGAGATATGCATATTTGGGAGAATCTTCAACTCTTCCGGTGATCATTTTGGCTGAGTTGACAGAAGATCAGGAGGAGAGGTTGCTTGGCATTTTGAGGGAATTCCAAGGCGCCATCAGGTGGACGATAGCAGATATAAAGGGTATAAGTCCCTCATTTTGTATGCACAAGATTCTCTTGGAGGATGATAAACAAGGATCTATAGAAGGTCAGCGGTGAATGAATCAGATCATGAAGGAGGTAGTCAAGAAGGAGATAATTAAGTGGTTGGATGCAGGGATAATTTATCCAATCTCCGATAGTTCGTGGGTTAGTCCGGTTCAGTGTGTTCCTAAGAAAGGGGGAATTACTGTTGTGGAGAACGACAACAACGAATTGATTCCTACAAGGATAGTAACAGGTTGGCGGATTTGCATGGATTATCGGAAGCTAAACAAGGCCACAAGGAAGGATCATTTCCCACTCCCCTTCATTGATCAGATGCTCGATAGATTAGCTGGGAAGGAGTACTACTGTTTCTTGGATGGGTATTCTGGATATAATCAGATTGCAATAGCTCCCGAGGATCAACACAAGACCACATTCACCTGCCCGTTCGGTACATTTGCTTTTAGACGGATGCCATTCGGTCTTTGCAATGCTCCTGCTACTTTTCAGCGATGCATGATGGCGATTTTTACTAATATGGTGGAGCAATTTGTAGAGGTGTTTATGGATGATTTCTCAGTCTTTGGAGAAAGTTTTGAAGATTGCCTCACTAATTTGGCAAAGGTTTTGCAGCGATGTGAAGAGACCAATCTAGTCCTAAATTGGGAGAAATGTCATTTCATGGTCAAAGAGGGCATAGTGTTGGGACACCGAGTTTCAAAGAATGGCCTTGAAGTTGATAAAGCCAAGATTGCCATCATAGAAAAACTCCCTCCACCATCAAATGTAAAAGGGATTCGGAGTTTTCTTGGACATGCAGGGTTTTACAGAAGATTTATTAAGGATTTCTCTAAGATTTCTAAGCCTCTTTGCAGCCTATTGGAGAAAGACAGCCAATTCACTTTTGACGAAGCATGTTCGTCAGCCTTTTCGGAGTTGAAACGGAAGCTCATCTCAGCGCCAATCATTGTAGCACCGGATTGGTCATTACCATTTGAAGTAATGTGTGATGCAAGTGATTGGGCTGTGGGGGCTGTTCTAGGGCAGCGCAAAAACAGGGTATTTCATCCCATTTACTATGCTAGCAAGACTCTTTCAGGAGCTCAACTGAACTACACGGTGACAGAGAATGAGTTGTTAGCTGTTGTCTTTGCATTTGACAAGTTTCGAGCTTATCTGATAGGAGCAAAGGTAACGGTTTTCACGGACCATTCAGCCATCAAATACTTGATAGAGAAGAAGGATGCAAAGCCAAGGTTGATTAGATGGGTGCTTCTCCTTCAAGAGTTTGACCTCGAGATCAAAGATAGGAAAGGAACAGAGAATCAAGTGGCTAATCATTTGTCTCGATTGGAGAAAGTTGAGAAGAGCACTGATTCAGAAGTTATCAACGAAGTGTTTCCGGATGAGCAGCTATTGGTTGTCACTAAAGCTACGACTCCATTGCCTTGGTATGCTGACTTGGTCAACTACTTAGTGAGTGGGCTGCTACCTCTTGATTTGAATGGTCAACAAAAGAAGAAGTTTTTGCATGAGGTGAAATTCTACTTTTGGGATGAGCCCTATTTGTTTAGAAAATGTGCTGATCAGATTTTGCGACGGTGTATTCCGGAGGAAGAAGTCGAACAGGTGCTGCAACATTGCCATAATTCCCCATATAGAGGTCATTTTCAAAGTGACAAGACAGCGGCGAAAGTCTTGCAATCTGGATTTTATTGGCCAAGCTTGTTTCGAGATGCTCGGAATTTTGTGTTACGGTGTGATAGATGTCAACGAGTTGGTAGTATCTCAAGACGACATGAAATGCCATTGACCAACATTCTTGAGGTAGAGTTGTTTGATATGTGGGGAATCGATTTTATGGGTCCTTTTGTTCCTTCTTTTGGCAATCTATACATACTAGTGGCAGTTGATTATGTTTCCAAGTGGGTAGAAGCTACCGCCCTACCAACCAATGATTCAAAGGTGGTGGTCCAATTCATGAAGAAGCAAATTTTCACAAGGTTTGGTACACCAAGGGCAGTGATCAGTGACGAAGGGACACATTTTTGTAGCAAGCACTTTGAAGCTTTGTTAGCAAAGTACAATGTCCGTCACAAGGTAGCTACAGCGTATCACCCGCAGACTAATGGACAAGCGGAAACTTCGAACAAGCAAATCAAAGCCATTTTGGAAAAAACGGTATGTCCATCAAGAAAGGATTGGTCCAAGAGGTTGGAAGATGCATTATGGGCCTACAGAACTGCTTTTAAGACTCCAATTGGAATGTCACCGTATCAACTTGTGTTCGGGAAAGCATGTCATTTGCCTCTGGAGTTGGAGTACAAGGCGTATTGGGCACTTCAGCAGTTGAATATGGACATGAGTGCTGCGAGAGAAAAGAGGTTGATGCAGCTTAATGAGCTTGATGAATTTAGATTGCAAGCTTATGAGAACGCCAAGCTCTACAAGGAAAAAGTCAAACGTTGGCATGACAGGAGGATCATCAACAGGACATTTGAACCAGGACAACAAGTTCTATTGTTCAATTCAAGATTAAAGCTTTTTCCTGGGAAATTGAAGTCTCGGTGGTCTGGCCCATTCACAATCTCTTCGGTTTTTCCTCACGGAACGGTAGAATTGCAAGATGATCCAACAGGAAGGAAATTTTTGGTAAATGGTCAACGAGTCAAGCACTATTGGGGAAGTCCTGTGGAGCGTTCCAAGTCTTCCATCACTCTTAAAGACGCTTGAAATAGGGAAGTAGTCAGGCTGATGACTTAAAAACAAGCGCTCTTGGGAGGCAACCCAATTATTTTCATTTTGTTTTATTTTATTTTGGTTCATGTCTTTTTGTTTAAGTCGTTGTTTTAAGGGTTGTGAAGAAATTTTAGCTGAGTTCATGATATTTTTCTATGCAGAAATTGGCCCAGGATTAAGCCTTACAGAGCAGTCTGTGTAGAAATGCTGCAGGAAATGTCACAGCAAAACTCGCAGCAAAGTTCGGCAGAGAATCTGTATAGAAATGCTGCAGGAAATGCTACGGCAAAACTCGCAGCAAAGTTCGAGGGGAGCAATCTGTATAGAAATGCTGCAGGAAATGCCACAGCAAAACTCGCAGCAAAGTTCGGCAGAGAATCTGTATAGAAATGCCGTAGGAAATGCTACGGCAAAACTCGCAGCAAAGTTGAGCAGAGCAATCTGTATAAGAATGCTGCAGGGAATGCTACAGCAAAGGGCTTCAAAAAATATATATATATATCTATTTATATACATAATATATATTATATATAATATAGCCTATTTTATATATTTTCGGTATTTATATATTATAGCACATATATATATATTTATACATCAAAATTTATATATTTATATATATAAATACATATATATGCATATACATCTAGATTAATAGTAGTTAATAGTAGAATATATATATTCATATACATATTTTGATGTCGTTTTTCTTCTTCTGCAGCCCTATGCCTTATTGTTCTTCTTCTCTTCCTTCCACAGAAAGCCCCTGCGCCGTCTCTCCCTCTGCTCCGCATTCCCCCCATTTCGCCGCGAGCCCAGCCGCATTTTCTCGCCGCCCTTCGCCATTTCACCTGCGCCGTCCCACCATCCGCATCTTTCCCCGCCGCTGCGCCCGAGTCTCCGCCGCACCAGCGCCTCCGACAGCGCCATTTTCTCTCCGCCGCTGTTAGTTAGCTTTGTTTTAGTTTTATTCAGTATGGTGTTGTTTTACGTTTCTCTTGTTGTTTGTTGTTTATGTGGTTAGCTTATGTGTTTATGTGTTAATTATGTTGTCTACGTTTCTTTGTTTATGTGTTGTTTCTCTTGTTTGTGTTATTTATGTCGTTTAGTCAGTTTGTGGTGCTGTTTATGTTTATATATACATAAAAAAAAAAAAAAAAAATTTATGTATGTCTTTATGTTTTTATTAGAAATTGCTCTATTTAAGCTGCTGAGTTGTTGGTTTGATGATGTTTGGTGAAGAGTACTAGAGTTTTGAGAATTGTCAGCTTATGGATTGATTAAGCTTGAGTTGGGTGTGGGTAATGTCTTTTATCTAGTTGCTCTCTGAGTGAGACTACTCTTTTTCCACAATAGACTATATCTTTGTATTTCTGAGGAAAGCCTAGGAAACTCCAAAGTCATCGAGAGAATTTAGAATTTGAGAATAGGTTGTATCAAACCCGTGAGGCGAAGCTTTAGGAAGTGAAATAGACTGGGAATAATTGGTGTGCTTTTCATGTAAAGAGTTGGGTGTAAAATAAAAAAATAAAAAAATAAAAAAATAAAAAAACTGAACTTCGCTATTTTGAGCCGCCTAGTAACCAGGAGTAACATGAGCCCCATGTGTACTTTTGCGTCAAACAGTGGTTCATAATATGAGTTTGCTATAGCAATTCTGATTTGTGACGTTGCTGAGTAACCGAGTGTCTTCATCACCAATGTTGGCATTCGCGTAAAAAGGTAGCAGTGACATGATGAATGAAAAAAATAAAAAAATAAAAAAATAAATAAAAAATAAATAAATAAAATAAAATAAAAAATAAAAAATTTCTGATTTAATAAATTCGTGTCTACATACACGTGCACCCAACTCAGCAAGCAGTGGAAACTGTCTATCCCTAGATTTTTGCCCAGCTAATGCCAGTGGAGAGGGAGTCATGCATCCAACCGATGAGAGTATGAACTAAGCTTGATGATCTCGATAAGAGGGACTTAGGTGATCTAAAGATGCTTAGATATGGTATCGCACACACATCTGAGAGAAACCTCACTTGGGAGCAAGTTTATAAATGATAGAACTAATATTCAATGAAAGCTGAATTTTGAAATGAGTTGGAAATTAAGAAGCTCTTTTGAGAATGGAAACTTAACTTGCTTGGCAGCCTGAGCAGTTTTTCTGTTTGTGTTTGGTATTTTTTTTGTGTGTGTTTTGTTTTGTGAGTTTGTTTTGGCATTACTCGAGGGCGAGCAATGTGTTAAGTTTGGGGGTGTGATAACTCTAGAAATTAGAGTTATCTTAGGCACTTTTAGACTTAGATGAACTTGGTTTAACGAGTATTTGTGTTTTTGTTAGCATATTTTCCTTTGTTTTAGGTTTGTATGTATTTTCTTTTGTCTTGGGTTTATTGTTTGGTGAAATCATGGAAAATGTGAAGAAAAAGTATGATCATTTGACGGCTTTTTGACATGCGTTTTATTTCTATTCTGACTTGTAGGAGAGCCTAAACCGAAAATGCTGCAGCAAATGCTACAGCATTCCTTACAGCATTTTGTAGCAGAAGCAGTGAAGAATCTGAGTCGAAATGCTGCAGCAAAGTTGTCCAGCTGGCAAATTTTTCTGATTAAGTAAATGAATAGATTACAGCTCATATGGTGGGGGCCACTTCTTTTCTTCAGCTGGGAAACTTCACACGTGGGCTGGGTTTTGTTGCCCTAAAGAGTATTGTTTTGGGCATTGAAGAGAGCAGCCGCCAGAGAAAGAACAGGGTTCGAAAAACCAGAGAAAAAGAAAGAGAAAAAAGAGCGAAAATCAAGAGAAAAGAGGAGACGAAAATATTGGGCAAGAGAGAGAGAGTTGGGCTGAGAGTTTTCTTCGATTTTTCACGCCCATTTTGGAGAGGACGCTAGGAAGGAGAAAGGAGACGAAGACCCATCTGTAGCCATTTTGGAGTTTTCATTTCTTCGTACTCTTGCTCCGATTATTTTGTTTTCTGAGTTTCATTTCTCTGTTGAACAATGGATGACGTTTTTCCTTTTGATTTTGTACTCCGAAACATGAGCTAATTTTCTTTAGCTAGGATTGTTGATGAACCCGAAATTGTGACGATGATTTGAATGTCTTTTGTTGAAATGTTGGGCGAATTTGTTCCTGTTCATCTGAGTGTGTGAATGATAATTTCTATTATTGATTGGCCATCAATATATAGGGAACTAGGCTTGTTTAATTCTGGAAATGTTAAGTTAAGCTAGAAATAACTTAGATGATGTAAGTTCAATATGCTTTTTAAAGTTTATATTGATTTGTGAATGGTATAGGAATATATTGTTTGCCTTGTATAACCCATTGAAATTGATGCTTGAAATTGTGTTATGAGAACTAGATTCACATAGGAATATGTTGAAAAAGGTTTAATAACTTTTAGTCATACTAAATTCGGAAGAATTTTATGATAAAAATCGAATTTCGATTAACAGGACAGGTTTTGCTGCAGCATTTCCTACAGCATTCGGGTTTGACTTGCAATGGAGGGGGATTTGGCAATCCTAGTTTAATTCTCATTCTTGATTACAAACTTTTGATTGAATTTTGTTCTTTTTGTCTATTTTAGTGCCTTTTCAATATACCCACGTTTATTTTGCTTGTTTATTGCATTTTTCCTGATTTTGATTTCCAAACGCAAATTAATTTGTGCTTGTTTCTTTTATAATTTATTTTAGTGAATCAATCCCTGTGAAGACGATACTTTACTCACTTTCTATATATACTTGTGCGATTACGTGCACTTGCGTAGGTTTATATATACTAGTTAATCGCGAACAGTAACCACCTATAATTTGGTAAGATACTGGATGGTAACCAACCGTAACCACCCACCTCCGGCTGGATATTGGATGGTTACTGACCGGTAACCACCTCCTTCTGTGTGATACCAATTGATTATCAATTGTTAACCATCTTTTTCTGACAAGATACCGGTTGGTTATCGCTTGGTAATCATCTGGTTACACCATCTTTTTCTGACAAGATACCGGTTGGTTATCGCTTGGTAATCATCTGGTTACTGATTGATTACCGCCAAATCCTCTGGATTTTGTCACCTGAGAAATGAAAAAAAAATCATAAAATTTCATTAAAAATCACAAAAACTATCGAATACCAAGAAAAAAACACCAAAATAAAGAAAAAGCCAAAAGATCATCTCATAATGTTGAGGCTCTTTCTGCTTTTCCCGAGAAGCACCCTCGGGCACACCACGACTAAAAACGTCAAACTTCGAAATCTTTACTCTCAAACCACCCATGTAATATTTTTTCAACTCCTCGGACGACGGTTTCATCATGAAACGACGAATCTGTCGGAAATAGATAACGAGATTAATAAAGAACAAAACAACTTAAAAGAAAAAAAAAAAAAAAAAAGGTATCGTGCAGAAAAGAACATAGGAAATGAGAATTAGATAATCACCTCGTAATTGTTTTAAAGAACA
The DNA here is from genome assembly GCA_025413485.1 of Ficus microcarpa. Classification (NCBI taxonomy): domain Eukaryota; kingdom Viridiplantae; phylum Streptophyta; class Magnoliopsida; order Rosales; family Moraceae; genus Ficus; species Ficus microcarpa. Next base: position 1,566,067 of record CM046379.1, on the reverse strand, counting down.
ACATCAAGAGCACCTTTCTTGGTTTCATAATGTCTGAGAATTAGAAAGAAAAAAAAAAAAAAACGTATTGTGTAGAAAAGAACATAGGAAATGAGAATTAGGAAATGTATGTTAGGGTCAGACTGTCTTCCTATTATGTAATGCCCAGGTCACGTTGATCGGTGAACCGACGAGCGATAAGCATTGAACTATGGTCCACTAACCGTTCAGCACGCTTTCAATAGCCCATATACCATCCGGAGTCTTGGGCGTGGTTCAACGTCCGACTCTTTACTTCCAATGAAGGTTCCAACGAATCTCGAGCCATGGTTCATCAATCATGCGATATGGGTTCCGAAGTTTCCGGAGCCCGCAAAATCGAGAAGTCCTAGGCTTAGTATTTGGCGTAATTGACAAACTTCAAACTGTGACATACGATCGCTCGACATGGGCCTCATGACTTAGGCCCATCGAATCTGATATTCGGTTTGCTGTCCGACATGTGATGTTCAATATCAGAAAGTGCATCTTTAACAATGACGATCTTTATGACTGTCAAGCTCACACACATCCTGAATTACTAGGGAAGTGGGGAAGTGCCCACCATCTCCCTAATAATGATCTGGACCCATTACTTTCCTTTTACAAATAGAGGGAGATTCCACACATTTAGGAAGCTTCTTCCTCCCCTATATACCAAAACTTTGCCTAAAATTTCAGAAGTATTATGTGCATTTTTCCGTCAAAAATTTAATTGAGAGGGAAAATTCATAAACTTTTTCAAAGTTCAAGGGAAAAGAATATTACAAATTGAAGTTCGGTGGATATTTTGTGACATGGCCTAATGTTCCAGGAAAAAAGTATAATTTGTATTATCTTGTTATACCCTATATTTTGTTTATATTTTGAAAGTATACAATAAATTTTAAAAATTTCACATTTTTACACCATTAGATTATAATTATTAGATAAATTTATGCATTTTTCTCGGTCAACTGTTAATGTTGACGGTAGGTGGGAAGGGGGTGGATGGTGATGGGAATGGTGGTGAGAAGCATGAATCTTTTTTTTTTTTCACTCTAGACTCCATCATTTTTTAATTTTTCTTTGTACAGGAATTTTATATATTCTTAGATTAAAATGATGTGTTGATCAAGAGAAGATATAGATTTGTCTATTAAAAAAATATATTGGTCTAAATTAAATGACTTTAAGATATATGATATGCTTTTAGTAAAAGCAAAATACATCATATAATATGGAAATCTATTACCAATACCGATCGTTAGAGCCTTAAATCTTTAAAATAGGACTCCTAAAAAGTACAAATCGAAAAAAAAAAAACACAAAAACATTAAGCTTAAATGGGTTACCAAAATCAGATTTTGATGTAGTGGACCAAACTTACACCACTCTACAATTGGAGATAAGAAATAAAAAACTATTAAAACTAAGCAATAGAGGAACATGAAAAGAACAAATCCTACTCGGGAGAAATCCTAAGATTGCCCTTTCTTGTAGGAAAAAATGGTGGACTTTATGAAGAAGATTAGAAGCAAGTAAGAAAATTATAATGTACGTTAAATCAAACCATACATATGATACGTCCATTTGACATTGCTTTAGAAGGTTATTTTTAGGAAAGAATCTACATCAGGTTATAATGTTTGATAAACGTTGATTTGGCGTAGTTCATTTGAAAAATTAAGGCTCAAAAGTAAATTTAAGAAGCAGGTTAAGGATTACTTTTGCCTAATTACTTTGTCGTCATTGCTTAAAGTTAGGAAAATATCTTAATAATTAATTATGTTATAACTTATTTATTATAGGTATGTTTGAGTTAAAAAAATTAAAAATATATCTTTAAGGACTTTGGTGCAAAATATGAAGCTGACCTTTCTTAGAAATCAAAATTGAAATAGTATATTATTATTGTTAAACTCAAACAAAACATGCCTATTTAAATTGTAGAATATCTTCACGACGATTTTATACATAGTGTATCAATATTCTAAATTCTACTTTTGATACCAATAATAAATAACGTAACCAAAAAAAAAAAAAAAAACCGAACAACTATTTATATTCTAACACAAGAAATTTTAACTAAGAAAACAACTATAATCATAAATATTTAAACTCTTACAACAATATAAAACTGACCCTAATTGTTTTTTTATTTTTATTTTTTGCTAACCAACTTACCCTAATCCAACTTTAAAAGAAAACCATTATTTGGTTGCTTTGTTTTCTTTGGTTTTGTCTGTCTTTGTTTCTATATTTATGTATGGATTTTTACCTTTTTATGCCTTAAATTTTACTGTATATTTTATGTTTTGAAATTTTGCATTTTCATATCCTTAGATTACGATTAATATACACATTTACTCCGTTTCTTGATAACACTCAATTAATTTTGACTTAAAAATACCCAAAAATCCTTTAAAATGGTTATATATAATTTTCTATTATGTATTTTGATTTCATTTGTAAAATATAATCTGCTTTTTGAAATTTTACATTTATATTCTATTGGATTACATTTAATGTATAAATCTATAACTTTTCCAGATCAGTACTTAATTTGACGTAAAAAATACCCAAAAATATCCTTTAAAAAAAAACTAAAATTTTGATTTTCATCTTCATACCATGTGTTTTACTTTTATTTAGAAAGAATATTCTGTAATTTAAAACCACGTATTTTGTATTATATTTAATACACAAATCTATATTTTCGCGGTCGACTCTTTGTTTGGATTGTAAAATATCCAACATACATATCCTTTAGATTTAAATTTCTTCAATCATTTTTTTCATTTTTATTTTGAGGGTATTCACGGTATTTAGAGATCAAATAAGTGTTGATTGAAAAAAATATAGATTTATATATCAATTGAATAAATTCTCGTGGTATAAGAATCTAAAATTTCAAAATGCATCATAGTATATTTTCTAAATAAAAACAAAATGTAATGTATAAAAAGATAAATAACGCTTAATTTTAGTTTTTCTTTCTACGGCTATTTTTAGGTCAAAATTAAGTATTGACCATGAAAGGGTACAAATTTGAATATTAAACATAATTTGGTGGTATAAAAATACAAAATTTCAAAATGAAAGGTATATTTTTTAGAAGAGCAAAATAGAAGGTATGAAAAGGTAAATAACCAAAATTAAAAAACTAAAATAAAGTATTATCTACCTTTTTATACCCTGTAATTTATTTTATTTTATTTTTAAGAAAGTATACCATGCAATTTATGGTTTTGTATTTTTATACCAATAGAATATATTTAATACATAAATCCATATTTTTTTCTCACTTATTTTAATCTTGACAATACCAAAAATACCCTCAAAATTAAAATTAAAAAGTAATTGATGTAATTTAAATTTAAAAGTATTCTGGGCCTTTTAAGATCCAAATGAGAAGTTGACCGATATAATGTACAGGTTTGTGTGTTAAATATAGTAGTATGATATAAAATACATGATGTTAAAATATAGGATATACGTACTTTTTTAATTAAATCAAATTACATGATATAAGAGGTGAATAATATTCCAGATTTTAATTTTCTTTAGGTATTTTTTGAATTTTTAGATAGAAATTAAGTGTTGATCGAGAAAAAAAATGTGTAGATTTGTATATTACATATAATATGGTGACATAAAAATGTAAAATTTCAAAAGAATAGTGTTAGAAAAATCAACTCTAATCCTAATTTTTGAAGTACCGACTCATATGTCCTATTTTTATTGGTAGATACAATTCATTGATATGATAAAACTTTAAACACTTGCTAAAAAAAAAAAACGACAACCCATATGCAATCTAAGTTGGTACTTTGGAATTATAGTTGATATCTTTAGCATTTATCATTTCAAAATACATGGTATAATTTTTAAATAAAAACAAAATATGTAGTATTAAAATTTAATCTCTTTATTTCTTAATGATTTGCTCTATGTTGCTGACAAGTATGTAGGTTTTGTTTACACAACAATCATTATTGTTATTCCTAGCTCATGTGCTAGCCTTGATGAGGTTTTTGCATCAATTTATTTTCTTTTTTTAATTTTTTTCTCTGAATTGTTGCTAGCCTCTATCATTACCTTAACAGGCGGGCCGGTCTTTGATTTTTCTGAATGTGTTTTTTTTCCATCCATGAACGTCCAACATAAACTAATTCCGTTGACCATAACCTGACTATACACTACCTATTATCTTTTATTCTTGATCTATTTCTTTCAATATTTTTAAGGTATAATATTAATTTTTCTAATACGCGTAAGTAATATATGTATTACCTTGAGTCAGTGTCCGGGAAATTAAGTGAGATCTTCACTGGTTCTGTGACATTTTTAATTTCTTGTTCTCCAATTTTCAGTATTTTTGATGAACGACGTAGCCAGTTCCGTTGCTTTCAATCCGAATCAACAATTCCTAGTAAAGTAGTGGAGTCAGCAATTGCCAGCTAAGCCAGAGTGAGATGACAACTAAAATCGACTGCAGCCTCTTGGAGTTTGTACTAGCAGAAGAAAGATGTTCTAGTCGACTGCTCAAAAGATGTTCAGAAAATAATTCGGAAGATGTTCCAATCCCGAGAATTATGAAGATTAGGCCGTGATCTAGCCTCCCTTATTCAATGGGGACGTGATTGCGAATCAAAGAGTGAACCTTCAATCAATAAGCGTGCATTAAAGTTGACCTATCCAAACAAGAAAACTAAGACTTCGTTTAATAATTCAATTTAACTCCAACTAAATTGTATTTTTTCATATCAATTTTTGTTTTTTTTTTTCCCTGAAAAGTCAACAAAAATTATAATTAATTTTTGAAAAATCAATCAACTCCAACTTAAAAATTTCATCTCCAACCAATGAATCAAATGCTAGCTAAATATTAAAGAGGCTACAATTGTAAAAAGAGAGGATTTCAGCTAATAGGAGAACCACAATTACACCCAAGCTCTGCCAAAGTACACTCAAAAGCTCTGAAATACTTTTTTCCTCCATTATCGTTCATAGCAAGTCTCTAAACCTTGTATGTACTCATAAATCTCTCCCATATAGTAATAACCCCTGCACTTGCAAGGACATGGACAATCAATTAAGGTGAACTTCTATAAATCTCGACTTTATTAAATATTTTATGCATTTTACTTACTTGTTCACTGCTAGATTTATTTTAAGCTCTTGGCTCTATATAAAACGGTGTTCAAATCAGTTATTTGTCCGTAACAAATTGACTGTGAATACCTCTATAATTGATTTGCAAAGTAAATTTGTTTGATTTTTTCTTTTTAGCGCAAATGGTCATAGAATATATAATAAAGGATGTTAAGATTAATGAAATCTCATATTTAAACTTAGCACACATGAATTTTTTTCTAAGTTAGGTTTTTTTATCACGTTATGTGTTCTATTATTATTTGGTTATGTTTATTTTAAAATCCACGTTATCGGGTTATCATTCACATCAGTTACAAATATATGTAAACATGACCTAATTAATATACAATAGAAAGCTCTTAGAAATTTCTTCCTTGAACAGTATTTCAAATTAATGATATAACAGTTTCCGGGTTGTTTGACCAATTGCCTCACTCTTTGGAGTTGTGGAATATCATTTTTTTTAACCGAGGAAAAAAAAAAAAAAAAAACCTAGATAGTACCTGTCTAGCATGATTTGGGATGAACACATATCTCAATGACGATGAGCTCTTGACGCCATCGGAATCGTCATTCATTTTTTGTCTTCAATAATTAGTATCAATTAAAAAAATACTACATGAATGTTGGAGGATTTTCAGCATTAAAAAGAAAAAAAAAAAAAAAAAAAACTAAAATGTACCAAGTAGACTTTAGGCTCCATTTGGTTGGCGAGCGAGATGCAGGTGAGGAAGAAGACGAAAAGAAAAAATTAAAACAAAAAGAAAAAAAAAAAAAAAAAAGGAAAAGAAAAAGAAACGTTAAATTGACGATGGCAATTTTGCTGATGTACAAAAGTATAACTGACGTGAGTTTTAAGTCATGTGCTATATTTTTATTGGATGGAGACAGAGGAGACAAGAGTTGGGGACAGATGATCCTATTCCTGGAGGGCAAGCGACAAAAGGAGAGTCAACCCATTGTTTGATTCTAAGAAATAGAGGAGGGAGAGGAGAGGTGAAGGGTGCTGAGTCTCCCTTTGGATTTACCATATTATATCTTTACATGATCTATATATGAAATGATGTAAGCTCTCACTCACATTTAGATGTAAAAATATCATTTTAACTTAAAAAAATTTAATTACAAATTTGACAATTAATAGACAATTTAGTATTTAGATAAATACTTATTATTCCTTGATTCTTATGTCAGCAAAATGCTCACAAAAATGAGATAAACAAAATAAGATTCATTTTGTATAATTTTTTGAACACTTTTTAAATTTTTGTACTATTTTCTATTTCACTATTCATTTTCAATTTATACTTAAACCAAATTGACATTTCCAAACCAACACCAAAAGTTCCTCTAGACAAGCCTACAAAAGAAAACCCTCATTCGGTTGTTTTGTTTTATTTGGTTTCGTCTTTGTCTTTGTCTCTATTAATGTATGGATTATTTCTCTTTTTATACCTTATATTTTTACTTGTATACTTTACGTTTTGAAAATTTTCATTTTCATATCTTTGGATAACGTTTTATATAAAAATTTGCAATTTTGACTTGAAAGCACTTTTTTGAGTAAGTGTAAGGACATAAATTAGCAGGTACACCAAAACATTCCAATTAGGTTGACACTACTCTAGTACCCTCATTACTTTTCTAGCACTTGAAATTTATTGATGAAAAAGAAAAATATTCATATTATATCATATATTAATGACTTAAAGAAAATACTCAAAACACCATTTAAAAAAATGGTTATATCGATTTTTAAATTATATATATTTGCTTTTAGTTACAAAGTATATCCTACATTTCAAAATTTTTTGTGCCATCATATTGCATTTAATATATAAATCTATGCGTTTTTGAGGTCAACACTCAATTTTGATCTAAAATCACCCAAAATACCTTTCAAAAGAATATTAAATTTGGATTATTCACTTTCATATCAAGTGATTTGCTTTATTCAAAAATTATACCCTGCATTTAAAATAATGTAGTTTATAGCATTCTATTATATTTAATACACAAATCTATATATTTCATTAGTCAACTCTTCGTTTGGACTGTAAAAGTTCAAAATACCCTTAAATTTAAATTTCTTCAAGTATTTTCTAATTTAATTTTTGAGTTATTTTACAGTATTGCAAGATCAAAACAAGTGTTGATTGAAAAAAGTATTTATTAATGTATTAATGAAACTAGTTCTAATAGTATAAAAATACGAGACTCCAAAATGTACGGTATACTTTTTAGATGAGAACAAAATGTAAAGTATAAAAAGATAAATGGAACTCAATTTTAGTTTATATTTGTAAGATAATTTGTGCATTTTTAGGTCAAAATTAAGTGTTGACCAAGAAAAAGTTCACATTTGTATATTAAACATATTCTGGTAGTATAACAATGTAAAATTTCAATATCTAAGATATACTTTCTAAAGAAGAGCAAAGTAGAAGGTATAAAAAGACAAATAACAAAATAAATAAATAAACTAAAAGTAAGTATTATTTACTTTTAATTTATACCCTGCGTTAGTGTGTGTGCGTGTTTTCCCCCAAAAGTATACCATGCATTTTGAAATTCGCTATTTTTCGATCAACATTTAATTTAACCTTTACAATACCAAAAGTACTCTCAACCTTAAAATTTAAAAATAACTTAAATAATTCAAATTTTAGGGTATGTTGGCCTTTAAGATCCCAATGATTGGTTGACTGAGAAAATATGTTAATTTATCATTCAATATATGTTTTAAAAAATATGGTATACTTTTTGAATTAAAAAAAATACATGATAAAAAAGGGGAGTAATCCAAATTTTGGTTTTTTCTTTTTAAGGGTATTTTAAGTATTTTTATGTCAAAAATATGTGTTGACCGAGAAAAAGTTAAGGATGTTTATATTATATATAATACAATGGTATAAAAATTAAAACTTCAAAAAGGATAGATCTATTTTCTAAATAAAAACAAAATGCAAAATATAAACATGTAACTAATCCTTTATTTATTTATGATTTGTTCTACGTTGCTGACAAGTGTAGGTATTGTAGACAACAATAAATATTGTCCTTCCAAACTCATGTGCTAGCCCTAATGAGGTTTTAGCAACTATTTATTTTATTTATTTTTCTCTGAGTTATTGCTAGCCTCTATTATTACCTTAACCGGCGGGTCTCTTATTTTCTTAATGTTTGTCCAACATAAGCTAATTCAGTTGACCATTACCTGGCTATACTACCTATTATCTTCTATTATTATTATTATTATTATTATTATTGAAGGCACCGTTATCTTTTATTCTTGTTCTATTTCTTTTAATACTTAAGGTATATTTATTTTTCTAATACGGGTATAATTTTTTAAGTAAATCAACAATTCCTAGCAAAGCCGCGGAATCAGCAATCACCAGCTAAGCCAGAGTGACAATTGAAATCGATTGCAGCTTCTCGGAGTCACTATCAAAAGAAGTTCTAGCCGACTACCCCAAAGACATTTAGAAAATAATTCGAAAAATGTTCCAATTCCGAGAATTATGAAAGATTAGGCCGTGATCTAGTCTCCCTTGATTAATGGAGACATGATTTCAAATCATAGAGTGAACTATCAATCAAGAAATAAGGAGAAATGAAGTTTGCATTAAAGTTGACCTATCCAAACAAGAAAACTAAGGCTTTATTTAGTAATTAAATTCAACTCCAACTAAATTATATTTTTTTCATATATATTTTTTTTTGTGAAAAGTCAACAAAAATTATAATTAGTTTTTGAAAAGTCAACCAACTCCAATTTAAAACTTTTATCTCCAACTAGTGAATTAAATGCTAGCTAAATATTAAAGAGGCTACAATTGTAAAAACAGAGGATTTCAGCTAATAGGAGAACCACAATTACACCCAAGCTCTGCCAAATTACACTTAAAAGCTCTGAAATACTTTTTCCACCATTATCGTTAGTAGCAAGTCTCTAAACCTCGTATGTACTTATACATCTCTCCCATATAGTAAAAACCCCTGCACTTGCAAGGACATAGACAATCAATTAAGGCGAACTTCTACAAATCTTGGCTTTAGTAAATATTTTATGCATTTTATTTACTTGTTCACAGCTAGATTTATTTTAAGCTCTTGGCTCTATATAAAACGGTGTTCAAATCAGTTATTTGTCCTTAACAAATTGACTATGAATACCTCTATAATTGATTTGCAAAGTAAATTTGTTTGATTTTTGCTTTTTAGCGCAAATGGTCATAGAACATGTAATAAAGGATGTTAAGATTAATGAAATCTCATTTTTAAACTTAGCACACATGAATTTTTTTCTAAGTTAGGTTTTTTTTTTTTATCACGTTTTGGGTTCTATTATTATTTGGTTACGTTTATTTGAATATCCAAGTTATGGGGTTATGATTCACATCAGTTACGAATATATGTAAACATGACCTAAAAAATATACCGTAGAAAGCTCTTCGAAATTTCTTCCTTGAACAATATTTAAAATTAATGATATAACAGTTTCCGGGTTGTTTGACCAATGGCCCTCACTCTTTGGAGTTGTTGAATATCGTCTTTTTTAAAGGAAAAAAAAAAAAAAAAAAAAAACTTAGGTAGTACCTGTCTAGAATGATTTGGAATGAACACATATCTTAATGAAGATGAACTCTTGACGCCATTGGAATCCTCATTCATTCTTGTCTCCAATAATTAGTATCAATTAAAAAAATACTACATGAATGTTGGGGGATTTTCAGCATTAAAAAGAAAAAAAAAACTAAAATGTACCAAGTCGACTTTAGGCTCCATTTGGTTAGCGAGCGAGATGCAGGTGAGGACGAAGATGAAAAGAAAACAAAAAGAAAAAGAAACGTTAATTTGACGCTGGCAACTTAGCTGACATGTACAAAAGTATAACTGACGTGGGTTTTAAGTCATGTGGTGTATATTTATTGGATGGAGACAGAGAAGGAGACAAGAATTGGGTGATCCTATTCCTTGAGGGCAAGCGAAAAAAGGAAATTGTCAATCCATTGTTTGATTCTAAGAAATAGAGCAGGGAGAGGAGAGGTGAAGGGTGCGAGTCTCCCTTTGGATTTACCATGTTAATGACACAACAGTTTCCATGTTGGTTGACCAATTGCTTCACTCTTTGGGGTCGTACAATGACATCTTTTTTTTTTTTTTTTTAATTTGTATAATACCTGCCTAGTATGATTTGGAATAAACATGTAACAACCGAATTTTTTATTAGGGAATATTTTGAATTAGTAGATAAATTCACTTATATTCCCTAAGTAGGTTATAATTTTTAACCTATGGTTATAAATGAAGTTTATGATTAGTCTTTTGATTTGATATAATTTACAGGTGTGATGTCATAACTATAGTTGTCACATTTTTAAATAATGTGACTAAAGCCTATGGTACATGTGATAATTAAATGCAAGTCTATCATGTGACAATTATTGTCACAGTACATACAGTTTCACCAAATTCTATTTAAATGGTGGAATTATAACTAATATAATAAGCTATAGTTAATTCATGGTATGAGAATTTAAAATTGTCATAAAGTTCGGTCGTATTACTTGTCTATAGTAAGTAGAAAGTAAATGTCACCAATTGATGTAAGTTGTGTTAGTCACATCATCTAATACTATAGAAAAAGAATCTTAGCAGTGTAGGAAGAGAGATAGCAGTCTTAAGCTCTTCATAGACAGAATTCCTACTGCAAATGGGAAATGCAGTATTGGAATTTGACGTCAACTCTAGATAGATCCAATTTAGACTATCTACTTTTTGACAGATGAAAATTAGACAGGTTAGGATTTATACTGTCTACTTTTTTGCAGATAAGAACTGGAGAGCATACCTAATGGTAGTATTGGAACTTGGAGATTAAGTTTCCTCAATAGTATAGAATTATACTGTTCTATCTTAGCAGTGTCAAAACTTGGTGGCCAAGTTTTCAAGGCAGTAAATATTTATACTGTGTAGTCTTCACAATATGGGACATTGGGATTCATGCTATAGGTGGACAAAGGATAATACTGTTAGGATCCATATGCATATATGCTTAGGATAATATATAGAAAAATTCCTATTTTCGCAAATTTAGAAAATTTAGAATTTTCGATCTAACGGTTGAGAGGAGATGAGACCAAAGGAATCAGGGGCTAGGAATTTTCAAAACCATGTGGTCTATCCTTTCCCTAAATGCCGCCACTTTAGTCAAAGAAGCAAGCTTTGCTTTTTTTCTTCACCATGCCCAATTCATGCAATGTTCATAAGTGGTAATACTATACGATGCATGTAAAGCCATGCTTATGCAAGTTGACCAAAATTCTAGACAACCATTAAGTTAATCAAGGTTGATTAAGTGTATGGAAAAGATTAAGCTAAGGGTGAACAACATTAGCCAGGTTAATCCTTGTTCATTAGTGTGCGTATATAAATAGGGCACACTTACTAATATTTTTAACCTTTAGTCATTTTACCACTTCGGAAAAATCCTCTCTAACTCTCTCTATTTTCCCACACTTTATCTCCCACTTTCCCACTAGCCAAACTCCACCCTAGCACACAAAATACTCAAACTTTCACCTAACTCGCTTTACAAAAGTTACTCTGTGTGGAGTCCTAAACCCTATTCCGGAGGGAAAATGAGTCTCCAGTTGTCATCGTGTTTTACTCTTTTTAAGTTTTGTTTTGTTTTTTGTTTTTTTTTTTAACAAGGTTTTTTGCTTAGAAAAGTTGTAGTTTGATGTCTAGTTGTCGGAGCATTTCTAAAGTCTAGCCAGCGACTAGGTGAGTTATAATCTCTAGATCTCGTTTTGGTAAGATTGCAAATATGTTTAAGTTTGGTTTTTGGTGTTGGTGGTTTGATTAGAAGTGTAGATCTTTATGTTTTTAGTTATGGGTATGGTATGATTATGGCTAAGTTATGTTTTAATGCTTGTTGATGCAAAAAGTTTTGGCAACGAACTCAAAACAACGTTTTTAGATCATAACAAATTTCGTTTAAAAATTTATGCTAGAATGGATTTTTAGGAGTTAAAAACCGCTAAAAGAAATTTTAAGAAAAATATGTTGGAACATGGATTATGGTGCTTAATAATGTTGTGAGTGTTCACAAACAAGAGAATATGCTCTTTAAGCAAAGAATTTGACAACTAAAGCAAAAACGGTTTTAATGGTAATTTTCAGAGTTTGAGAAAATGAAGCTTTTAACGACAACATCGGACAAAGTCACAAACAAGAAAGTTTTAGATAATGGAAAAACAAACAACCTTAGTGAAAGACATGAAAAGGTAAAACAGGGGAAAACCCACCGTTTTCCCCTGCCCAGACCAGCACAGGCTGCAGTGCCTATTCCTGGTGCTGCAGTGCCAGTGCATGGGTCCAGCAGCACTGCGGCGCTGTGTTTGCTGAGGGACCAATGCAGCCGTGCCCAAAAAAGGGGGATTTTAAAAGATAAGTTTTGATATTTAAAGTACATGATATTTTTGTAATAAGATACATTTTTAGAAATATGGTTTTGATGTTTAAGTATATTTTTCTGTAATGAGTTACATTTTTAGAAAAAAAAAAAAAAGATTTTAATATATAGTATCAAAATGAAAGTTTTGATACTAAAATTGAGAGTATGAAACTGGAATTTAATTTCAATTTCTCTAAGAATGGTAAAGATTATTTTAAGGATAATTTTGAAAAATTTCAAATCAGTTTTGGAAGATTCCATATAGCTGGAAAAAAAAATAGAATTTTAAACTAAGGTATCAAAATTTATAATTTTGATATAAAGTTTGAAAATAAGATTAGTTATTCTAATCCAACCTTTGTTGAATTAATTAAGGGCATTATTTCAAAGTTAAGAAACACCATAACCATATAACCAACATTAATAAGGGATTAATTCCTCAAGGGATTTAGATAAAATTATGTCTTGAGAGTATTAAATTAATACTCGTACTGGATAAATCTCTCAAGACAATACTTGACCGTAGTCTAATTTTTAAGACGCGGATAAAGTGTGCACAAGGTAAGTACAATCTTGGATTAGGCATATGTCATGTTAAGATCTTGTGACTTGAATCCATGATTATGCTATGTTAGAAGTATGCCATGATATGTTAGATCATGATAAGTTATGAGTATGCCATGATATGCCATGATGATGATTTACGAATATGTCATGATCATAGGTTACATGTATGCCATGATATATTTTATGTCATGTTAACATGATGCCGTGCTATATATAAATGTACCACTTTTATAAGTATATTACACTTTCATAGTATGCCATCTTTTTACACATATGCCGTGAATTACAAATATGCCACACTTCTACACTTATTCCATGTTTACATTTGTGCTATGTTTTAGTTTATGCTATGGATCTAGTATCATGTCATTGCGTATAAACTATGACTAATAAGATCACAACTTAAACTTATAAGCGCTAGTCTTAGACCAAGACTTTGAATAAGACTCTAATAGGAGTATGAAGATCGACATACTCACATAAGATTAAGATTAATACATAGAATTATAAGGTGTCATACCAACCTCTCTTAGAGTGTGGAGGAATTTAATTTAGTTCTGGTTTTTAAAATGTCCAGATTCGTTTCCAGATTTGATAAGGACTTTACAAACCCTAACTTTTTATATAATACGTGCAACCGATACGTACACATAGGGGCCAAACATGGGCTAAGATAAGAAGTTCATAACAGGGAATAAGACTTGAATAATCATGAATAATCGGATTACGCTAATTTTCCATAATGAAACATAATCGGATCATGCATCCACATATATATAACATGTTCTCTATATTGTTATTTCTGTGAGATTATGTTTGTAATTGTTGAACGAAAGCTCATTAAATATATGAGGTAAGTTGTTTCATGATTGACAAGGTTTAAAGCATTTTAATGACCAAGTATTTTAAGAAGCATGATTAAAAGGTATTTAAAAGTCAATGTTCAAATTTTAATAAGGTTTTAAAAAGAAAATTTTATTTTGAAATTTTAAGATTAAGATCAAGTGTTTCAAGTAAATTTATGATATGTACTAGTTAGCAATGCCCTATGTAGTCAAGTCATTACAAAACACATATCTAATGAAGATGAATGATTGACGCCATCGGAATCGTCATTTATTTTTGTCTCTAATAATTAGGGTAAAAAAAATATACATGAATATGTTAATTGGAGGATAGTCAGCATTAAAAGAAAAAACTATAACAATACCATCGATGTATCGAGTAGACCTTAGGCTCCATTTGGTTGGCAAGCAAGATGGAGAGGGAGAGTGATAAAGAGAGAGTGTCAAACCACTGTTTGTTTCAAAGAAATAGTGGAGAGAGGAGAGGTGAAGGGTGCGAAATCTCCCTCCGGATTCACCATATTACATCTTTTTATCTATCATACTACAACTTTTCATCTATAAAATGATGTAAGCTCTCCCTCCCATTTGGATGTAAAAATACCATTTTAACTTTAAAAAGTTTTAGTAATAAATTTGATAATTAACAGACAAAACTTAGTTGGTAGACAAATAATTATCGTTCATAATTTCAACTGTCTCTCTATGTTATCAAACAACATGAATGATTACTTATTCCCTATCCTCTACGGAACGGAGCCTTAATCTTTGAATAAAAAAGTGTCGCAATTTAATTTCCTTGCCTTATAAATAGAAGATGCCCAGAGCTCACCCGTTCTCATTATGGCCCCAAAAAAAAGTTCAGTTATGGATCCTAAATTGTTCAGAGCTGCAGCTTCTGGGGATGAACAAGCCTTAATTACTGCTGACAAATTAATGGAAGCTATAGTTGTTTTTATTACATATATTAAAAACGGTCGATTTTAAATAATTTGCTGCACAAATACTGTAAAATTGATATATCGGATGTTTCCCTACGTGTAAAACAGTAGAAATACACTTCCGTCGATCGTCGAGAATTGCAATCCACGTTCCGTTGACCAACTTATGATAATATTTTTAATTATAAACTATGACATAACTTATTTATTATAAACATACGTGACATAGAGAATTAAAATATATATGTTTTTGAGGACTTTGGTGCAGTGTATGAATGTTGACCTTAATTAGAAATTAAAACTGAAATAGTGAATATGTCTGGTTAAATATTGTTGTTTAATGAAAACAAAAAATGTCTGTTAAATTGTAGTAATTACATTTTCACAAATATTTAATGCTTAGTGTACCAATAATCTAAACTCTACTTTAAAATTAACAATATGTAACTTTACCAAATAAAAAACACCTACTTATTTTTTATCTCATTAATTTTTAACTGACAATACAGCTAATATAAATATTTAAACTGTACAATCAAACCGACCAAAGTCCAGCTTAGAAAAAATATATATATATATATCCTATTGTTGGTCTTTGTTATCATATTTATTTATTTATGATTTGTTCTCCTACTATTCTGACAAGTGTAGGTATTGTACTTGTTCTTCCAATGGATACTCATGTGCTAGCTTCAATGGAGTTTTATTTATTTATCTACATATAAATATTTCTTATCTTAGTTGTTGTGAAGCTTCTATCATAACCCTTGACAATCGGGTCTCTCATGACTATTTTATTTTATATTTTTTATATTTTTCTTCAGTGGATCACAACCTGGCTATACTAGCGTATTAGTTAATTAATTTTTCTTATACGAGTCGGTATGACCGTGAGTCAGTATCTGGGAAAGTGTGATCATCGCTGTATTTGCGACATTTTTCAGTTTCTTGTTATCCAAGTTTCTATATTTTTGAAGAACATAGCCACTTTCAGTGATGTTGAGGGTGAATTTCGTCACTCAATTCGTGCCATCCACGAATCGTTTCATATCGACAATTACCAGCCAAGTCAGACTCATGAGCTTACTTATGACTGGACTGCAGATTCTCGGAGTCACCAACAAAAATGACTGGTCGACTGCTCCAACTAACATTCACGAAATAATCAGAAAAAAGGCTCCAATCTCGAAAATTATAAATTTTAGGCCGACATCTGGCCTCCCGTAATAAATGAAGACGTGATTGCCAATCAAAGAGCTAACCTTCAATCAAGAATAAAGTTGAAAGAGTGCATTAATTAATAAAGTTAATTAATTTAATTAAGGAAACTGAGCATTGAAGAGGCTGCAACTACAGCAATAGTGGATCCCAGCCGATGGAAGACACAAAATTATGCCCCAGTTATGTCAATTTCTCTCGAAAGCTCCAAAACGCTTTTTTATTATCGTTGTACAAAGTAAGCGCTCTGAAATTCGTCTATACTTGTAAATCTTTATGTACTAAAAACCTACGAACTCACAAAGAACATAGACAACCAATTAAGGCGAACCGCTATATACCTAAGCTTCATTGTTTATTTTTTGCATTTTATTAGTTACTCATTCATCACTAGATCGATTCTCTGCTCTCAGATCTACATCAAAAGGTTTCAAAATTGGCGGTTTTCCTTTAAACAAATTGACTGTAAAGATTACCCTCTACAATTTCCTTGCGAAGTAAATTTGTTATTAATTTTGGCTTTTCAGCACGAATGCTCATATAACATATAATCATATAAGGGTCATTAACATTAATGATAGCCTGCCTTTAAGGGCCTTTTTATTTTATTTATTATTTTTTTAAGTTACTTACATAAAATGGTCAAATCCCAACACTCCTTTTAAAAATTGAACATAAACAAAAATGTTTGCAAATTGAACGTTTTTTTGTGCGATTACCTAAGGTTATTTAAGAAATGTATAATACGGTTTGTTTCGTCGATTCAATTTTATGTTATGAGTGGAAGATTCAGTTTCGTCCTTTGTTGAGGGGATATATCTCATTTGTAATCGAAGATTAATTTGACTCACGTTTTCTTTTTTAAACATGTTTACTGATCCATTTAATTATCAAAAAAGAGGTTTTATTGATCCTGATACCACAAAATGACATGGACAATACAACATTGATCCATATAAAAACATATTAATTCAATAACAATATGGTCATTTGTCACTTCAATAATGATACTTTATAATACGATAGTTATATTACAAGGACTTTATCATTATATTGCATACTTTTTATCACTATCATATTGATTGTGCTATTTTAGAAGAAAAAATATATTCACCAAATATAATTTATAAACATATTGGGTTTATCAACATGATAATGACAACGAATAAAAAAAAAAAACAATAAAATTTATTCATTAAAACGTTCAAATACATGAATATGATGCTCTTAGGAAGTTTTGAATTTCTATCTTCAAGTATTAAAAATTGGTAAATAAAATTAATGTGGCTATTTTTTTAGGACGAAATTTATCCTTTTTTTTTTTTTGTTTCTTAAATTAGGTTTAAGGGTATTTTTGTCAATACAATATGGTTAGTTTTTTTTTTTCTCCCTTCAATTTTACAAATAAGTTTGTTTTGAAACATATTTTAAAAGCATGATTCTATTTAAATCGTTTCTATAAAAGATCCATTTTTTGTCCTAATTTAGGTTTTTTAATTATTACATTAAATAAAAAATCCAGCGTTCTTTTTTTTTTTTCTTTTTATTTGCTTATGTTTATGATATTTCGTATTATGCTAACTGTTGTAATCAAGTTTAGGGGGTGTTTGGTTCGCTAGTTTGAGTTGAAATATTTTAGTTGTAATAGTAAATTTTTTTGAATTTTCAGAAAAAACAAAAAACTTTTTGGGAAAAAAACAAAAACTTTTTAGGAAAAGACAAAAAAAATTTGAGTTGGAACGGAGATGAACTCGCGAACCAAACACCCCCTTAGTCGTATTAATGGATTACTATTCAAGTCAATGACGTATATGTGTAAGCTTATCATTCTAATTCGTGAGGACCTAATAAATACAAACCTGAAAGCTCTTAGAAATTTCCTCGTCGAACTTTTTTTTTTTTTTTTTTTAATAACGACATAACAGTTTCCACGTTGTTTGACCAATCGCCTCACTCTTTAGGGTTGCAAAATAATTTATTTTAGATAATACCTGTCGGGTTCATGATGTCGAATGCATTACTTAATGAAGATGAGCATTTGATGCCACCTAAATTGTCATTCATTTGGTCGTCTCCAAATAAAGTACCAATAGAAAGAAAAATACGTGAACTTTCCAGGAAAATTTAGAATAAAAAAAGTTACAACAATAACGTCAAATTGTTGTACCAATAAAAAAAAAAAAAAAAACATGCATTTTCTAGGAAATTTTAGCATTAAAAAAGCCACCTAAGTTGTCAATCATCTGGCCGTCTCCAAAATAAGTCCCAATTATTAAAAAAAAAAAAAAAAAAAAAGGTGAGTTTTCGAGGAAAGTTTTAGCATAAAAAAGCTACACCAATAACATCAGTCTATCCCTTTTAAAATAATAATAATGACAATGATAACATCAATGTATCCAGTAGAATTATAATCTTTGAATTTAAAAAAAGTGTAGTAATTTATCCAACGAAGTGCAAGGAAAGAGAAACATGGATAAAGGCAGTAAGGGCGGCCTGAAGAAGTGAATGACTATCAAGGATTGAAAAGTCCACATTTTGATCCATATTTTTGGTATTTTGAAATAATCGATGTGAAAACAAGGGTGTATTCTATTTTTTACAAAGTATCCACTAAATTTCCAAATTAATTTTCATAAGAATATCGATTTTTCTATGGAGATATCGATTTATGTGAAAAAGTATTATATAGAATAACAAATTATCATACAAAATTACGGAAATTAGGGTGGTGTAAATACGTTTGAACATTCTAAAAGCTCATTTGAATGTTGATATATTCTATCGTGTTTGAACTAAGAATGTAACGTAGATATATTGGGTTAGTTTTCAGTTATAATTTTACCTAATTGGTCTGACATATATGCCTATTATGTGTTGTTTTACAATTACTTCTTATCATCCACTTTTATCATATATATACTTAGTATTTTAACCGAGAGTAATTTAATTAATTTATGAATTACTCGCTATTTCATAGTTTCTTAATTTTTTTTAATTAAGTGTTTTAGGATAGATTTCCATATTTTACGTTACTTTCCACCGATGTCAATTTCTTATTGGTATTTCTGTAAAATCTAAGTCTACCGATACTTCTATAAATGTCGATATTTTTACTCTTGATGACAATAACGAAAAGCTGCTTATGGGGGAACAACGCAACTTAGCTCCTGTTTGATATCCCATTTTAAATCAACTTTTCAAACCTTTTTTAATAGTGTTAAATTCCTGGCTCTATAAATAGAAGATGCCCAGCCCCCCGTCCTTATCATTATTATACAGTTCCCAAAAGAGTTCAGTTATACATACACCATAACTAAATAGTGAACTTTGGCCATTAATTATGGATGCTGATTTGTTCAGAGCTGCAGGTTCTGGGGATGAACAAGCCTTGGAGGGCATTGCTGCTGACGAATATATGAACCAAGAAACATCCCAGAAGAACACTGTTCTTCATGTTGCCGTCCTACATAACCAGAGACGTATCGTAGAGAGGATTCTCGAGGCGACTAAACGCTCTCTTTTGTATCGAATGAACGCAGACGGAGACACGGCGCTCCATCTCGCGGCACGACTAGGACTCCGCGAAATTGCGCGAGTTCTAATAGATTCTGCAGTTTTGGATTTTAATCTGAAAAGGCTAACAAGAAAGGCGAACCGACGTAAGGATTCGGCGCTCCACGATGCTGCGCGAAATGGCCATCTCCCTATTGTTGAGTTGCTGATCCAGGATAGGAAATTGGCCCTTCTTACTAATAATGCTGGAGAATCGCCTCTCTTCCTGGCCCTGGAGAGAAAATTCTATGACATTGCCCGACATTTGTTGGAAAACACTGAAAACTGTTCGCTTTCGGGAAGGCATGGCATGAACGCCTTGCATTTGGCTGTTGTCTACTTGCACACAGGTACGTCATATTTTTCATGCGTACTAGAATTTTATTTCAGTGGGGACACATATTTTAGGATGAAAATTATGAACCAATACATTTATTTTATTTAGATAAAACTTGATATGTTCCTATTTACTAGTGAGCAATATACTTTATTGATCAAATTGTCTATTACTTTAAACAGTTTTTAACATACGTGACCCTCTTCGTGTTTTGACACTCATATTTAAGTATAGTTTTTATTACAATTGCCAAAAATAAAATTGCATATAAAGAAATTGGAACGGGCAAGAAAATGAATTGATTGCATAAAAAGTTCATTTTTAGGTTTCCATTTTAATATATGTCCATTTTTAAATATTATTACGTGAATGTCTATTTTTTAAAAAATAAATGTCTGTAATACCTATTTTGTCCTTTTAGTATAATTAAAATCATTTCTCTTTTATACATATTCCTTTTTTTTTTTTTTTCTTTTGTTGACTTAATGATGAAAATGTTTTGGTGATAAATGCAAATTACTTTTAATAAACCCAAAACAACTCTCTCTCTCTCTCTCTCTGGAATTCTGAAATACTCCCATTTATATTTCTTTTTTGTGGTATTCATTTCTTCAGTTTTACCAACCACCATCTATATAATATGTCCCGGTTGCATATATATATATATATACATATATATATAAATACAGTTAAATATGTGTATGCGAGTATAATCTTAATTTCGAAAATATTAAAAAAAGAGAGAGAAAAGAAAAAGCTTGGATGCAGCAATGGAATAGGCTAGTCACATCCTTCAAATTTGTTTCCAAGTAATTTTTCATTTGCTTCCTCTTTGATCACTTCAATGCATATCATCTTCTTGTTTGTGTGACATTTTTTCTTTCTATATATATATTTTAAATTTTATCGATTGAACGTGATTTTTCTGATTCAATAGTTCATGATTATTATTATTATTATTTTCACGTTTTGAGGTTCATGATATATTTTTTTTCTATATATATGTGATAATAATATTTTCTTTTTGATTATGAATTTTTTTCTATTTCAACATTTTATGAATTGACTTTATCTTAATGATCTATAATTCATATTAAATATATTTTTTTTCCATACTCTACCATACAAGTCATATTTGATCTAGTTTTTTTCTTTATTATAAATCAAGTAAAATGGTCTCTTTTCCTTTTATCGTAATTTTTATTTAGTTTAACATTTTATAGACATTTTTTCTTTCCCTTTTTTATCAATTCATTATTCTTTTATTTTCAATTCTTAATTGAAGGGTAATGTGGTCTTTGCAAATATCAATTTAGACATTAATGTAAATAAAAAAATGGACATTTTTTAAATCATTATTATCTTTATTTTAAACATTTATGTAAATAACCCTTTCCCAAAAATTAAGCGGGTTGCAAACTCACCAAAACCAATTAATCATATGTGCCAAAATTTCGAATTCGTAAGCCCCACTGGCTATACAGTGGATCCGTCATTGGGTATGCATGTATGTTTTCTTTTTACATATAGTCATATTCTATATTTGCTAGCGATTCTTCTTCTTATTTTTCTTCTGTTTTTTCTTTTTAAATAAAAAAACTAAAAGAGAGGGTAACATTAGGCATCTTTTTTACGGGCAACATTTAAAACACATCCACATGCGTACTTAATAACAATAAAACTTGATAGTTTGAAGGTTGGTTTCATTCTTTTGAAGCACTACTTATGAAGCACTACTTACTGGTTCTTGTGACAATGAATTATTGACTAGAGAGAACCGGTGAAGGCCCCGCAGCAGCTTACCCAGGACTTCTTGGTAAGAAATTACTAAATGAGAAATTACAACAAATAGTTTATTTTTTAAATTGCTTAAAGTATATAGCATAATTTAAAAACGTTTGAGATAAAAACATATTTATTTATCATAAATATGTTTCTTAAATATTTTATTTATCATAAATATGATATTTACCTCTAAAAATTTATTTATGAGAATATTTTTAAGATAATTTTGTCGCAAATAATGTTTTTTAAATACATTATTTACAGGGAACATACTATTTACCATCATCCAAAAAGTTTTACACTATTTATTTTTATTACTAGTGGTTTTTGGTCTATTCCCTCCGACTAAATAAATTCAAACTAAAAAATTGAATTTTAGAGACAATATTTTCTCACAATATATTTTTCGCCACAACATTTTTATGTGACTAAATGTCTCTTTTAGTAACAACCTTATGACTTATATATAACCTTAATCACATATTTTTATTGTGATTGAATCTTTTAGTCATAAGGTTTTTAGTTAGAATGTTGTTACTGAACCTTTTTCCATGACTAAAAGTGTCATGATAAAAATGTTGTGACTAAAAAATCATTTTTTTTCCGGTGACTATTAAGGACGAGATAGTAATCATAGAATAAGCCAAACCTTTTTTTATTAGTGTTGTTAAAATTTTATTTTTGATAAGTAAAAAAGCTCTAGTGGTAATCCCATCATCAACCCAATTTCAACCCCACAAGTGAGATTAACTTCCCTGGATATGGCAAGAAAGAAATGAGTTTTTAATCTAGTCTCATTCAGTCGTCATCCTGAACATACCTAGGGCTGTTAAATATTTAACTTATTTAGATTCATAGTTATCTCATTATTTGGTATTAATTTCAATATCAGATCTCGTGAATGACATGACGAGAAATTATACCACAGCACTGGGTGAACAAGATAATTTAGGATGGACATCTCTTCATTACGCGGCACACTATGGTGTGGAAGAAGTTGTTGAATCGTTCCTAACAATAGATAGGTCTTCTGCATACAAAAGGGACAGAGAAGGCATGTCTGCTTTTCATGTAGCAACTACAAGAGGAGTGGTTGGCATTATGAGAAGGATAATGGCGCTTTGTCCTGACGTATATGAGTTGTTAAGTTACAATGGTCAGAATGCTCTTCACGTTGCCGTGACTAATAGAAACAACGATGCGGTCGAGTATCTCTTGACTACTCTAAGTTCTAATAGTCTTCTTAACCAACAAGACAGGAATGGAAACACACCTCTCCATTTGGCTGCCATAATAGAAGATTATGAGATTCTAGACATGCTTTTATATATTCTCCCGCTAATGTTTCAAAACAATGAAAGAGTGAACCTAAATGTCATGAACATGCATGGTTTGACTGTCATGGACATCGTTCAATCATCTGGGACGCTTGAAGAAGCTCGTCAGGTACGAATTTCCATCTCCTTGCTAAAAACTGATATTTTCAGTTTCTAAAAATGATGGTGAAACTTTAGTACGAGTTTTTAGTGGAATATGTGAGAAAAAGAAAATGCTGATGATGGTAGTAGTACTACTACTCCCATTTGATGTGTTGTTGATCATGATGATGATGATAGTAGTTATCTATTCTAGAATAGGAAGGGGAAACAGAAGAATTTTAAAATAAAAAATAAT